>JAHREE010000509.1:1170637-1248644 GCA_033628505.1 Tringa tobata
CCCTGCAGACCCCGCTGCTGGCACTTGGGCATGGACAACCAACAGCAAAGCTGGTGGCCGATTCCATATTAAACATGATCACCTGAGATGATCAGGGTCCCTTTTCACTAGGGTTTGGGCATAATCGGATAATCAGGTTTGGGCAAACACCCTCCAGTTAGTTTTGGAGGGCACACACTGTTTACACTCACCACATAACAGGTGGTGTCATCCATGACATTTTTCAAGGGTGGACCATGCAGGCGCTCCTAGATGAAGTCAGTGACAAAACTGATGACAGAACTCCTGCAGGCTTCAGTCTTGGCCACTGGGTATCACTAAACCTGAATCACTTCCTTCTGTTGTGTTGGTGGGATGGTATATTCAGCTACATCCAGCTGTTTCACTGGACAGAGTGCAAGTCATGTTTTAATATCTTAACAATATCAGTGAGTTAATGCAGTGGAAACTCAGGTAATTTCTGTTAGAAATGGCAAGGAATACATAGCAAATACAAGATTACAAAACTGTCTTAATGTACTGTAATTTAAAAATATATCATCCCAATATATAGAATTAGAATAACAAACAGAAAAAGTACAAGAATGCACACTTGCATACTCATTGAATCACTGAATTAATTCATTTACTGAATCATTTAATTAATTCTTTGAATTAAATCTATAAATCCACAGATTCTAAATCTATCTCTAAGCAGAATCATATTTCCCATCTGTTTCTTACTTATTTTCCTTAATTTCATAAATTCTCCTCTTCAGGTCAACCAGGTAATTTTAATCAAGTGTTCATATTGACTTCTTATAAAAATGGCTCTGGAAAGGACTTCGAGAAGGCTTATGTTTTATTCCTGTAACTGAAAGGGGAATAATTACTGACTGATGTTTCTTTAATATGTTTTTAAAGACACTCCCCAACACTGATGGATTCCACAATCTTTCCCCAGTGCTTCATTATCGTTATTGTTGTAAATGTTTTCTCAATGCCTAACTGGAAACTTTCTTGATGAAATTCTTTTTCAGCGCTTCTCCTCTATATCATAGACATGACAAACAGATTATCCTCCTCTTTGTACCAGCCATTTACTTTATGAAGACTGTCATCTGTTCTCACTCCGAAGGTCTTTACACTAAGATCCTGCAATCATTTCAGTCATGAACCTGTATGTTATAAGATTTAGTTATCAAATATTAATTTTTCTCCATTTCTCAGTTTGGTCACATATCAAATGCAGAAAAGTGAATTTGCTGGCATGAAGGTTATCATACCAGTGCTAAAATAGAAAAAATATATTGACTCTGTAGTAATCATATCTTGACCATTTCACCACCTCATAACAGGATTGCTTTAGTGATGTAACATCACAGATACTCAGGATAAACTGCAATCCTTTTGTAGAAGAAGGTATCAAGCCAGTTTTTCCCATCCCTGTATTTATGGAAGTGATTCCTCTCAACTATACTACATTATACTTTTAAAAGTCATTTCAACCTATCTTTAAGACATTTCTTCAGTTTTTACATATTGTGTTGGATTCCAGTGGTGTACCTCCGTAAGGTGTCAGCCCACCCCAGAACGAACAGGTTCTCCATGCTAGGACCAACATGTATGTTGTTTTCAGCTTTCAAGCAAGGAAGGAAAACAAAATGTTTTGAAATTCTATTTCAGAATATGTGTCAGAAAGTGTTAGCTTACCATAATCATATGCTTGCTAACACATAAAACAAAGTTTTTAATAATACTCCTCTATTAATTCCAAATCACATGAGTTAAACATCCAAGAAATGAGTTGCAGCATTTAACAGGAGTAGAAAGTCCATGAAAAACCTGTATATCTAATAGTAAAGTGAAAATCACAGACTACACATTTCTTTTAACAAATAAAATTATTCTAGTGTACTTTTACTTAGAAAAAGTAATGAATACAGCCAACTACAGACAGTAGGTTAATGACAATTTCTTTTTTTCTTACAAATTCCATAATGATGTCCTCTTTTTCCCAGAAATATAATAAAAAACCCGCCAAAACCCAAACACTATCAATGATGTCAGAAAAGCTTCAGCTGCAGTTCTGCTTTAACTGTGCATTTGTAGCTGACACAGTACAGTCCTGAGTCTTCTGTATCCAGCAGAACCTAACATGTATTAGTTTTAATGAGAATGGAAGTAATTACTTGTACTGCTAGAACAGCTCATTAAACTTTTTTCTTCCCCCCCTCCCCCTTTTTTTAACCACAGAATTGAGCGGTGTACTATTAGAACAATTAAGGCATTGGTGAATTGTATGCGTTTATCTGAAACCTTCTTGTAGAGACAGATATAGCAGGTCATTCTCTCATTTTTCTTTTCTGCCCATGCTAATACCTCCTACGTCTGTTCAAGCACTGACTTGATTAACTTAATTAACTGAAACTTTTTTAAGGTCTCAATAGTTTCTGTATAACTGACATGACATAATATATTTCATCTGTTATTCTTACATTCATTCTAATTAAAATGTACTTATTCCTTTTCTAGGAGGTTGCTTTTTTATCTTCACATAAGTCCTATTAGAACTATATCCACATGCCACACAGACACAAGTTTAATGACTTGCAACTTAAAAGAGCTGTTCAAGTGTGTTTTCAGTGTGTCAGATATAGGATTAATTTAATTTCCTCACTGTGAATAAAAAAAACATACAAAAAATATAGCTCATAATATGAGCTCAGGCTCATAATATTTAAAGACACACTCAAAATATTATTTGGCATAGATGATAACATTTTCATGTTGATTTCTCCTGCTTGCATAGGGGTTCAAGGAATGGAAGACGGTTACAGTGGAGTGCTAATGGTATTCTTGACATGGAGGAGATCTTTGAACTAATAGTACCTACATTTTAATAATAAATATCAGTCAGTTCTTCCCATGAATGTGGGAAGTTTCCTACTAAACTAGTTTGTTATTATTGATGGGGAGAATTCCTTATGTCCTACAGCCTCATCCTGCAATTCTTGCCTAGAAAGTTCCGTTGTATGTAACGTACAGAAATGCCTTCACTAGAATGAGAATCAGTTCTCACCTCAGGCTTCGACACTCCCTGTAGATTTAGATTAGACATTGGAAAGAAATTCTTTACTCTGGGGGTGGTGAGACACTGGAGCAGAAAAGTTGTGGCTGTCCCGTCCCTGGAATGTTCAAGGTCAAGTTGAATGGGGCTTTGAGTAACCTGCTCTAGTGGAAAGTGCCCCTGCCCGTGGCAGGGGGGTTGGAACCACACGATCTTTAAGATCATTTCCAGCCCAAACCATTCTGATTCCATGATAAACATACACATTCCGTATGCACCTGCTAGTAATATTCTTACTCCACCCTCTATACCCACAAAGCTAGATCATCTAAATTTGGTGGTGTTTTTAATCTGTACAAATTAATCCAGTAATGGGCAAAACCCCAAAACCTAAGGTAGAATTACAGTGGCTGGAGCTTCATAATCTTCCAGAGGGAGCAGTATACTATTGCTAATGGAGTACGCTTTTGGCTACTCCAGAAAGGAAGAAGTTTCTTTTAGGTCCTGCATCATACCTGCTAGTTCTCTGTGCATGTTTTATGTACCTAAGGACATCTGAAATGGCACTAAACACTTATGCTTAAGCAAACTGAATTGTGCCCTTCATATGTATGTGAGTTCTTGAGAACTTGTACTGTGGTAGCCAGAATTGTTGATCTGTGTCCTACTTAGCATCAGAGTCCTTTTAAGAAAGAGCGTTTGAATATGGGGGATGAGACACCAGCTTGGGGGATATCCTCTTGACATGCTCTAGATTTTGTTTAGAACTCATGCTTCAGTGCAAGATGGTATCCAAACAGCTTGAACAAAGATATGCTCCTGGAGGGTTGTATAGACATCTATGACTTCACTAGTCATTGCACACTTCCTTTGTAGTCAGTGAAGGGAAAAGAGACATCTGAAATGAGAGTAATTTATACCGATATTGATGTCTACAATTAGTGAGACACATCATGGACTAAAAGTGAATGTTTCTCTCTACCAACTATAAGAAATTATTAGCTCAGACCAGAATACCTGCACAGTGAGCATCTAAAGGCAGGTAAGCTAAATTTTAGGGAGAATTTGAATTCAAGTTTAGCGTTGACTTTAAATACTTGATTCAAATTGATGTGCTGTTTTTGACGGGACAAGTTTGTTTCCCTAATCCAATGTCTTGGATTTTGCCTACAGATTTCATAAGAATTTATTGAAATATTTGAATATTGATCATTCTTAAATGTGATCAGTCACAAATTTACAAATCAGCTGAAAAATTGCACAACCAGTTCAAATAATTAACTTTTTCTATACGGGTACTAATGAAAGATTTCTATCACTTTATGATGGCCAGTGACACTCTTATAAGAAGCCCTTATTATTATTCTTTGTGTCCCTTGCCAAGTTCAGCTCCAGCTATGCCTTGGTCTTCCTGACCCCATCCTCACACAACTGGGCCTATACACCCCTACACAAGGTTCCCTATACTCTTCACAAGATACCTGTCCCTGCTTCCACTGCCTGTGCATTTCTTTCTTGCCCTTTAGTTTGGCCAGCGGGTCTCAACTCAGTCATGCTGGTCTCTTGCCCCTCTTTCCTGATTTCTTATGCCTGGGGATTAAGAGCTCTTGAGGTCTGTGGAAAGCGTCCTTAAAGACTTGCCAGCTCTGTTCTGCTCCCTTGTCCCTGAGCAGTTTTCCAGTTTTCCATTGACTAACTCCTTGAAGAGCTGGAATTTTGCTTTCCTAAAATTCAGGGTCCTGACTTTACTCTTCCCCTGATCCATACCCCTCAGGATTGCAAACTCCACCAGTGCATGATCAGTGTAGCCCAGGCTGCCCCCAGTCTTGATGTCACCGATTAAGTCACTTGCTTTGGTGACCATCAGGTCCAGTATCACATCTCCTCTGGTGGGGCTACCTGCTTAACGAACTTATCTTCAATGCACTTCAGGAGTCTCCTGGAGTGCCTACAGCTCACCATTCTATTTTTCTAGCAGATGATGGGGTGGTTGAAGTCCCCCAGCAAGACGAGAGCCTGTGAGTGCAGTGACTCCTGTAGCTGGAGTAAGAAGGCTTCGTCAATAGGATCCCCTTATTGGGCAGCCTGTAGCAGACACCAACCACAAGGTTCCCTTTGTTGCCTCAGTTTCTTATTCTTAACCATAGGCTTTCAACCTGCTCATGGCTATTCTTCAAAGACAGCTCTTTATACTCGAGCCATTTCTTGTTGCCTCCACCCCTACTTCCTTGCCTGTCCCTTCTGAACATTCTGTAGCCATAAATAGCTGCACTGCAGTCATGACATTTGTTCCACTGGGTTTCAGTAACAGCAACCAGGTTGCAGCTTTCTAGTAGCACAGTGGCTTCCAGCTCCTCCTGTCTGTTGCCCGTGCTGTGTGCATTGGTATAGAGGCACTTCAGCTGGGCTGTTGACTATACAACCTTCTTAGAGGAACATCCCTTAATTCCTTCAAAGTATTTAACTGGTGTTTCCCCTTTGGTTCCTGTTACCTCAGGAGCCCCTGGCTCATCTCTGTATGACTTCAAGTGTGCTGAAGTGCAACCATCATGTCTCAGAGCAACAGGCTGCAGGTCCCTGCTAGCACTCCATCCCTCTAACCATTGCCTGTTGTCCCACAGCTTGTCATGGGCAAGCCTGGTATCGCGCCCCAACCCCCTTCAAGCCTAGTTTAAAGCTCCATCAATGAGCCCTGCCAGCTTACGAGCAAAGACCTTTCAGAAAGGTGAACCCTAGCCTGGTGCCATGTAGGCTATGCCATTATCAAAAAACCCCAAAATTATGGCAGCAACACCAGCCATGGAGCCACATATTAATAGACTGGGCTTGTCTGTTTCTTCCAGTGTTGCTGCCCACAAGTGGGATGAAAGAGGAGAAAATAGTCTGTGCTCCAGATTCACTTACCAACCATCCCAAAGCCCTGAAGTCTCTTTTGATCCCGCCTTGGACTACGCGTTGCGGCTTCATTGTCAGCCACATGGAAGAGCAGCAATGGGTAATAGTCCGAGTGCTGTACCAGGCCAGGAAGTTTCCTAGTGATGACCTTAACCCGGGCCCAGGGAGTCAGTAAACTTCCCTAAGAGGAGGGTCTGGGCAGCATATTGGAAATTCTGTTCCCCTCAGAAATGAGTTGCCTTCAACTATAACCTATTTTTTTTTCCTCATGGAGGCAGTCATGATACAGGGGTTAGGCCTTTCTGACTTTGACAGCACATCTGGTGAAGATGGACTGTCATCCACATCATCCTCCATTGACTGGCTTTCCACATCCAGAGCCTCATACTTTTGTACAGAGGCACCTTGGAAGGTGTGTGGGCAAGGAGGGGGTTTGCCTGCTGCCCTGAGCATGGACTTGCATCCATTCTTCTTCATACCTTACCCCTGTTCCTGCATGGGTCCTTGTCACAGGCTACAGTCTTTCAAGAATGACTTCAGTATGGGTTGTTTCCACAAGTTTCAGTCTGCCAGGAAGAGACTGTTATGGTTGCATGGGTCCTTCATGGGCTGCAGCTCCTGCCAGGAGCCTCCTCTTGTGTGGGGTCTCCTCTGGCTGCAACACGGATATCTGTTCCACCGTTGTCCTCTATGGGCTTCAGGGGACTAGGTCTATTGTGATGGAGTTTATACAGTTACGAGATCAATTATTTTATATTACTTGAGTAATGCTGTGGGATCCAACAAACTGATGCTGGGTCTTGGTTAGTAACTCTCACAGCAGTCCTGACAAAAGTTAACTTGGCTTGATGCAAAAGCTCTCAGTTGTCTGTAAACTCCCAGGTGCAGCTAAAATAAGTTTATTCTTTTACCATTCAACCTAATCTGATGATGAATTAACCTTTGTTATAGGAAATTGAATCTACTTCAAGCTTAATTGTTTTTCTCTTCAAACTTACACCTTTCACATCTTTTCAGAAGTCTATAAACAGATACAGAGTGACCAGAGGAATTTTCTAAGGCCTACTTCGTAGGGCAAATAGGTCACACTCCTGAAGTCTCACATAATACAGCTTTTCCCACTCTGCATACTGGACTGTATCTGTGTTTCTACTATAAATATTTTCCAAGAGTTTCCCACTCATTTCAATGAGCTGGCACCAGAAGCAGGGGCAACATTCTGGAGGCTGTTGATTCGAGCGCTGCAGATGGAAAAGCAAGATTGCTTTCTCTGTCCACTACCTGTTTCTATTTTTCTAAGGATTTCATTAGTGCTTGGTGCCACAGCAGTTCACTCAGTCTGAGCAAGATATTTCCAAACAATAATAAACCTTTGAGTCACTGCTTTTCAAGGCAGACTTCCCATAAAAGTTCTTGTATAGACTGTTTTGCTTGTGGTTGCATTAAAACTATTATCTTAGGTTGTGACCAAATTACCAGGTGATTCAAACCACATTCGTAATGATAATCTGTTCTTTTCAATATTTACTTTCCCACTTGTTTAGCTTGAAAAGAAAATATTTTCAACAATCACCTGAAATTTTTATGACAATTACATTTAACTGTGCTAAGGAAGAACTGTCCCTAGCGTACTGCTGCTTCTAATGATGTTTGATTTTTTGTTTAGGTAATTGATGTTTTCCCACTTACCAATTGTATTTTGGGATCGTGTGTTCCCAGCAGCAGAAAAAAAACCTGTGCTTTTACCTCTATTCACTGAAACAAATTTTATCACAAGGTCAGATGTAAACTACTAATGATCTTAAGTGAGAATATAGGAGACTTGCAGGGTTTAAAATAGAATACCGCAATGAAATACCATATTTTCAGCAGCTATTGAAAAGTTTACCATTATGAAGGCACTTACTTACAAGCTACATCTCTAAAACATAGGATGACTGCCTGGGCCTTGAGAGCACTGCTAGGACATAATCTCCTTGCCCGGCTCCTGCCTCGGGGCTCCCCCGACCCTGCCCACAGCTCAGGACCCCATGTCAGCTCCTGCCCCAAAGCCACCACAGCGCAGCCGATCCCCAGCTCCACACACCAGCTCCCCTGATTGCCTAGCCGTTGGCCTCACCAAGCCAGGCCCACCCACTGGCTCATGTCCTGGCCCAGCCTCATCTCATCCCCATCCTCCAGGAGGTATCTGATTCCCAGGGCTGGGGCTGCCTCGATGGTCCCTGGCCACCTTGCTCCTGGCCGGGGTGGTGGGATGGGCTCTGGCTACCAAGCCCTGCCCTGATGGACCCCTGGGGAGCCACCAACCCCAGGGAGCCACTGGCCTCTGTGGTGCCCTGGCAGTGACTTAGAAATTCCAATGTTAATTCTCATAACAAGCTGACATAGCGTACATTCTCTATAAAGGAGTTTTTTAAGCAGAATCTGGAAGAAAAAACAGTGGAAAAATCAATAAATCTCATGGTTCTGCCCAATCTGGTAACTGATCAGTTCATTAATTTTGGTATATATTTCTTTCATTTCAGAAATAGTAAATTTATTTCAGATCATGAACGTATATCACTAGGTAAATAGAATTCTACAGTTATATTTATACTTTAAAATTAACCTGGATATGTGCATTATACTGAGATTAAGCAAACTGTTGGGAGGGCTCAGTGCAGCAGTTTACCGTCCTCCTAACAGGTTAGAAGCAGAAACTTTAATATTGTGCCTAGAACCAGCGTGTCCATGACCTGTAGAGGTATTTCCAGCACTAGATTTTCCTAACAAGGAAAATTCTTGGCCTTGTTTTAGTGCATGAGATTTTTTTTTCTCTCTTTTCAGACCTATTATGAACCTTTGTCCACCATGAGCAAAGTTCACCTCACGCCAGATAGTATTTTTAACTTTTTTGGAAATAATGGTGGCCATTAGAGATCCACAGTGCTCTACAGTAGATGTTGACTGGGAAATTAAGAAACTTTATAGTTTCTTAATAGCTTCGCTATAGATGTCCAGAGAAATATCAATAGTCATTGCCATATTTACACACTGCCATGGATTGTTTTACTAAAACATGATGCTCGCAGCCCTCTTTGGGATGCTGAACACAAACAGTTAGGATTATAACCATAGCACCAATACTGGTTAGAAACTATGACTTCCATATCTTACAGCTGCAGGCATAGAAATTGCGCTATGAAAAGAGGAAGTCCTGTGCCCTTCATTGAACAGCTCTTCTGTAAAACTCCAATATTTGACTAAAGGCTTTCAGCAGTAGCATGACAGACAGCTACAAGCAGGAGACATCACTATCCACAATGAAGAATGTAGGGAGGCAAAAAACAATTTCCTTCACTGATCCTCATTTCTGTTTGTTGTAGTTTAACCCCAATGGGCAGCTAAGCCACATTACAGCCACTTGAATATTTCCCCCCAGTAGGATAGGGGAGAGACTCAGAAAGTTAAAAGTGAGAAAACTCATGGGTTGAGATAAAGACAATTTAATAGGCAAAGAAAAAGCCACACACAAAACCAAAGCAAAATAAAGAATTCATTCACTGTTGCCAATTGGCAGGCAGGTGGTCGGCCATCTCTGGGAAAGCAGGAGAAGATCACGCATAATTATAGAATCATCAAGGTTGGAAGTGACCTTGCAGATCATCTAGTCTAACCATCAAACTAACTCTGATAAAAAAACCCATCACTAAACCATGTCACTAAGCTCTATGTCAACCCGTCTTTTAAATATTTCCAGGGATGGTGCCTCAACCACTTCCCTGGGCAGCCCATTCCAATTCTTAGTAACACTTTCAGTGTCAGAATTTTTCCTAATATCCAATCTGAACGTCCCCTGGTACAACTTCAGACCATTTCCTCCTCTTCTATCACCTGTTACTTGGGAGAAGAGATTGACCCCCACCTCTCTACACCCTCCTTTCAGGGAGTTGTAGAAAGTGACAAGGTCTCCCCTCAGCCTCCTTCACTCTAGACGGACCAACCCCAGCTCCCACAGCGCTTCTTCATAAGACTTATTCTCCAGACTCCTCACCAGCTTCATTGCCCTTCTCTGGACCTGCTCCAGCCCCTCAATGTCTCTTTTGTAGTGAGGGTCCAAAAAATGGACATAGTACTCAAGGTGGGACCTCACCAGTGCCCAGTACAGGGGGACAATCACCTACTCCCCACGCTGTTCCTGACACAGGCCAGGATGGTGTTGGCCTTCTTGGTCACCTGGGCACACTGCTGGCTCATGTTCGGTTGTCCATTGACCAACACCCCCAGGTCCCTTTCTGCCAGGCAGCTCCAGCCACTCTGCCCCCAGCCTGTAGCGCTGCAGGGGGTTGGTGTGACCAAAGGGATCTCCCGTATCATATGGCACTGTGCTTAGTAATAAAATCTATGGGGAGGAATGAGGAAGGGGGTTTGTTCTGTGTTATGGAGTTTGTCTTTCCAAGTAACCAGTATGCAGATTATACAATCATTATATGGTCTCCCACAGTATCCTCCTGGAAAAGCTGGCTGCCCGTGGCTTGGATGGGTGGACTCTCCACTGGGTTAAAAACTGGCTGGAGGGTCGGGTCCAGAGAGTGGTGGTGAATGGAGTTAAACGCGGTTGGCAATTGGTCATGAGTGGTGTCCCCCTGGGCTCAGTATCAGGGATGGTTCTCTTTAACATCTTTATCAATGATCAGGACAAGGGGATAGAGTGTGCCCTCAGTAAGTTTGCAGGTGACACCAAGTTGGGTGGGAGTGTTGAATTGCTTGAAGGTAGAAAGGCTTTGCAGAGTCTCGTTTTAAACAAACACAGCTCCAGTCTAACACATTTCTACCAGCCAACTTGGGAAGTTAGCCCAAGACATTCAACAAATTGAGTGGGTACAATGCCCTGGGTTCTTTCAATGCTTGCACGTAAGTTATCTATTTCACATTAAATAAAAAAAAAAAAAGTAATCATTTATACATCAGTGACTTGGAAAAGCTGTTGAAAATTCTTATTATATTTAGGTAAAACCTCAGGGTGGGTTTTTTGTTGGGTTGTTTTTGGGTTTTTTTTAGGGGGGGTGTTAATCTAGGTAAATCTTAACATTTCTGGCATGTTCACATTTAAAATTACTTTGAAAAGTGATCTTCCCAGATTCAAACCTACCCTTCTCTAAAGAACATTGTTTTGTTTCTCTTGTGTCTTGGGGAGTTTTCTAAAGCATAGACATTTAGAATTGGAAGAGCCAAATAAGCACTCAGAATTCAGTGGAGGAGACTAGTGACCAGTTTCATCATAAATAGTGCATCACTGGCAATACCCCCAGAAAGAGGCGTGAGATATAAATGTGTACCACTGCCAAGAAAAGTGCTTGTAATGCACAATGGACAGGGATATTTCACAGGTTTTGTTCTGTTTTGACTGTGTGATTGGGAAATGAAAATGAGGGGAAAAAAAAAAAAAAAAGAAGACAAACAGAGTAGAGAGATAATAAAACATAGATTTCACACTGAATATCCTCGAGGTGTGTAGACCTAAGAAACAGGGTTTGGGGTTTGGGTATTGTTCCTGTAATGAATTGAAACAAAGTACCAATTTTTTTATTTTCCATAAAAGCGATGCAGAACACTGCAGATTTAACGAAGTGCATTAGTACCTTATCAGCATAGACCAGAACACGGTGAAGTCTTCTTGTGGAAGAATTCTCTCAGCTAATCATGACATGTGACTCAGTAAACTGTAATCAGAAACCAGCTGGTTTAAATTCATGACCCCCAATATGCAAAGTCTTCCTTTTACTACCCATCTGTACCAAACACAGTATGAAGGTGCAAATTGGTTTTGACAGTATCAGATACCTGTTGACTAAAAAGGTTGGCTAAGAAGATTTTCCTGCAGAAAAGCTGATATACTCATACCTACGTACTAAAACTCTGGGAGAACGATCTCAGCCCAAAAATGAAATTAACACAGTAAACTGTAGTAAGATTAATTTTAAATTATGTAAATAAATCTTCACAAAAATTAGAGTTTATCAATACTTACGTAACCATAAAAATATTTTTCAGCTCCACTGCAGAGATACAATGTTATTGTTTACTGTGTATTATAACTAAATTAAATACAGTAGTGTTCTGTTCATGTCCCTAAATAAAATGTAAAAAAATAAGCAACTTCAAAATATGCTTTTTAGCCACAGTGATTAATGTGATGATCATTGTTCTCAACTTACCCATAAGTAAAAACTACCAAGAGTAAATCCCCAGCTAATTACTGTAGAATTGCTTTATTAAAATAACATGATGTCAGCTACAAAAATATTCATTCTTGTTATATACGGACTTGCTTTTTAACTGCATCTGTTTTGCACAAAGTTTTTAATGAGGAATTAAATCTGTGATTCATAGATAGTCACTAAAACTTCAGAATTTAGTGTGCAATGCAAATTCCTGCAATTTAAAAGAAAGATTATTTTTCTGAGGGGCTGGAAGAGTGAAGTTATTTTTGGATTTGAAGCTTCAGATTCTGAAGTCTGAAGCTTGATGTGGCTTAACAGTTTTTATCCCAATATCTTTATTTCCACATTGGTCATGTACTTCAAGTACTTTGCGTGAACTAAAGTATGTAAGATAACAGCAACTATCTAATGCGTAAACTAATCACACAGTCACACACAAAGGTAAATGAATACCAGAGATAATGCATAACAAAAATCTGCAACAAAAATAAACTCCATGCATCACAGAACTTGCAAAATTTTCAGTTCAATATGAACCAGCTTCCTTGTCAGAAAACTAGATAACATTATTTTATGGAAGCACAAAATTGTGTAAGTATATAGTTATATTTATATCCAGTTTCAATGGGATGCTTGGATATATCAAGAAGAAATATTAAGTAGGAATATTAAGTAGGAATAAGACACTAGTTTTAGCTCTGCGTGTGACATAGCGGGTCTATGGCTGGGTTATTTTGCTTTGTTCTGGTGCCCTTATCTCATAATGGAGGTTAACAAATTAGAAACGGATCTGTGAGCAGCAAAAATGGAAGTTTAACATTTTTCTTGTTAAGATGGTGGCAATTGCGACCTTATAAGATCATTTTTTGTCGCTGGACACGTATTTTTTTTAGCATAAAAGGCCATAATACAGCCAAATAGCTGTATGCTCCAATTAAAAAAGGTAATCTTGGACTGAAAATTAGCAAATCTTAAGCAGCTAGTGGAATCAGTACCTGGAATATCTTTATGGGGAAAGAAACAGACTTACCATTACACAAAGACTTTAGAGAAAAAACATACACCTCAGAAAAGATATGCTACAACTGAAACCTAAATTCTGGTATGGACAAAGTTTGATACTGAAAGTACTACATGATAGTCTGATTATTCAGGAGGTCATCCAAGATTATCATAACAGCTTGCTCTGATAGTAAGACCTATACTCAGTGTATGAATTAACAGAGGACACATGGAAAAATAAAACTGTAATTTAGTTTTCAGCTGCTTTTAAATGCTTCAGGAAGATCAATTACTCAATATATTCAGGGCTATGTTTAGGTACCTAACATGTCCTGAGTGATAAGGACAGTATATTCTCACAGCCTGGTGAATGAATCTGCTTTGCATCAAAGTAAGAGTAGAGGTTTTTAATTTGATCTTGGGTATTTAAAAGGATGATTAGTTAGAGTAGGCTAAAACTCCCAAATAGGCTTTCCTTGTTAGCCAAAGGCAGGAAGAGTTATTCAGTAAAACTCTTTAGCAGTTACATTACCTATAACTGAAAAATGGCACACATTCAGTGCTACTTTGGATGAATTTTTAGAAGACTGTGAATGTAAAGCTGCTATCAAACAACTGTTTGATGTTGATGAATTATACCTGTGATCACAGTAAGGAAATTGATTTGTTTGGGGATTCTGAATTAAATTTTGAACATTACATTTGATAACTTCTCAGTATTTCATATTATCATTTGTAGATTATTACTAGACTTCAGTCATCCTTATCTTGTACAGACTGTAAACAGCTCATTCAGATTTTCATTTCCATTGGGCTAGATCACTGCAGAAACTTATTTATCTATCTGTGAGCATATATAAACTCAATTTTCTCATACTTTCACTAAAAGGCTGTTACTAACACATTGTACCAAGATGTACCAACATTATTTCCCATCTTTGTATGGGGAGACAAATTTTAAGTTCTCCTCAGACAATATTTGAAAAAATGTGTAAAATAACTACAACATAACTACTGTAAGTAGTGGCAATTTTTTTCCACATGAGGTTGCTTAGAAGGTGAGAACTTGTGTCTTCTAGATCTTTTCAGTAGATTGGGGAATGATTTTCTGGCCCCTTGAAAGTCAAAATAACTGTTCTTCATTAGCTTGGGTATGTACTCCAATACTTTGCTTGACAGAAAAGTTTAGTTATAGACTTTCACAGGCTATTTGAAGAATTATTTTAATCTAAAAATTCTCCCATTATCTGCCCATCAAGCATTTTGTAGAATGTTACAATCATGCACAAACACACAGTTATTTTGTGCAGATTAGCTTCATGATCTACTTCTATTTAACAAAATAAAATATTTTTTTAATATAATTCATATTTTTCTGATGCTATTTGTCAATTTTTTATTTTTTATTTTAATTTTACTTATCTATTTTACTCAGACAGGGTGTGGCAGGCACCTGATAGGTCAGAAAAATTTCAGACTCTTTTTGGCATATCTTTGAGAAAAAAAATCCTTATTAATAAGCAAATGGGCATAGACTGAGTTTCCTAGCTAGTTTTCCTCTGTCACATTATATGCCTCAAAATACAATATTAGATTCCAAGCCTTTAAGGTTTGACAGTAAGTAGAAATGTAACTACCATCGCATCATTGAAGTCAAAGGGTACAAAAAGGGACTTCCCTGAGGCAGCAAATGTTTGGAAATACTAGCTAAATAGAGAAATAATAATAGTAGAAACCCATTCCTGCCCTATTGAGAGAATTAACTTTGGTTTCATTAAATACCTTAGAAAAGACGGACTTCTACACTGATAAGAAACACTCTTAGGATACATTTATCCTATTTAATGATATTTATAGCTGAACTGAAAAAAAAAAAAAAAACCTATTATGAAATAAAGACATTTTATCATGTGCTAAAATAGACAGAGAATATAAAATACTGCCCTGGCTTAGGAGATGTGTTTCACTATATTTACTGGGGTTCTGTATGACATAACATAGTACAATACTGTCCAGAATGAGGAGTTTTAGTAAATTTATGTCTGAAATTATTGCCCTTAGACTTACTGCGTCAGTCACAGTAAGTAAAGTATATGCTAAACTCAAGATGGAACTAGAGTTTTGAGCTGTGCCCCCTGAGGGACTGCTATAGTTTTACACAGTTTAGTTTATTCCTCTGAGTTTACAAAAATTAAAGATAGAACTCAGGTGCCAAAATTTAGAGTTAGTGATGACTAATGACAACAGTATTCAAATTGGAAAGTATCAGGACCTGAAGATTTGTTTTGTATCCACCTCTTGTAGGACATTGTGTTAGTATGACTCTAACAGGAAGAAAACTAATACAAATTCTGACATTATGAATAAGAACTACTGGGTACTACTGAACATTTTGAAAACTTTTTTGTTTGAGTGACAGTTTATCTGACATGATGAAATAGTTTAAGCTTTTAATCAATAGCTGACAAATGTTATTTTGCTTCCTCTCTGTTAAAAGCTACTCCTTTTTGTTGCATACAAACAACCAGGTTCTTAAAGGAAGGATTTTAAAAAATATTATCTGACGTTAGTCTTGTTACTGTTTTGGTTCCACTTGATCAAAACAATAAAATAATTTATTTAAGTATTTAAGTTAATGAAAACTGGATTACATTCAGTATTGAAGCACTGAATTTAAGATTAAGGTTATACAAATTCTGGTCTTGCTGTGTTTCTATTAAATCTGACAAATAGTTACAAGTGTACACATGTGCATACTTGTTTGTTATTCAATTTGTGATCCCTGACATTTACTTTTATAAGATATTTGGAAATAATTTACAGAGCAGCCTTTAGGCCTAGCAGTATCATACATATGCACAATAAGACAGACTCATTGTGGCTTAACTTCAACTATTTTCTAGGTTGAGACTTAGGGGGATTTTTTCAATTAAACGTTTTTAGTAGTTATAAAAAAAGAGAAAATTACCACTGGATCAGATTTAATCCACAATAGTAAACTATATATATTTCTAGCCAGGAAGGTCCTCAGGTGTGAATTTTACACCTTTTACTCAAATATCATTTCAAAATGTCTTAGCTCAACAGTATAAAGGAGTAAGAGTTTAGCTCCTGCTACTGTAGAGATAGAATCCACAATATTTCAAAACTGTTCAGATATTTATTTTAGGAGAAATTCATCATCCCAAATAAAAATGGTTGGTTAATTTTAATAAATACAAGAAAGCTCTTTCACTAAACATACACAGAAATCTGAGAAATCTGAATAATTTACGGACAAGTTTATCTGGATGGAATTTCCTATTAAAAATGAGAGAGAAAGAGATCTTGTTCTCTGTCATTTTAAGTAACCGCCTGAACTGTTTGGATAAATATCACTCTATTTTATCTTTATTTTTAATTAATAACTACCTCCTCCCTTTCTTTCCCTCTTCTCATTTTCCACCCCTTATTATTCTTCTCTTATCATAATCGCTATTCCTGCATTTCTTTCTGGACTTAACAGACTTGTTGTTAAAAATGATAAATGTTCCTAAACTGTTTTAATTTAATAAATGTAATATTTTATTTAACCTTCTAATCCTCAAGGCATTCTTAAGAACTCCTTTTGTTGAATTTCCTATGGAGAATCTTGGTTTTATAAGTTTACATGAGCACTAAGTATTCCTTCCACTTGAAAACATTTCTATTCAGTTGAAATTCTGGGATCCTAACATTTAATCTGAAATTGTCAGTCTTGGAAACTGTAGCATATATGCAGACCTTTGGAACTTGGTCAAATAACATATAAATCTTTTTCATTGTTTTCCATCTAATTATACTATTTAGGATTAGCTGTGAGGACTCTAGGGCTTCAGAGAAATATTGATTATTTGTCAGATTATGCTAATACAGTCAATGCTACAGCAGATAAATATTTGTACAGCCAAATAACACTCGACAGCAAATACATGCATATTGTTTAAGACATAAAAGTCAACAAATTCATTCTGGTGATTGACACGGATGTGTACAGATCATTAAGATCCACCCATCCAGAATGGAACATAAAATCCACAGGAACATAAAATACATGACATCATCATATTCTCATTTTCTTATCCAGACTGATTTGAAGCCAAAAAAACAACCGTGGCGTAAAGATGTGGAAGCACAATATTCAAAAAGGCGATTAAGTGAACAGTGTATTTCATATGTTTACATTGTAGTATGGTTAACCAAAGTTTACTAGATGGCTTCTTCACAAAAATTAAAATAAATCCTCAAAAATTGATTCTGTATGTTTATTTTTAATCATTTGGGGTTATTTTTTGTAGTCTTTTTAAGAACTACATTAACAATTCTATACATAAAAATACTAAAACAGTACTTCCTTCTTAAGTTTTTATCATAAATTCTAGATTACAGGCTAGTACTTTGAAAAGATTTCTTTAGGAGCACTGTACAATATTGTTTTATTGTTTCTCTGTCACACCTTACAATAGACATACCTCTTAAGGGCACTTTAAAGTTTGAGCTTTTCCCCTTCATTCAAAAGGTACACTAATCAGGTGGTACCTCCTCTGCATTCCTGTTTTTTTCCTGCGTAAGTATTTCGTATAGTGTAAGGTAAGAAATAACATATATATTTAATAACATGTAATTATTCATTCCTTAGCAGTTAGTGTAATAAAGCATTATGTAGACTGACTGAGGTATGATTGATAACATGGGTGGAATATACCTATTTTTGCAAGGTCTTTGAATAGGAAATGTAGCTTTTTAAGTAGGAAGATATGAAACCAGCAAAATACAGAGAAATGGACTAAAAGTCCAATGAAGACTTAGACCTCAAAAGTCACTGCAAACAAAAATATTCATAATGGAGATTTTACTTGTGCACTCTTGTGGTTTTGAAGCCAGAGTCTTAAATAGTGCTACTAATGACCTGAAATACAAGACAAAGAGTTAATTAACCAAGAAGAACAACAGAACAAAAGCAGAGAATGCAGAACTGTGACCTTGGTTCTGAAAAAGATTTGGCACTTTTAGCAAATAATAAGATGAATATGGATGAACTCCTATGGCAAGGTTCAGCCCAAAAGAGATAAAGTGATCCTGGGATGTACAAACTGTAAATACGAGCAAGACTGAACATGGTACACTAGCTTTGTTTTTGGCAGTGCAATAACCATTATTGGAATTGTATTCTGTTCTAGTGTCCATAGTTGAAGAAGGTGGTAATCAGCAGGAGAAAGCTCAGAGAAGAATGCAAGAATATTTAATAGCTGAAAAGTATATCTGATATTGAAAGACAATAAACCAAATTATTTAATTCAGTAAGAGGAGTAGCTAGAGTTTATTTAGCTTAAGAGTCTTTGAAATATGTCTGGTCACTTCCAGAAGACAAGAGGGAGATGAGAATGACAGAAGGGATCCTTAGTCATTTATACAGTAGAAGAAGTGGTGGGGTGAAGTATACAAGATCACCAATTTTTGCTCAAGGGAGTACGCTAACTACCACCCTCTTTCTACTAGCTAATCATTCTTGAGCTTCTGTAACAGTATTTTAACGTTCAACTTTATTTTCCTATTAGTTGTTCCAAGTACTTATGTTCTGCACTCAATAAAATGAGGAATAGACAATGTCAGAGAATGACATTTTCAAAATCTAATAAGCTCCCAAGCCTGGTCTGTAAGAAGGAAACAGAAGTGTTAAATTTCCATCCTTGGTTTCTGGCAGAGAATGTTACTATACTGTACATCAAACCCAGGTGAGCCGTTTCTCACAAATAAGTAAGGAGGTAATGGCTATCCTGCCAAGGTCATTGGAATTAAAAGCACTTCTCTTGAGCTATATAAGTTTAAGGCCCTGTGTTGTCTTCATGACACAATTTAACACAACAATCCATCTTATGCAATATGCTCCTTATGGTGCAGAGGAGTCTAACAGATACTCAGCAAGGAAAAATTGACCTTCCTAATTGCTTGACCTGACCTTCATGCATGGAAATGAGGTGCACACTTTAGATGCACAATGTGCAACATGCACAGCTATCATAGCTGGTTTCTCCTTGGCTTGACCTGAATAGCTTCAGTGTTGGAAGTCTAGGACTCCCAAAATGAAGGCAAAAACATGAACTGCAATCAAGTTACTAATGAGTTGTGTATTGGTATAATCTGGCTCCAGTTATTTTCAGAAAAAAAAAAAAGTATTAAATATTTACCATACTAATCAAATAAGATTTATCTGCCAACAGGGAAGGAAGAGAGGGTGGCAGTATTTGAAAAGAAAATACAAAAGCATACTCATCAGAATATGCTCACAGACTCATTACAGTTTCTGTAAGACAGTGCAAAGCTAAAAAATGAAATGAGATTAATTAAGATGCTGTTCATTGATATTCTGTTGATATAAAGGTTAAAGGGGAATTTAATTAATACAATGGTAAAAAGATCAGAAAAACATACCTCATGTTATATATCACTAAAAAAAACCACAGAGAAGTTATTCAGCAAGCATCCCTAGCTGGTGATCCCATCCCTCCTTTATGGTGTACAGGTACTGGATTTATTCATTAGATCACACTATAACTCTCTTGGAGAACCACATCATGATTTTTCTAACACGTGGTACGTAATCGGCAGGTTGCTTGTAGAAAGAAGATGCTGGTCAAACACTGCTGAAGAAGATAATTATCTATGGAATTTGGACCCACTCTTTCCCACAAGATAAAAGTATTATTACTTGCTTCTGCTTCCTTCTGTTCAGAGGTCAGCATTTTCTGTAGAATGAATTTATATATGGAACACACGTGACACTGTTCAGGTACGCTACTTTGTACACAAAAGGAGTGAATATTGGGACATAGCCGTGGTGTGGTCAGGCCACGTGACTTCACAAAAGAGGAGCCCAACTGATGGATCAAGAAGACAGTGACAACAGAAGTAAACAAAAGCAGGTGGTTTCATGAGGATTCTACCTCATACTTTGAACGAAATCCATGCCAATAGTGGAAGCCGCTGGGAAAAACCTTGGTGGTATTCTGGCTGGGAAATATGCCTATATAATGGGATTTCTAATTAATACATATAATGAAATTTTAAATATATAATGAAATTTAACTTATTAGAAATGTTAAATTTTATTAGGCAGTCAACTGAAAATTCTGCTAGTTTCGAACTAAAACTAAAATATACATAGCTCCTTCCAGTAAGAGCTGAAACTTTGAAGTGATCTTCAGTGAAAAGACTGGTGAAACTGAGACTCTAATTAAAGTGCATCTGGAATAACTAAATGAATTGAGGCGGACACCTTAATCTTCACCAAAATATAACCAACCAACGATGCAAGCCTCAAAATTATTTAAAAAACCCACACAAGTTAAAACCTTCATTAAAAATTCAAAGGGATAAATATAAAATAAAAAAAAGTATCTTTGCTTTGCCACAGTCTGCTCTGTAACTTTCTTCCCAACAATTTCCCTAAAAAAATTGAGATATGTACATGAATATATATGTTGATCTCAAATTAATAGTTGTAATTCAGATGACTATAATATTGAATCAATACATACAAGAATCAGGACAGAAAAGCAGCATCATATTCTTTTCCAGCAGTTTCTACCCAATGGGATGTATGTAATTTGATTTTATTTACTTATTTATTTAAAGAAAGGCAATACCTAGATTACCTAGATTAATCAGATTACCTATGCTTCTAAGGAAAAGAAAAATACTAATAGGAGAGTAATAACAGCTCATTATGGAAATTTGTCTATATTTATCTGAAACTTTCAGGCTATTATAAAGTACATTGGGGCCTTAACATGCAAATTTAACAGTTCTGATAACACTGTGATTAGTATGCAGTCTCAATAGGATATGCTTTTGTTTTCTTTTTTAGTCTTTGAGATTAAAATCACTTTCTATTATGCTTGTTGAATCAACTAATAATATTGTATATAGATAGCTTCCTTAATCAGGTGTATGTTCATTTTAGAACAACCTTATTAGGCAAGCTTTCATACCTATGGCACTGATCTCCAACACATTTCACTACCACCACCACATCCTTTTTTATCTTGTTCAGAGATGTCCAGTGAAAAGAATCCTATCAAAAGATAAGATGAGGAGTCCTGTGACACAAGCAACAAATTACAGTCTCTTCTTTATGGATTTTACTGTCTTCATATAATCAAACAGTAAGGGAATATGTTTATTTGCTGAAGTTACAAAGTAATTAAAAAAATATGTGTTGTTCTGTGTGAGCAGGAGCGTTTAGGAGCTAAACTCTCAGCTCTTTAAGCTGCCTTTACTAAAAAATTTAATTGACAAAAATCTGATCATAAAAGAAAGCAGTAGGTCTTATAAGACTTTCCTATTTCTCCACTCATTACCAGAACAAAAAACAAACAAACAAACAAACAAACAAAACCCTAACAAAGATAGATCTGGTAAAATTAAGTATGTTTTATAAACTTGCATCTTCATGCAAGTTACTAATACAGACGCCTCTCCTATTTTGTGAAGAGAAGGACTCTCACCTAACAAAGCACTTACAGTGATGCCTATAATTTACACAAAACCAGAATGGATCATATTGCTCTCTTGAAAGAAGTGTGAACTTTCCCTTGTGCTAAATTTTTCAACTGAGAGTCTCAAAACAGATCATGAACAGAGATTAATTCAGGCACTGACTGAGTCTAAATTGAGTCTAAATCTACCGTCTTTTAGCCCTTTTAGGCTTTGTCATATTGGAAACAGAAGGGCTCACGAATCAAACTCCTTTGGACAGACCAAAAAAAAATATTCTATTTTAAATTTGGAATTACAATTTGGAATAAATTAGCTATTTAATATAATTTTATAGCTTTTCGCTTCGTAAGATCTATTGATGTGACATATAGTTCTGAGATCTACAGGTAGTTTCTTCATGGCTGATGTTCACAGGCTGTGAAATTGTGGGTACCTACTTCAAGCATTATACATTTAATATTCTTAAAGAGAAGACTTCAGACTGCAGGAGGTGCCACATTTACAGCTCTCAAGCATTGCATTCTCTAATTAAAAATAAAAGTACTTCTGAAAATAAAAGGTATCCAGAGAATAACCTCCCTACATATTTTAGTTTCTGTGACCCATTTTATGGGAAGACAATGACACCATGTGAAGTAGATCTTTAGTATTTCTGTCATGCTGATTAATGTAATTGGAGAAATATGGCTGAGCCTTCCCTGAGGAAGAAGCAAGTACAACCTTAATGAGTTTCCGTAATACTTCAACTTGCTTAAATAAAATAAGAATACAATTAAGCTTATTCAAATGTAAGACTGAATCAGAATGCCATTAACTATTGTTCAGTGCACTGAAGTGTGAAATATATACTTTTATGTTTGCTGCAAAAAACACACAGTTTTTACATTAAAGGCATGGGATGAAGTAACACGACAGAGAAAAGATAAATAATAGATAAAAATAGCTACAGTCTGTGAATTACGTGCACAGTGTAATACGTGAATACGCGTGAGCAAGGGGATAAAAAAAACACCTTTGTAACACCGTAGACAAAAAGGGGGCAGAAATCCTATAGCCAAGTTATTTGGTCAGCTAAGCTTCTGAGACTGCCTGAAAATTATATTGTGTGCCACTTTAAACAGAAGGACTTTCAATTGAATAATGACAACCTGATCCTGCCATCCTATCCTTATGTTCACCAACACCTACCCGCACGAAGTTGAGACTGCTTTAGCAGCCGTGGTCAAGATCAGGCTCAAGTTCTCAGAACTAAATGATGAGTTTGTTATAAACCAAACACATATATAGAGCTCGGAGTTTATTATTAGCCCAATTAATGTTTAAACATTCCAATAACTCAAAGTGTTAGGTCAATTACACTAACATTCACTAATAATCCAAATTAATTCAAAGAAACCTCGGTAATATAGCTAACTGGTTTTGCTGGGGGAAAGGAAAAAAAAAAAAATAAAAATCACTTGCCCCTGCTGCTGTGCTCTCCCTTCCCACATCCCCAGGGCTCCAACACTGGTAGTCTCAGAAGAGAGAGAGTGTTGTTATTGAAACCCAGGAAAAAGAGATCAGAGAAATCCAGCAAGCCCAACACTGCTTTTGCAATTAACTCAGAATTATTGACAGTTTGATGCATATGAGATTGTTTTTTTAAAAGTCTAACTGTAGTGCTTTTAAAACAAAAATGACACTACTACATATTAGATACAGATATATTCTACAAGGCTTGTAGAGGTCCAGGTGAGCTAAAGATCACGACAAAGTCTGCTGCTGTCTTTCACCCCCATTCCACCTTCCTGCAGCCTCTCACTATTTATTTTCTATCTTTTGCTGCCTTTTCAGCTGTATTTGATTTTCAAGTTAAGTTCTTTATGTTATCACCTCACAGCTCCTGCATCTCAAAGCAAGGACTAGGTACCTGCCTGATCCACTCCCACAGCCACCCCGAGGAGCCCATTTCCATCCATCCCTCCTGCTGGGCCCCATCCTCTTGCAGCTCCTGCCCCCTCCCCATGTCACTGGTGATTCAGTGATCTCTCAATGACTCACAAGAAAGCAGTGACTCAGTGAGCTCACGGTGACTCACAGAAGAGATGGGAGGAAACCAGTTACCCTCCGAGACCCACAAAGAGCACAGCGTTTCCAGTCAGCTCCTGTGGATGCCGTTGAACAAATGCATCAGATTTCCAGCATTTCATAGAGAATTAGACTAGAAAGGACCTTGCGGATTATATTTTCTGATCTAATGCCTTCCTTAAACCTATAGAAAAATCAATGTTTTACAGCATACTTACCTCCAACCTTTTCTCTATTTTTTTTTTCTGCAGCAGCAGAGGTCTACATGTACTTCTCCCTCCAGCAGTATTTTCCCTGTACTTTCATTAAATGCCTTGCTTTCCTCAACTGATTTCTTTTTCTGTCTGTCATAAACAGCAGATTTCCTTGCTGCTCTTTCTCTGAGGGAAAGGAAATTAAGGAAAATCACATACAGAAAATAATACAGTTGGGGGGGGGGTGTTTTTTTGGGTAGGGTTTTTTTGCTGTTGTTTTTTGTTTGTTCGTNGCTGATGTTCACAGGCTGTGAAATTGTGGGTACCTACTTCAAGCATTATACATTTAATATTCTTAAAGAGAAGACTTCAGACTGCAGGAGGTGCCACATTTACAGCTCTCAAGCATTGCATTCTCTAATTAAAAATAAAAGTACTTCTGAAAATAAAAGGTATCCAGAGAATAACCTCCCTACATATTTTAGTTTCTGTGACCCATTTTATGGGAAGACAATGACACCATGTGAAGTAGATCTTTAGTATTTCTGTCATGCTGATTAATGTAATTGGAGAAATATGGCTGAGCCTTCCCTGAGGAAGAAGCAAGTACAACCTTAATGAGTTTCCGTAATACTTCAACTTGCTTAAATAAAATAAGAATACAATTAAGCTTATTCAAATGTAAGACTGAATCAGAATGCCATTAACTATTGTTCAGTGCACTGAAGTGTGAAATATATACTTTTATGTTTGCTGCAAAAAACACACAGTTTTTACATTAAAGGCATGGGATGAAGTAACACGACAGAGAAAAGATAAATAATAGATAAAAATAGCTACAGTCTGTGAATTACGTGCACAGTGTAATACGTGAATACGCGTGAGCAAGGGGATAAAAAAAACACCTTTGTAACACCGTAGACAAAAAGGGGGCAGAAATCCTATAGCCAAGTTATTTGGTCAGCTAAGCTTCTGAGACTGCCTGAAAATTATATTGTGTGCCACTTTAAACAGAAGGACTTTCAATTGAATAATGACAACCTGATCCTGCCATCCTATCCTTATGTTCACCAACACCTACCCGGATGAAGTTGAGACTGCTTTAGCAGCCGTGGTCAAGATCAGGCTCAAGTTCTCAGAACTAAATGATGAGTTTGTTATAAACCAAACACATATATAGAGCTCGGAGTTTATTATTAGCCCAATTAATGTTTAAACATTCCAATAACTCAAAGTGTTAGGTCAATTACACTAACATTCACTAATAATCCAAATTAATTCAAAGAAACCTCGGTAATATAGTTAACTGGTTTTGCTGGGGGAAAGGAAAAAAAAAATATAAAAATCACTTGCCCCTGCTGCTGTGCTCTCCCTTCCCACATCCCCAGGGCTCCAACACTGGCAGTCTCAGAAGAGAGAGAGTGTTGTTATTGAAACCCAGGAAAAAGAGATCAGAGAAATCCAGCAAGCCCAACACTGCTTTTGCAATTAACTCAGAATTATTGACAGTTTGATGCATATGAGATTGTTTTTTTAAAAGTCTAACTGTAGTGCTTTTAAAACAAAAATGACACTACTACATATTAGATACAGATATATTCTACAAGGCTTGTAGAGGTCCAGGTGAGCTAAAGATCACGACAAAGTCTGCTGCTGTCTTTCACCCCCATTCCACCTTCCTGCAGCCTCTCACTATTTATTTTCTATCTTTTGCTGCCTTTTCAGCTGTATTTGATTTTCAGGTTAAGTTCTTTATGTTATCACCTCACAGCTCCTGCATCTCAAAGTAAGGACTAGGTACCTGCCTGATCCACTCCCACAGCCACCCTGAGGAGCCCATTTCCATCCATCCCTCCTGCTGGGCCCCATCCTCTTGCAGCTCCTGCCCCCTCCCCATGTCACTGGTGATTCAGTGATCTCTCAATGACTCACAAGAAAGCAGTGACTCAGTGAGCTCACGGTGACTCACAGAAGAGATGGGAGGAAACCAGTTACCCTCCGAGACCCACAAAGAGCACAGCGTTTCCAGTCAGCTCCTGTGGATGCCGTTTAACAAATGCATCAGATTTCCAGCATTTCATAGAGAATTAGACTAGAAAGGACCTTGCGGATTATATTTTCTGATCTAATGCCTTCCTTAAACCTATAGAAAAATCAATGTTTTACAGCATACTTACCTCCAACCTTTTCTCTATTTTTTTTTTCTGCAGCAGCAGAGGTCTACATGTACTTCTCCCTCCAGCAGTATTTTCCCTGTACTTTCATTAAATGCCTTGCTTTCCTCAACTGATTTCTTTTTCTGTCTGTCATAAACAGCAGATTTCCTTGCTGCTCTTTCTCTGAGGGAAAGGAAATTAAGGAAAATCACATACAGAAAATAATACAGTTGGGGGGGGGTTGTTTTTTTGGGTAGGTTTTTTTGCTGTTGTTTTTTGTTTGTTCGTTGTTTTTTTTTCCCCTGGGATTTTGCCCTTGGTACAAGTGAATTACATCAGCCCAAGTATCTGCCTTTTTCTGAGTCCTAGCTTTTCTGGTGTTATTGATGCTTACAAATTCTTCTAGACCCGAGGGAAGTTTCTTTTTTAACCTCCTACTATTTCAGTCTGAAATCCATTCTTAGTGTCTGAAACTTCACTTTGTGATTACTCTCCTCTGGCTATGGCATATGTCTCCACAGCCTTCATTAAGTCCACCAATAGATAATCCTATTTCCTATCAATACCAGTGAGCTAAGAAAGGGAAGTAGAAGTTTACCTACTGCAAGAGAAATTAATAAAAGAGAAGCTCAAGAGTTTGGGTCTCCATTGCTAACTTTGCTGCAGGTTTGTTGCAGCACTACATGTCTGAGTATCTTTCTCTGAAAAAAAAAAAAAAAAAAAAAAAAAAAAAAAAAAAAACAAAACAAACAAAAAACCCCCCAAAACCCTCATACTATTCACAGAGTTTTTGGGTTTTGGATGACCATTTGCTTCTTTGTTTCCCAATATGCAACAATACATGACAGTTCACTTTGCTGGGTACTTGTCATAAATACATATATAGAATAATGTTCATTGAAACAATAACATTAATATCTCAACTAGTGGAAGAGTAGACATATTAAAATGTACTAAGCAGCAAATAATATAACTTTGAAAGCCATTTTTCACCTTAATTACTTCATAAAAAACTTTATGACTTTTAAAAGCCTTCTACAATGTTTTCTATGTTTAGTCTTTACTCAAATATACAAAACATTGCTAAGACACCAAGTCGAAAGAATCACAGAATCATCATGGTTGGAAAGGACCTCTGAGATCACCAAGTCCAACCATACACACACAAAAAAAAACTCCCTTACAATCTCTGCCACTAGATCATGACACTAGAGCATGCCCTGAAGTGCCACGTCTACACGTTTCTTAAATACCTCCAGGGATGGAGACTCCACCACCTCCCTGGGCAGGCTGTTCCAGTGCCTGACCACCCTCTCAGGAAAGTCATTCTTCCCAAGATCTAATCTAAACCTCCCCTGCCCCAACTTCAGACCATTTCCTCTGCTCCTGTCATTATTCCCTTGGGAGAAGAGGCCAACCCCCACCTCTCTCCACCCTCCTTTCAGGGAGTTGTAGAGGGCAATGAGACCTCCCCTCAGCCTCCTCTTCTCCAAACTAAACATGCCCAGTTCCTTCAGCCTCTCCTCGTGTGACTTGTTCTCCAGACCCCTCGCCAGCTTGGTGGCTCTCCTCTGGACACGCTCCAGAACTTCAATGTCCTTCTTATAGTGAGGGGCCCAGAACTGAACACAGCCCTCGAGATGAGGTCTCAACAGTGCTGAGCATGGAGGCACGATCACTTCCCTACTCCTGCTGGCCACGCTGTTCTTGGTACAAGCCAGGATGTTGTTGGCCTTCTTGGCCACCGGGGCACACTGCTGGCTCCTGTTCAGCCGACTGTCCACCAACACCCCCAGGTCCTTTTCTGCTGGGCAGCTCCAGCCACTCTGCCCCAAACCTGTAGGGCTTCATGGGGTAGTTGTGACCCAAGTGCAGGACCCAGCACTTGGCCTTATTGAACCTCATCCCGTTGGCCTTGGCCCATTGATCCAACCTGTCCAGGTCCCTCTGTAGAGCCTTCCGACACACAAAGCAGATCAACACTCCCACCTAGTTTGGTGTCATCTGCAAATTTACTGAGGGTGCACTCAATCCCCTTATCCAGATCATCGATAAAGATATCAAACAAGACTGGCCCCAAAACTGATCCTTGAGGGACACCACTGGTGACCGGCCACCAACAAGATTTCACCCCATTAATCACCACTCTCTGAGCACGGCCATCCAGCCAGTTTTTTACTCAGTGAAGAACACACTTGTCTATGCCACGATTTGCCAGCTTCTCCAGGAGAATGCTGTGGGGGACAGTGTCAAAAGTCTTACCAAAGTCCAGGTAGACAACCTCCACAGCCTTCTCCCCTACCAGATGGTGGGTCACATGGTCATAGAAAGAGATCAGGTTGGTTAAGCAAGACCTTCCGTTCATGGCAAGAATGGAAATAACTCTTTGCAAAAGAAATAAAAACATCGCATTTTTTTGTCATTTGTTCTGCTAAGAAAATAAGGATAAAAGAATTGGGTTTGCTATCTAAAGAGAGTGGAATGTTCTGAGGATAAGCCAAGTAGTAATGATACTCTGCCTCTAAGCTGTCTGAAGATAACCCAAAAAATTTGTCTCAGATTTTAGTAAGGAGAACAACATAGCAAAGACAACTGGGCCATTTAACCCATATAAAAAAAAAGAATATGTATTACACATATGTAATAAGAATAGAATTTAAGGGGTTTTTTAACATATTTTGGTTAAGGGACCTGACAATCTCAGTCCTATAGTACTGTAAGTATTGGCACACACAAACACGGGTCTAGCAAACGATCTTTAACCTGTCTGCTGAACTAGGAATAATTCTGTGTGAGTGTAGAATAGCATGTATGCTGCCTATGTTCAAGGAACATCAGACAATTCAGTCTGCTCTTAAGATATGGCCTGCAGTCCACTGATTTTAGTGAAATGGGATGAAGGACAGCATTTACTATTTGGCCAGAGGCTATGTATTTTCCAGTTGTGTATGCCAAGAACAGAGTCCACCAGATGAGCGTGATAACAGCAGCTGGTAAGACAGAAATGTCGGTGTAAGAGTGTGTGAGTGTGTAAATCAAATATGCAAAACTGTATGAGAGGAGGTTTGCCCCACACAGATAGAATTAAAAAGGAAGTTGACCATCAGCCATATTAAATATTAACCAGGGAATTACAAAGAAATACAAAGGATTTAGCCTGCAAACAGATATAAA
This sequence comes from Tringa tobata, assembly GCA_033628505.1. Taxonomy (NCBI): domain Eukaryota; kingdom Metazoa; phylum Chordata; class Aves; order Charadriiformes; family Scolopacidae; genus Tringa; species Tringa tobata. Next base: position 1,199,895 of record JAHREE010000509.1, read on the forward strand.
AGAAACAAATTTGTAAAAGGTGGGATGAGGGACTTTGGAGCAGGATGAGGAGCAGTGTCTCTGGTTAGGCATTGCTGGGCATCACCCTGTGGCATCCCCAACCCTTGCTTGGGCCAAACCCAGCACCTCCTATGGGACATAGGAGCAGCTTGCACCTAGCCTGTGTCCCACAGGGAGTGGAGCGGGGGACACAAACTCCTCTCCTTCAAGAGTGTGTGGGTCCACGTGAGGCCCACAGCTGGTGCCATAGTGGGGTGCCAGCAGTGGCAGGGGTGCATGCTCATCTAGAACACCCACATCTCCACTGAAGGATCTCCATGTAGTGGACCCTCACGTCCACAGTAGGTGGGTTGCTTTTCAGGCTGTGTGTTTGTGTGCTTTTGGGGATGAGTTATAGAAGCGTTGTCATAAAGCTGTAAGTGTTTGTTAGCATTTTATGTGTCAAGGATTGTGGCATATCTTTTGTACTGCCGTTATTGGTCCTAAACATATAATTCACTGATTGACAGTTTATTGCACACTGTTAATAAAATTAACAAGTTGCTTCTATACTGATTGGACTTAACTAACTGGAGTGAGCAGGTTTTCCATAAGACAAAGAAATTCAGGGAAAAAATGTTGCATATATTGTTTGCCTTACCTTCTCCACTCCTCATTTCCCCCTGTTTGCTGTCCTTCAGGCACATAAGGTAGTATTAAAGCCAAGTAGAGTGAATCCAGAAGGGATCTGAGATGTAAAGGCATGACTATATCTGGGAGAGATTGAAGGAGACCAAAAACAAAAAAAGAATAGAGATGTACTCAGTACTAATAAGTCAAAATTCTTCATGGCTTGACCACTCATTTGAGTTGTATGCTCCTGCTTTAGAAAAAGATTTGAACAAAAAGTGGAAGACATAAATGAAAAATGACATGAAGATTAATGAATGGGGGTCACACCCGACCAATTTAATTAATCTTTGAAGGGCACTACTGACTTTTTTTAAGATGAAAGAAGGCAGCAGATCTGATCTGTCTGGACTTCAAATAAACACTTGCTCTGGTGCCACAAGCTAAGTGAAGACAGAGAAGAGGGCAGAAAGGGAAGCTGAGTATAAGGACAGAATTAGCTGAAGAATGTGCACAGACACATCATACTGAGAGCTACTAAACTGGACATTGAAGCCTGGTGAAGTTGTAATAGTTCAGATTTTGTTATGGACAAAAAAAGAGGAACACAGCACATACGGAAAGCTGAGAATTCATTTTTAGTCTGCTTAGAAGCTTTAACAGTGTAGCCACAATGCAATAACCATTGTTATTAGTCCAGTTATAATTATATTGACAGTCAGTGTCTAAATTATCTAATAAATACAAATCAATGCAATCAATACCAAACAAATCTTAGTAGTAGTACTAAAGGTAAAAGTTGCTATACATGACAAACTTCCCAGTATCTATTCCTTTGGTGTTGTGTTCAGCCTTCCGATATTCCTCTATGTCCTAAGAAGGGTGGTTTTAGTGGGGAGAGGAGGCATCTATCAAGTTTTCAGCATCCTGAAGTCTCTGCATGGAGACTTATGATAGTCACGGTGGAGGAATTACCTCCTGCTCAGACTTGGGCTTTTCTTAGGTTTATTTTTTCTAAGCTTTTTCATCACAGTCCACTTCCCTCTCCCACTGCAGCCTGGGAGAGGCTTCCAGCTTTACCTCCCAGCCCCATGCACATAAAGGGCTATTGTTTGTCAGGTAGTGACTGGGGGGAAGGATTGGGGAGTAGTGTGTGTCACTCCCTCCCCAGCGAGGCCACCCCAGAGCTGAAGCTGGAACAGGGGAGGCACCAGTCACTGGCCCTGGTGCAGGGGTTAAACCAGTGAGATCCAGCTGAGGCCAAGGGGAGGCTGAGTCCTGGACAGGTCAAGGTTTTTAATTTGTAATGGCAAAATCATATCTCCTAGCTATGAAGATCCTTGAGACACAGCCATGGAGTGGTGATATCCAGCTTTCTTTTTAAATTTCTTGGCACAAAGTTTAGGTATGTGCTGATAAAATTTTCTGATAGATTACAATGGGAGGAAGAATTTGGTTCAGCTGAGAACTGAAGCAATAGAAATGGAATAGAAATAATCACTGGAGACTACAATGTGTTTCTCTTAGGCAATAACCAGAATTTCTTCAAGAACTGTGGTGTCATTAACTGGAAACTGCTGAGAAATAGCAAAGTCTGCATATCTTGGTCATTGAAAGCCTACAAGATGCCAATGTGACACTGGAAAAATGATCCCACAATTTGTCAAATTAGGTTTTCCTTACTGAAATAAGGAATTATTAATTTCATTGTATGTAACATGGATCTTCTCTGTATTACACAATTTTATTATACACAATTTTTGACACAACAAGGAATTTGGGAACATGGCTGCAGATTGGAATAAGGACAAAAATGCCTCACAGCTGCAGTGATCAAGGACTGAGCACAACATGTTGGCTTTGTAAACTTCCTGGACGACCACCTTTGAACCTAAATGAGAACACCATTGAATACCTGTGTGTGCTGGGAAGTGGTTGTTGCGAGACTCCCTGAAAGGCAGCAGCCTCCTCTTATCTGCAGTCAGGTGGGCTAACGCCAGGGGAGAAACACTTGATAACAAATATCAGACTTAGAGCCTCTCATCTCCCACCTGAAAGCAGTAATCACTGCTGCTCACTTCCAGTGAACACCTGTGACAGTATAGGGTTTTTTGCTTTAATCTGTGTGCAATTAAAGACCACCTGTTTGCATGCAGGATGTGTTCTCAGCTGTTTCCCACAGCTGAGACCACTGATTATTCCCTTCCAGCTGATAGGTATTGCTGCAGTGAGCCATGTATCAACACCAAATTCTGTGTGACTATAGCAAGGCTGATTATACTGGTGGTCAGCAGCCTCAATCTGAAACAAAAGATTAACAGAACCTTCTAAAATAAGACCCCATGGGAACGTTCCTCTTCTCTTCCATACCTGGTAGGGAGCAATGAACATCACCGCCTTTTCATTGAGACTTGTGTCTGACCATGAATGGCGTAATGCTGGGGTAATTAGCAGCTGCTTAAACAGATGGCTAAAGCACAACAATTCTTTAAACAGCCTAAATCACAGTTTTCTTAATTATTCACCGTTCTGGCTATGGTGTTTATCAACAGGATCCCCAGCATTTCACAGAGGAAAGCTACAACACAGCAAAACATAATCAGTACCTCTTGTCTGTAAGGATTTCATGTTAGGGAGTGTTTCAGGTAGAAGTACACACAAAGGTCTTGTGCTCAGACCCGAGTCAAATACACCGTATAGGAACAGCTTTGGTTGACAAGAATAAAAGGCTAAGATTCAGTTACTATTTACAAAGACACCAAAGACCTAATTCACACTGGCAAATAAACAAGTAGATATAAATTCTCCAAGAAGAAACTTACCCAGGAAGTTAAAAGGAGGCTCCTGATCACCAACAAGTGAGGTCTGAGGAAGCAGCAGGAAGAAATGCAGCTTATTTAAAGTTACGTTTATAAATCAAGTAATTGACTATAACAGGAGAAAACTGGATTTAGTATTTTAAGAAATTCTCTTGAATCATATGTTCAATATTCATGCAATTTTTAGGTATGATTTTTACAGTGCCAAAAGTACTGTCTTGTTCTTCCTGTATAAGATATAGGGGTCAGTTTCTTTTATTGCATGAATGCTTATTCATCTGCTTCGGGTTTAGGCAATTTGAGCCCTGCCAGCAAGCCTTTAACCATGTAGGTAATTTTAAGTTTTATGCGCATCAAGACATCTATGGGTCAGATAGCGTCTAAGTGGGAAACCTTTCTGAAATGGTAAGGTAAGATTTGGGTGATAAAGTCCTTCTGTGGCATTAATCCAAAATCCTTTTGCAATTCTCTCTGAGTTATGAGAGTGGGGAGAAAATTCAATTCCCGCTGCAAAAGTGATCCAAGGGCTGTCACACTTCTGAGAACAAAGTTAGAGCAAAACCACCCTCAGTTCAAAATCTTGACATGGGCAAAATCCTAGCTGATAATTTTTTGAGTGGATTAGAGAGGATTAGAGAAGAAAGAGAGGTAGAATAAAAATAAGAAGATAAGAATTTTTTCTTTAAGTCACTTCTGAGCATGGTAAATTGGTACCTCTAAGATTTTCACAATGCCAAATGAAAGACTCTCCTTTTGACACTTCACAGTCCGAGTTTCTAGACTGAGCAGCACTTTCAGAATATTCTTGGACTGCAGTCAGGGCTCAAAAGAAGGAACAGAAAGTGAAACTAAATACTGATATTTAAAGATTTTTAAATCACTGCTTGTGCTCTTTTTCAGGTATTATGGTTTATATATTTTCCTGGTGTTTTTCTGTGTATGATTTCATTAATGAAATCTGAATACATTGCTGATATAATATGACAATGTAAAGAGTTTTCTGTCTTTTGTAAATCCCGTGTTACAATCATTAAGAAATATCGCACCTGCATGCTTCATAACTTGGTAACTTATGGAAAATTCAGTCCATGGTTATTACTGATATTCTTGATATTTTTTTTTTTTTAATTTGTGTACGTGTGTCAAGCCTAGTTGCTGTCTTTAAATAGCTTCTCGCACTATGTGTGTATGTGTGAATTGTGAGTGTATCAAATGAAACATATCTCTCTCACCGAAACATATTGATGGAGTTTTTTTCCTTCTTTTTTTGGCTCTTGCTAGTCATTCTAGTTCTGGGTATTATTTCCTTGCATTAAAACTGGTAGAGATCTAGGCTGTGCAATAAATGGGAGGAAAATAATACACTGTGGAAGGATGTGTAACAGGTAGATGACATAGATGAAGTTTGAGATGGGTTAGAAGATCTACAGAAATATATATATTTTTTAATCTGATTGTTTGTGGGGATTCATATAGGTAGTTAGTGCAAATCTTCTCTGTTCAGATACCTAAGCAAAAACTTTAGCTTCCTAACCAGCCCAGAGTATTTATCCTGTAATGAAAATAACATTTCACTCTCATTTTCGCAAAAGATATGCATGTATAGAATCATAGGATTGCCTGGGTTGGAAGGGACCTTTCAGATCATCAAGTCCAACCATCAACCTAACCCTGACAAAAACCATCACTAAACCATATCTCTAAGCACTATGTCTACCTCTCTTTTAAATACCTCCAGGGATGGTGACTCCACTACTTCCCTGGGCAGCCTGTTCCAATGCTTAGTAACCCTTTCAGTGAAAGAATTTTTCCTAATATCCAATCTGAACCTGCCCTGGCACAACTTGAGGCCATTTCCTCTTGTTCTATCACCTGTGACTTGGAAGAAGAGGTTGACTCCCCACCTCTCTACACCCTCCTTTCAGGGAGTTGTAGAGAGTGAGAAGGTCTCCCCTCAGCCTCCTTTTCTCTAGACTAAACAACCCCAGATTCCTCAGCTGCTTCTCATAAGACTTATTCTCCAGACCCCTCACCAGCTTCGTTGCCCTTCTCTGGACATGCTCCAGCACCTCAATATCTCTTTTGTAGTGAGGGTCCAAAAAATGGACACAGTACTCAAGGTGGGGGCTCACCAGTGCTGAGTACAGGAGGACAATCACCTCCCAAGTCCTATTCATCATGTAGTTCCTGATCCAGGCCAGCATGCTGTTGGTCTTGCCCACCCGGGCACACTGCTGGCTCATGTTCAGCTGTCCATTGACCAACACCCCCAGGTCCTTTTCTGCCAAGCAGGTCTCCATTCATTCCTTCCCAAGCCTGTAACAATGCATGGGGTTGTGTGACCCAAGTGCAGGACATATGAAGAATATTAAATGGGAACGCTGTGGAATTGCTTCTCTTTCTAAACAGGTTCCAAACTCAACTCTGTAGGGACTTGCCTGTACCAGTAGAGATTGGTAGATTTTTCTGCATAATTTAAAACATGCTGATTTCCATTTTATACCTTTACGTCCTTGCTAGATAGTAGGTTCCCATAGCTAACTCAGAACTAACATGGTAGGTCACTCTCTGGTGAAGATGGGTTTGCACTAAATCAAAGTGGTTGAAGGGAGAGCCCAAATCCTGCTCTGCTGACTCTGTTGTCATCAGAGTAACCTCTGGCAAAGGGGCCACAGTTAGTAGTAGTAAAGCTGGGGAAAACACAGCTTCCAGCTATTTACTTAGGTAAAGTGAACCAGAGTTCCTTGATAGCTAAGATTATGTTCAGGAATTTTTATTGTACTCCTTGAGGTTAATTAAACACATATATTTACTTAAATACATATATATTTTTTTAAAAAAATATCAACACTGTATTTGACAGTCTTACCACCATATCAGTTCTATAAGGAGTCTGCAAAGATACATCATGAGCCAGTTCCTTGTATACACTTGCACTAGCATCAGTCCTGTGAGTGTTGACATGGGACATCTCATCTTGGCATTGGGTCCCTCCCCCATCACCACCTCTGCTGCCCAAAGGTGTCCCCTGAGTGCTTGTGTTCCAGAATGGCTACAAGCTAATGCTGTGGCCCTTTCTTATCTCACCATGGAGGGAAACTTCACTCCCTTGCAGGGAGGAGTCCTGTCTCTGGCTTTCCTGCTTCCAGCCAGTTTAATCCTTTTTGCAGTTAGGCCCTCTTTCTCTCCGTTCCTTGGTAACAAGTTACCACTGCTCAGCAGTTATGATTTTAATTTTCCCTTCAAGTATCCAAGAGTACTTCTCTGTGAGCAGATTCCATTCTTAAAATAAGGATGACTCTAATCCAGCACAGTGTCTGATAGTAGCCACATCTGATAATCAGTGGGGACTGCAGACAGGTGGAATGGATGAAGCTCATTTTGTGTCAAGAGAAACATAACACTTAACTGCACACAAAACAACCTGATTCTGAATTAGGGCTTTGTTCGTGATAGAGCAGCTCCCTTATTGTGGTGTATTCAAAAATCAGTCATTGACAATTGCCAGGAGCAGAAGTCTAGGCAAAGATTATAAGAGGTAGGAAAGCATATTGTGATATTTCCCTAAGTAGCTCTGTGATTAAATCTGCCAGTCAGATTCTTGCTACTATATGTAGAGGGCTTAGAGGTGCTTTAACGAGGGAAGTCCAATATCCTTGTTCTTTCTGCTTCCATTAGAAAGGGCGTTGAAAACACACAACATTATAGTGCAATACTCTGGCTTTAAACCTGCAGCAGTGCTATTAAGAGCAGCAAATAGCACTTATGAGCCTTTCCTATGGAAAACAAACAAACCAACAACAAAAACCAACCAAAAAACCACAACCAAACTGAAACAAAAAATCAAATATGAAATGCACTATAGAAAATGAGAAAAGCAAAATCAGAAAACCTGAAACAGTGAAGTGAAGCATTAGGCCCAGTTTGTTTGCTCATAAGGAAACAGAATGACTAGGATTTCAATAAAAAATCTAAATGTGCTTTTGTAATATATGCAGACTTCTATTGTGCCCACTTTGCAGTGGTGTCATTATGCTAGAGGGAAAAGAAAAAGATTTTAAATAGGAAAATCAACCATTTTTTTTCTTTATTTCTGCGTGGTTGCATACTTATATTATGCTAAAATTCACTCAATGGAAGAATACATACATTTTAACTTTAATCTTCATCACAATAAGCTATGTTTCAGATAGAGATAAATAACAGCTGATCTATCTAACAATCCATCCATCCAAGTTTGTATCTTAAATTCCTCATTAAAGTATTTGAGAGCTTCTTGCTAGACATAAATATAGCTATTACATATTTCCTTATTCTGTGTTTTTCCATAGCCACTTCATTGCAATAGCAATAATAGCTCTACAGTTATGATTAATATTGTTGTATGGCCGAGAATATCATATGGTACAAACTAAAGAACTTATTAGAACCTCTACTCATAAAACTGCTGAAAACTATTTATACTTAGGGAGGTGGTAACACTGATGCATAAGTGTTGTTCATCATCCATCTACGTAGGTTCACACATTGGCAGTCTTAACCATATTATTATCTGAGTGCTTCCATAGTGCCTCAGCACTCCTTACAGTATTAGGTTATTAATCCCAAGTGACTGCAAGTTGGATTCCAACCCCACTCCTTTTTTAGGTGTTTTTAGTTTTACAGCTCTACTTCAGTGGAATTGTTCCTAATTTACACTTATCTTCACTAGAATAAGCTCCTAATATTGAATGGATAGAAGTGAGAGCAGAAGCATGTCACTCAGCACATCATTCTTGGTATCATTTTGATTACTCTCATGCAATGTTATCCTCTGATTTTTTTACTCATCTAGAAAATTATTTATAAAAGGTGCTAAACTAACAAACAAAAATGTTATTTTGCATAAATGGAGTCTATGGAGACATGTGTCCTACAAGGACAGTGAATACTGAAAAAAAATGAAGGCGCAAGAAAAAAATTACATTTTGTTAATGACTTTTAATTTTAGTTTGTTATTAAAATACATGGTTAGAAAAAATTTAAAAAACATGGTTAGAAAGAATTATGCTTTGTTCAGAAGATGACAGTAATATTTACTAAGAAGTTATATATGAAAGCACTATAATGATATTTCAAAAATATTCTCAGGCGTTTATTGGATATTTTTACCCTTTGTAACAGAAGTTTGTAAGGAACAACGGAAATTAGAGGAGAACTATATTGAATATTTGACCTGAAGTACCCCACTTCATCCCCACCTTCCATAATAAGTTTCACTGTATTAGTCAATTCAGATAATGATAGGAAGTAGTAAAACAGATTTCTGCCCTTTAACAATTATATCCTTAGGGAGAAAAAAATTATCTCAAACCATTGCTTTAGTGTAAGAGTACTGCATAATGCTTCAGAGAATGGAGAGAAGAAAGCATGACAATGAGGGACGAGTCAGGCAGTTTTGCCACAGCCTCTGTCAAGGGAAATGTAAAACAAATGAGCATATCTGTTCAATATCTGTCAAATAATGAGAGTGTCATATGAGTTCTGGTCTGTGTCGACATAGCTTGAGCAGAAAGCTAAGGAAATATTCACAAAAGGGAACATTCACTGTTTTTTTAAAAAATAGTCTGCAGAGTTACTCAGGACCACGTTATACAGTTCTTATTCCTATTGGTATTTACTTGTGTAAATTACCCTCTTAGAAAAATAGGACTACTTTTGTGGTTTGACTTTTGATAGCATAAGAACTTCATTATCAAGCTCTTTATATCTTATTGCTGTATTAGGCAATAATCATAGTAACATCACAAAGAGACCATTTTGAGAGCACAGCCTGGTTCTTGACAGTCTCTGGAATATAAATAATACAACAGTCTGCACAGATGAAGTTGAAAAAAGTCTATTTATTAGTTTTGATTGTTTTTTTTTTCCAGAATCATGATGGTTTTGACAAGATTTCTCAAGTGCAAAGTACAGTTATGAAGTAGTTCAGAAAAAGAGCAAGTAGGTCATCAATGATGATGACCTAATTCAGAGGATGCAATTGAACTTGGCCTTCTCACTTATTTGGGAATTGCTTGTCCTCTGGGCCCTCGGACCAGTTTTTCTCACTGTAGGTGGTCCAACTCATTTAAAAATTAAATATTTATTAGACATCAGCCTCATAACTATAATCCTTTTTTTTTTATGACTAACTGTGGGAGAAAGAAAAAGCTAAAAGTGACTTTTCTATTAACCTCTTCTATCTCTCTCCACCACGAGCCATTGCCATTGGGAGAGCAAATAGTCTCAGTAAAGAATTAGTTTATTTCTATTCTATATCTGTTGAAGGCTTTTGGACCCAATGCATTTTTTAAAGGCTGACAAGTAGTCTTCACTTTCTCTTGAAAACATCTGAAGTGTTTTGGTTCTGTTTCCCATCTGACTGGAAAAAATAAAAAAGAAAGAAAGAAAAAACCAAAACCCAAGACAACCCATCATATATTCACGATATAGAGAATAATGCAAAGCAGTTGATTGCTCTTGTGTAAAAGGCAGTAGGTAAAACTTCATTATATTTCTTTGAAATAGGGTTACCGAGTGGGTCTCAGTGCTTCTGTGCAAACTCACTGCTCAGCCTCTACCCAAAACTGAAGCTTTCACCACTTAGTGTTGGATCTACAAGTTCTAGCAAAGCAAAGGCTTCAGAAGAGTTACCGTATAAGATGGAGTATCACATTCTTTCTAACATTAATTTTAATAATTCCTCTAAAATGACTTCTTGGGACTTTAGTTATGTAAAAGGTCTGTAATTTCAAGAGTTTACTGACTGTTTCCTTTATTTTCTGTGTTACTGGACTGTTCCAATACTAATCTTCCTTCCTTCTGTTTTTTCCTCTCTTTTTTCCTCTGTTTCTTCCTTCCTTTTCCCTCTGTTCTACTACCCTTTACAAAACCCACATTGAGATACAATAATAAAAGTGAGCTCTAAATGACAAGACAGTCCTCCGATACCCCAAAACCTGAACCTCTTCTCACAGACTTTGTTCTTCCTTAGCATAGCATCTGGTTCTAAAATTCAAGCGGGATTCACCAGATAATCTTTCTTTCCATTTCAACAACTCTGACTGACTCTCCAGAATCAAAATGAACAGCCCACTACAGGAGTAATAAATTAATTCATGTAGAGCCTGGAGAACTGTCTAGGTTGGAAGGGACCTTTCAGATCACCAAGTCCAACCATCAACCTAACCCTGACAAAAACCATCACTAAACCATGTCACTAAGCACCATGTCTACCCGTCTTTTAAATACTTCCAGGGATGGTGCCTCAACAACTTCCCTGGGCAGCCTGTTCCAATGCTTAGTAACCCTTTCAGTGCAAGAATTTTTCCTAATATCCAATCTGAACCTCCCCTGGCACAACTTGAGGCCATTTCCTCTTGTTCTATCACCTGTGACTTGGAAGAAGAGGTTGACTCCCCACCTCTCTACACCCTCCTTTCAGGGAGTTGGAGAGAGTGATAAGGTCTCCCCTCAGCCTCCTTTTCTCTAGACTAAACAACCACAGCTTCCTCAGTTGCTTCTCATAAGACTTATTCTCCAGACCCCTCACCAGCTTCGTTGTCCTTCTCTGGACATGCTCCAGCACTTCAATATCTCTTTTGTAGTGAGGGTCCAAAAAATGGACACAGTACTCAAGGTGGGGGCTCACCAGTGCTGAGTACAGGAGGACAATCACCTCCCAAGTCCTATTCATCATGTAGTTCCTGATCCAGGCCAGGATGCTGTTGGCCTTCTTGGCCACCTGGGCACACTGCTGGCTCATGTTCAGCCAACAGTCAACCAACACCCCCAGGTCCTTTTCTGCCAGGCAGCTCCAGCTACTCTGCCCCCAGCCTGGAGTGCTGCAGGGGGTTGGTGTGACCTAAGGCACTTGACCTTATTGAACCTCATCCTATTAGCCTCGACCCATCGATCCAGCCTGTCCAGATCCCTCTGCAAAGCCTTTCTACCCTCAAAACAGGTCGACACTCCCACCTAACTTGGTGGTGTCTGCAAACTTACTGAGGGTGCACTCAATCCTCTCATCCAGATCACTGATAAAGATGTTAAAGAGAATCGGCCCCAGTGCCAAGCCCTGGGGGACACCACTCGTGACTGGCCACCATCTGGATTTAATTCCATTCACCACCACTCTCTGGGCCTGGCCCTCCAGCCAGTTTTTCCAGGAGGATACTGTGGAAGACTGTATCAAAGGCCTTGCTAAAGTCCAGGTAAACAACATCCACAGCCTTTCCCTCATCCACCAAGTGGGTCACTTTGTCATAGAAGGAGATCAGGTTTGTCAAGCAGGACCTGCCGTTCATGAACCCATGTTAGCTGGGCCTGATCACCTGGGTGTCCTTCATGTGCCGCATAACGGCACTCAGGATGATCTGTTCCATGAGTTTCCCAGGCACCAAAGTCAAAACGACAGGCTGGTAGTTCCCCAGATTATCCTGCCGGCCCTTCTTGTAGATGGCTAGTAGCCAGTGAGCTGTGACCTCCCCATTTTGCTGATAAGTGATGGAAAGTGGCACTTCCACCAGCTCCCTCAGGGCCCTTGGGTGGATCCCGTCTGGCCCCATAGACTTGTTTCTATCCAGGTGTTGGATTAGGTCCCTCACCACCTCCCTTTGGATCACGGGGGCTTCATTCTGTTCCCTGCCCCTGTCTGCTGGCTCTGGGGTCTGGGTACTCAGGGAACAACCTACTCTACTACTAAGGACTGAGGCAAAGAAGGCATTAAGAACCTCAGCCTTCTCCTTATTCTTTGTCACTCTGTTACCTCCCAAATCCAGTAGAGGACGGAGATTCTCCCAAGTCCTCCTCTTGTTACTAATATGTTTATAGAAATTATTTTTATTGTTTTTAACATCCAAGGCCAGGTTAAGCTCTAGCTGGGCTTTGGTCTTTCTAATCTTTTCACTACGTAGCCTTACAGCACCTTTGTAATCTTCCTGAGTGGCCTGCCCCCTTTTCAAAGGCCATAAACTCTTCTTTTTGCCCTGAGTTGTGACAATATCTCTTTGTTCAGCCAGGCTGCTCTTTTCCCCTGACAGCTCGCTTCACAGCACACAGGGATGGCCTGCTCCTGAGCTTTTACGACTTCCTCTTTGAAGAAAGTCCAGCCTTCCTGGACACTTTTTCCCTTCAGGACTGCCTCCTAAGGGACTCTGTCAAACAGGCTCTTGAGAAGTCTGCACATCAGAAGTCCATGGTGGCAGTCCTGCTGGCTTCCCTCCTTGCTTCCTTGAGAATCGAGAACTCTATCATTTCATGGTCACTGTGCCCAAGGCGGCCTCCAACATCACATCCCCCACAAGCCCATCTCTATTTACAAAGAGCAGATCCAACAGGGTTCCTTCCCTAGTCGGCTCCCTCACCAGCTGTGTCAGGAAGTTATTCCCAACACACTCCAGGAACCTCCTAGACTGTTTTCTCTCAGCTGTACCGTGTGCCCAGCTGATATCTGGTAGGTTGAAGTCTCCCACCAGGAAAAGGGCAATCTTGAGATCTCTCCCAGCTGCTTATAGAATATTTCATCTATCTCTACATTCTGGTTGGGCAGCCTATAACAGACTCCCACCATCATATCAGCCTTGTTGGCCCTCCCCCTGACTCCTACCCATAAGCACTCAACCCTACTGATACCTCGTTATTAGTTGTGTCCTGAGAACAACTCCCAGATAATCAAGCAGCTTTCCCACTTTAAAAATCACTAGCTACTCCTCTCCCATAATTCAAGATGATCTTTCCCCACCCATGTCCAGCTGCAAATGTGTTATACCAGTCCAATGTCGTGTGTATTTTCCTAAACCCTTCTCCAAAAAAATGATGCTGGGCATATAATGCAAATAGCTAAAGAAGCTGAGAAGTGGAGACTTACAGCTTGATAAGAAATAGCCTTTTGAATGAATAATTACATAGGGTTATTGTAGGTGTGAATAAAGAAAAAAGAATATCAAGGTTTATAAATACATCATCATTAGAGTTGGTACTTTAAAACTGACAGAACTGACCCTTGAAAATAACTTATTTTCACAAATCAGAGGATTTTGAATATGAACAAATTTGAGTTATGTACAATGTATACAAACTTTACTTTGCATTTTTTTCAAAACTATAAGCAATTCTGATTCCTTATTTCAATCACCAATAATATGCAGTGGTGCTTTCATTTAGGGGAAAAAAAAAAAAAGGTTCTCAATTAAATATATCACTGTACATTACCTGATTCTTTTAAATGACTATATTTTACTCAGCTTTCTGTAGGATAAATTCTGTACTCACTTTACATCAATACAGCCTGAGACTGATAATTCAATTTAGAATCACTGCAACATGATTCCTAAATACCACATTTGAATAGAGAAGCTGATAAGCATGTCATAGTTTTCTAAAAGCATGTTATAGCATCTGTTAGTTGTCCCAAGATTATTTTTGATCATTATGTGTGTACAAAAAATACCATACTTTTGGAAGGCAAATAGAATACTAGTAGTTTATAATGTCACCCAAAATAGAAAAGCAGTGCATATCTCTACAATCACACAAAAAAAAGATCGTTTAAGGATTTCTACTGAAGATGCCTTTTCCCAGGTGGTCAATTGCACTTGTCATCTGTTATTTTGGAAAATGCACAGAATTTAATAGATGAGGTATATCAAACTAACTACATTAGGAACATACCAGCTGTCAATATGGCTTCAGCCCAACAGCATCTTTTGGGAAAAGCAAATTCTGAGATGCAGACAGTATACTATTAGTCTGATAGAATGATTATAAGTTTCACCATCTGTTGCATATTTCACAATTAATTGTGATTGTATCAACAGATATTTTCTAAAATCCACATTTTCTTTTTTATACAAGAAACAACAAAGCAGAACAGCAACACGTGTCAAGTGATGATGTACCAATGCAGGACCTAAGTCAGATAGGCTTCAACCTGGTTTAAGAAGGTAGATTTCTAGGGTACTAATTACAGCAAATCAATCCAAAAATATTAGTGTCAGTACAGAAAACCAGAATTATCTATCCTTGCTTGAAAAACTTACTGATTTTGTTTTTCAAAGCTATTCCATTGTGCAGCTATATTCTATTCCATCAGTTGAATGTTATTGGATTTTAATCACAGGAACCTATTTAATCAGACATAAATGTAAAAGCTACAAACATTTTGAAATCTTCCATGGCTAAATCTAAACTATAGAGGAATTACTTGCATGTAAAATTAAATGCCTAGGCAAAGCATTTAATGTGAAGCATCTTGACAGTGTTTAAAGTTTATATTAGAAAAAATAAAGAAAAATTAATTATGTTTGAGTCTTGGAGTTTGTTTTTTGGGAGGTTATTTTTTGCTTGTATTCCTTTCTCAACCTCATAGCCCCAGTTTGTTTGTTTCTTTGTTTCATTCTTTCTTCCTTTATTTCTTCCAGCATGATCCCCATCTGTTGCCAAGTGAAAGGCCTAGTTCTAGTCCCAGCTACTATTCTTCAATTTTGGCTTTTTGCCTATGACGTTAATAGGCTCCATACAGGGCTACAGGTCCCATTGCATTTATGTAGAAGCTAGATGAGGCTTATAGAAGCAACTTCATGGCCAGACAAGTTTTTGATAACATTTGTAAGACTGAAAGCGTAATTCAAAGATTTTTGAAAGAAGACCTAGGAATATGTTATTATTTAAATTGCTTCATTCTTCTCATCTTAAACTAACATTTTGCTTTACCCAAAGATAAGTCATCAGTCATGTCAGCTGTGTGCAAAGTGACTGAACAGGGCTTAAAGCAAAAAGAAAAACTGTAACAACATGTTCTTCATATTGCCCAAGCCATAAACTGCATGCAGAAAACCTTTCACTTTCTCAAAAGCTTCTCTACTTACTTGCAGATATATGAGTTACCTCAAATGGGAGAGGGGAGGGAGAAAGGAGCTAGTGCCAGACCCAAATGATCTTCAGAGGTGCCATTTTACCAAAGACTTTTTATGAGGTTTGTTTCTTTCACTAGCACCAAAGTTATGTAGAGCTTTACACAGTAAAAATAATATCTCAGTTTTACCCATTGCTCCACAGGTAATAGTATCATTAAAAAAAAAAAAAAAAAAAAAAGAGTAAACCTTCTGTGTATTATATGCACATATGTGTGTGATATCTTCCTTAATAAGAAAATTGCTGCACTTCTCATGGGCCTTAGTTTCCAAATGACTCAAAGTGTATAAAAGTGTATAAACTCAAGTAGGGACCACTGTAATAATCTGTGTCGACGACAAACACAAGAAATCCAGTAGCAAGGAAAGGACTTCAGACAAGAGGTCACATCATCCTAGCCAAGTACAAATGAGTGAAGCTGCCATAGCTGTCTTTCAACAGCAATTGTGAAAATTACCAGAAATCTGATTTGCAAATGATAGTGATGAAAGAGGGGGAATCAGGTGGTTGCATTCAACCTTTGTGATGTATTTCTGTTGCTTTATTGTGGAATTACAGAATCGGTGAGGTTGGAAGGGATTTCTGGAAGTCATGTGGTCCAACCCCCTGCTCAAACAGGGACACTTAGAGCCAGCTGCCTAGGACCCTGTCCAGACTTTTTTTAATATCTCTAAGGAGAGAGACTCTGCAACCTCCCTGTCTTGTCCATCGACTCCAGCTCTATTTTGTCTCACTGAACCACAGGCAGCTGACTTTTATCTATATCCCAAACAAAACTATGAACAGGAGAATCACTGAGTTGGAGTACTCCAGAGAAAAAGACAGACAGGAAAAAAATCTTTGTCTTTCTTGTACTGAAGAAACTGTAGTTTCTGCTTCTTTCCCTACTATTCTTGTAGCATCATTAAGTGATTAACTAAGGGAAAATAAAACAGAATCCTGCAGAGCCTAACACGAGAGTGCCTTCACTATAGGAAATGACTGTCCAATATTCAGAAGTCTCTGGAAAATCCAAGAAATAAAATGAAGCCATCTTATCACAGTAAGTTCACTCTTTCTCAACTTGAAAGCCACGTTAATTCATGACTGGTCAGATCATTGGAGGCATTTGATGATATCTACACTGGTACACAGATTATTTTTTTTTGTTGTTGATGGATTTTTTTGTTAGTTTTGTGGGTTTTTTTCTTCACTGTTTGGCAATCAATCAGCACAGCAAATGTTATCTTTTAGGACAACAGTTATTAATCTAATAACTAATAGTTACCAAACTCAGAGCCAGATGAAAAACAAGCTTTCAATTTATAGGGGAAAAAGCAATGTCCTTTCCAAGATATATGATGAAAAGTGGATACACTGACACTAATAGCTTTTTGAGCATTTGCTGTGACTGGAACTTTTTAGAAGTCAGTATCATGTCCATTAATACTGGAGCTAACTTCCCCAATTGGTCTTTAAGCTTCATATGAACTTATATAAGAAATATATAATTCTATAGGAAATATGTAGAGAAATATACCTGTTTCTTTATAATTTCCTTTATGTTTATAAAGAATTTGATTGACAGAGCAAATGAAGAGAGATGGGTTTTTTTCTTATTTTTGTGTAAGGACCTATGTTTCTGGAAATTAGGTAATTCTGGTAATTAGCTGTCATTAGGAAAGACCTGTATGTTTTACAAGTACAGTCACCAGGCCACCACTATGTCTGAATGGATGTAGACAGAGATTATTACAAATACACAGCAGATTTTTGTCTAAAAAAGTTAACGAGGTACATTTCAAATGATTTGCTAAGGTTATGGCATTGCTGGCATAAAACCAAAAAGCTTTGCTTATGCCCAGTGCTTTAAAACTACTTTATAATATTACTTATTAAACTGCAGCATTAACAAAAGCCCATCTATGGATATTTTTGTTTCAGAGAAGACACATTTACAACAGATCTTGAATAATTTTACATTTTGGTGACAAATTTGAACACTACATGTAATATTCTATATAAGCAAGACACCCAGTGTCTTGTTCCTCTTCTGTAAGACATTCTGTGTTTCCCATCAATTAGTGAAACATCACGTTTTTCTTTTTAATTATCTAGGCCTTTAGACTAATATTTCAATTCTTGGTCATTATTAAAGCTACCAGCCAACTGAAATTCATATTCTGGCAACAGGCTTTTTTTCCCTTTCTCCTCCCAAGCTCTTGAGTTTAAAGAGCTATA
Organism: Tringa tobata; assembly: GCA_033628505.1. Taxonomy (NCBI): domain Eukaryota; kingdom Metazoa; phylum Chordata; class Aves; order Charadriiformes; family Scolopacidae; genus Tringa; species Tringa tobata. The sequence continues at coordinate 1,217,477 of JAHREE010000509.1, forward strand.
TCAATCATATTTTCAAGCCAATTACATTAATCTGGTTCTTTTGGATGCCCTTAACAAATTTCTGAAAATGAAACCATGTCAGCCTGCTAGGAACTGAATCCAGATTCCTCACTTAATGACAGAACCTGCCAGGGACTTCGCTGCTTCACTATCTCTCATTTTATCCTTTGGTCAAATAGCAGCTCCAGTAATGTTAATTGTCCTTCTCTTTCTGTAAAGTAGGTCCTCCTATTTTTACTTTCTTGAAGTTAGCATAAGGTCCATTTATCTGTTTGTTATTTTCCAGCTCTCTCTTCCCCTTTCCTACAGGACATGCTTTCTGAAGAATATGGCAACAGAACATTGTTTCACAAGCACTGATTTTGGCACAAGATGGTATCTAAAATACACCGTGAAATAGATTACTGAACTTAGATCTGTGACTTTTCAGCTTTCCAGCTCATTCATTCTCTCTTCTTACATCTCTACTGTATAAGCAGAAGCTGTATTTCTAGCTCAGCAGTCTTATCTTTGCAGGTGATATGCTATAGAAGTAGGTGAACCTGATCCGTCTGATTTTGGACTGTTGATGTCTCTGTGTGGCAGTAACTCCACTAGTTATTGACAGTCTTTTCTGCTATGTGTTGGCAAAGAATCACCAAGGAGCCCTGATATCACCATTGCCTGTAAGGACTTTTATAGTGCTGATCAAAAGAGTCGCTGAACTTAGCCTGGAAGGCTGCTATCCAAACGGTAGTGCCCCAGACTCGTAGCACTTTTTTCTCTGTTGACATTAGAAATTTACTCTGTTTTTTGTCTTCAAACTGCCTTCCCTGTGTTGCCTTCTGTTGCTTGAATCTATTTTTCCAGGGATCAGTAGGAACCTATATTTTAATTTTAATTACAGAATTCACGTTTAGATAAGATATAAACTCAGCTGCCTAATTATAACTGTCTTTTTTTTCCCTGAAAGGCCAAGTGTCTTGCTGCTGTCCTAAACCAAGACTGTTGGCCATTTAATACTGTAACCATGTATCTCACCTATTCTGTTTGTAAAGAAGTTATGTTGCTACTGACTTTCTGTCCTAAATCACAGCAGGATGTTAAATATTTTTTATTTCACATCTGTGATGAAGTGAGTTCTGTAATATTATATCATTTATGAGGGTTTTGGGGAAAACTGGACAAAAAACCCACAAACAATTATGTAAATATAATTCAGAATAGTATCTTAGTTCTTTCAAATTTGAATAGTAACTACTTTTATACTGCATGTCTTTGGTAATGTTTGCTCTTGTATTTTCTGCCATTTTTCAAATTCATTGCTGGAGATTAATAGAGAAGAACCCATGGCAAAAAGAAAAAAGAGATCTGCATTAAAAGTCTAGCTACAATGAACTTTCAGAATGAACTTTCCTTCCCTACAATTCGTTTCCTGTCTCCCAGTGTTCTAACCAGCCAAAAGGTATATCCAGGAGCAGGCACAGCCATGCTGCTTTTAAATGAGCGACTCCAGAAATGAAAAGAACATTTTGCGTGGCTGCCACTGTATCTGGCAGCGAGTCAGGGTTCTAGATTCCCTGGACACAACTAGAGAAGGTTTACACATCTCAAAACCAGGATCAAAACGAGTCAGCAAGCTGAACAAGCAGCTGCTAAATTAACACCGAAAACAAACTGTTGCAGAACTTCCATCTCAGTCTACAATTTGGGCTGAATGTTGGGGAGCTGTCTCTTCTACTTCAGTTCTTTAGGAATAAGCAGGATCCACTTTTAAAACCTACTGCTGCTGTTATTTTGCATTTTTATGCAGTAGAAGCCAGAAGCATTTCTGCAGGGATTGTGTGCCTGGGCTCAGTGGTATTTTCAAGCTGTGAACTCCTGCCTGCCCAGGGAGAAGCCTGAGGACTCAAATGTTGCCAGTGCACAGAAAACACAACATCTTAGTTAAAAAACACAGGCTACAAAAAAGAGGCAGGATCTGGAAATAAGGATTCTCTCAACCAAGCAAGTGCCCCAGCCAGTAAGCTTACATTACGTTGCCTCTTAGGATTGCTGTCCTTGCTCTGGGGGTTCTTGAGCTGATCACTATCCAATGGCTCAGTTTCAACAAAGATAGACAGAAATTGATTCAAGCAATTGTTTCAAGCAACATCTTTTGAGGTTAATAAACTTGTATGGAAAACATGAACTTGAATGTTCTCCTCTTTACTGCCCATTGCTTTCCATCGAAGCTACAGGAACATGTAGGCCTAGACTTCCTCAGTGAACTTCTTCTATGTCAATAGAAATGTATGTGCTCTCTCTTTGAGGTATAAAAGCAAGCTTTATTTTAAGTACTGCACCATAATTCCTCAGAGAAGTGCCAAATGTTTTCATAGGAAAAACATATTTTCATACAAGTTTCAGTCCTTTCTTAAGGTCCTCAGGGCCAAATTCAGCTGGGGTCAACATTCTACCAAAAGCATACAGTCTGGCTTTTACTAGTGATCCATACTAATCTATTAAAGAAAAAAAGTATTTCAAAAGAAAAATTTTAGAAGGGAAAAAAAAGAAAAAGACCACCTTGCCCCAATCACTCAGCCTTGGTGTTCAGTGTGACTCCTTAGTGTTTTGCCCACCTCCTCCATAAAGGATTGTACAGTTTCATATGCCAGCTACAATCCTTTACCATCACCACCGTTGCTCTGATGCCTCCATATCACAGAATCACAGAATCACAGAATGATATGGGGTTGGAAGGCACCTCGAGATCATCTAGTCCAACCCCCCTGCCAAAGCAGCTCCACCTAGAGCAGGTTGCACAGGAACATGTCTAGGCACATTTTGAATGTCTCCAGAGAAGGAGACTCCACCACCTCTCTGGGCAGCCTCTTCCAGGGCTCTGACACCCTTACAGGAAAGAAGCTTCTCCTCATGTTTAGGTGGAACTTCTTATATTCCAGTTTTTGCCCATTTCCTCTTTTTCTATCCCTGGGCACCACTGAAAAAAGACTGGCCCCATACTCTGAAACCCTCCTTTTAAGTACTGATAAGCATTGATCAGATCCCCCCTCAGCCTTCTCTTCTCCAGACTAAAAAGACCCAAGTCCCTCAGCCTCTCCTTGTAAGAGAGATGCTCCAGGCCCCTCATCATCTTTGTAGCCCTCTGCTGTACCCTCTCCAGCAGTTCCCTGTCCTTCTTGAACTGGGGAGCCCAGAACTGGTCCCAGTGCTCCAGATGGTGCCTCACCAGGGCAGAGCAGAGGGGGAGGATGACCTCCCCCCACCTGCTGGCCACACTGTTCTTGATGCACCCCAGGATGCCATTGGCTGCCTTGGCCACAAGGGCACATTGCAAGCTAATGGTCTTTCTCCTCAGAGCTGCTCTCCAGCAGGTCACCCCCAACCTGTCCTGGTGCAGGGGTTTATTCCTCCCCAGGTGCAGCACCCTATACTTGCCCTTGTTGAATTTCATTAGGTTTCTCTCTGCCCAGCTCTCCAGTCTGTCCAGGTCTCACTGGATGGCAGCGCCACAGCTTTCTGGAGTGTCAGCCACTCCTCCCAGTTCTGTATGGTCACCAGACTTGCTGAGAATCCCTTCATCCAGGTCATTGATGAATATATTGAAGAGGACTGGACCCAGTACCGACCCCTGGGGTCAGCCAGAGACCTGGGACAAAGTTGGCTATTTAAATAGTATTATTTAATGCTTAAATAGTATTTTGATGTCCTGGTATTTATCTCCATGCTGTCTTTAAAACAGAATGACTCCACACTATTTGTGCTTTGATTTCTGAAACACAGGCCTAGAACCCAATTGAAAGCTAAAAAGCTACTAGCCCAATGGATACTGAATCTTCAAGTGGAAATTTTATGTAATTTCACTAGTTTCTGCATGGTTGACCTAAGTACGTTTAGAAGTAAAGTTTTTCAAATGAATGGAAAATCCACTAATTGTGGCTGTTTGCAAAAGCCTCTATTTGTAGAAGTCTCTATTTGTAGAACACCCACTGTATGCATTCTTCTGATCAGGAGTTATAACTGTCAATCTACTTTAAAAGTGAAGTCACATATTACCCATTTGGATGACTGCAATCCCTGTCAGATAATCGCACTATTCTTAGCCTTTTCCTGGAATAAATATGTACAGCTACTAAAAATTCTGTCTATATGAAAAGATTTTTATTTTAAGCTTGATTACAGCTTTGAAAAAAGTGCTGTGGCATTATTTATGTATTTTCTTTATATGGGATATAATTTACCAGTTTCTGGAAACTTCTGCATGATAGAGATCTTACAGATATCACCAGTATGTCACTTATTGGAATTATAAAGATGTCCAGCACACCTAAATAAAGTCTCTTTGGTGTAGATGATAGGAGCTGGAATAGAACTGTCAGAGCCAAATTTATGAAATGTCTTCACAGGACGATGAATATATGCTTTAAATATATAATAAACCCTCCTTACAGATGGAGAAAAAAGCTGCTGCTGCTGCTGCTGCTGCAGTGACAGAGCAAAAAAGTTGCTGCTTTTGTCATCCGTTAGAGCCAACAGTTGTGATGGGAATGGCATCGCCAGCACTGTCACCATCAGCACTACTGATAAATCTCTGGAACTGGAAGGAGGCATGAGAATATTCAGAGGGAGAAAGCTTATTTAAAAATTAACAAGCCCTTCCACTGCTGAAAAAGGAAGTTTAATGCACATGATACTGCACAAAGGAAGCTCGTATGAAACAGAAAGGTTAAATTTAGTCTACAGCTCCATGTTTGAGTTTAAAACATGAGAAGCATGTAAATTGCCATGTAACATAAAATACCACAATTTTAATGTTTTTTCATATACTTCTGTGGTTATAACTGTGATATTTTAAGGGTATAGCAATGTAGGGTTTGGAGAAACAGTACTACATTTTACTAGACCAATGACTTTTTGAAAATAACAAAAAATAAAACACACTTTCAGCCACACAAGCCTTTCCTTGGGCTTTCAGATGTGATGTTTTAAGACACGTTAAGAAACAAGGACAATATATGGGCATGAACAGCATGCATATGGCAGAAAATCAAATATGGTCTTTGTGATTCATTACTAAATGTTTTGGGTTTGGTTTTTTTTCACATTTTTATTACAAGATCCTCCTGAAAGATAACTTTATGCAGACGTCAACAAATGCAAGAATAATGATAACTTAAGTATCTAATATCTATGTACAGATGTCCTTCAATAGTTGGCTTACTGCAGAACTAGCTGGGATGGAGAAGAAATGCTGTATTTTATTTCTGTGACATAAAACAAAGCACTACCATTTTCTCTTCAATATTCTGTTGAAATCAGGTGACAATTGCCTATTGAGCTTGTCATCTGCACAGACTTTTTTTGCTCGTGTGCAGCCATCAGCAGCAGCTCTCACTGCAGACCTGTTGCAAGCAGTGATAGCAAGTATTCAGGAGGAAGAGCAGCTCTCAGCTATACAGGACTTTGAAGTCTTAATTTCCCCAGTAGTGCACGTATTGCAGTTTGGGATCCTTTGTCCTAACCCATTCTATCCTTGTTGTTACTATAATACCCCTCATTAGCCAGCATGTGATACCTTTCTAGAATTACGTTTGGCACTGTGCGTACACTTGATAAATATGTAGTGCTATTCAGACTTTTTCTTCATTTCCCTCAAGGTCAAGTTTCCTTTTAACATTCCAACTACTTCTTGAACTCATAATCCATCTGCCTAGCCACTTAGCTGCCTTTCCAAGATTTTATCTTGGTGCTTACCAGTGCACTATTTGAATACATCATGAGGTTATTTATAAATGATGCATATATGCCTGTTCTTTCCTTAGCAATATGAGGGCAAATTTATATTTAAATACATATAGGTGAAATTAATGCCATGGAAAAAAAGATTATTACTTAAATAATGTTCCAATGAGAGGGACGATTCGCATTTAATTTTGCATTTAACAGCTCCAGTTTTGCCCATATATGGGCAATTTTACAGATCAAGACAAATGCAAAAAAAAAACCCCAGAAGTTTATCTGTCTAAACAAATATAATGGAAGTTGTTGGTTTGTTCCTACATTGCAGTGTGCCTGTGTTCAACTTTGTCTCTGCCTACTCTCACTGAATGGCCTTCCTGGATGGACCCCACTCCTGACTCATTACCTCGCCTTGCTGGGAGTGTGATAGACCCTGCCCATATAAAGAGGACAGTGGGATTAAGCCTGGATGTCCTGCCCTGGACTGTGTTGGGGCAGGTCACCCTTGGCTCCTGGCTTGCCTGTCCCCGAGGAACAGCCCCACTCTTGCTTCACCCTGACCCTTATATATGTTCTAAGTGCTTCAGGCAAAACTGACAGATTTCTGAATTATAAACTAATCACAAGACACACAAAAAAGTCAGTATAAATGTGTATGTCTGTATGATAGAAATTAAAGAAATTCAGAAACTGAAGAATGATGTCCCACTGAGTCATTTTTTTTCTTCACTATGAGGATGGTGAGGCACTGGAACAGGTTGCTCAGGGAAGTTGTAGATGCCCCTTCCCTGGGGGTGTTCAGGTTGTATGGGGCTTTGGCAACCTGGTCTAGTGGGAGGTGTCCCTGCCCATGGCAGGAGGGGTTGGAACTCGATGATCCTTAAGGTCCCTTCCAACCCAAACCATTCTGTGATTAAATGATTCTATGATTATTAGTCATTTATTGGAAAGTAAATAAAACAGATTGCAGCAACTTTCCAACCAAGAAGTCACTCATAATATTAATTTTAATATAATTACTGAGACAAAAAAAATATCTTTTTTCTTATTCACACTTCTAACAAGTAAACATCATAACAGATACAGTGATCATATAAACCACGATAAAAATAATGAGACTACAAAGCACTGGTAAGTCACAGAAATGTTCTGACGAACAGAAGCTGACCGAAACAGTAACAAAGGAAATTTAATGTAGACAATTTCAAGTACAAGTACATCCAAAACGATGATGTAGTTCACAGTCATTGCAATGCCTTGTGCAAGGTGTTCCAGTTGACCTAGGTATGTGCAAGAGGGTTTAACCAGATAATTTCCAGAAGTCCCTCCACTCCCTTTCTGTGATTCTGTGATGTGAAAGTTTCATAAATAAATTCCTCATCCTTTTGACTCTTCCAAAAATATTAGCCTCTCACTACCCAAGTTTGCCTTTCAGTTTTGCATGTGCCATGATGGATAACTACATGTAAATCTCTGTCTTTCTGTTTCTCTTACCATGCTTGTCTAAAGATGTCCTCACATCTCAAAAATTTGAATGTTCATAGGCTGTATTATAAATTCTAATTAGAATGATGACTACTGATACACTTGTTCACCTCCACATGTCACAATTTTCCGTATTTGCTTTCGTACCACTTATGGGACCGGGCATCCCCTCTTTGATGCTCTGGCTCTACATGTTCTATCATGGACACTCTCCATTTGTGGTACAGAGAAAGGAGGTGCCAGATCTGGGACTGTGAATTCCATGTGTTCTCAGAGCCAGGTGCCCAAGTTTTATGTTCATCAGCTCCCAGATACTGAAGCGATAGGCCATACATTTATGGCACATGAAAAAGTTGTTATTTGAAACATTCACCATGCCAGTGGTGAATGTTTCAAATGGAGAGGCCAGGTAAAGTAGGCAACTGTTTAGTCTTCTCTATATTCATGATGGTTACACCACAAATCCATCAGTACCATTTTGGGTACTGATGTACTCTCCTGAGGGTACTTGTTTGAGTAACACCAGGGGATCTGCTAACTGCTGGTCGCACACAAAACCAGACCCCCTACCTATGGGAGAAGATAAGGTTCCTGTTGTGCACACAAGGAAGTGGCTGGGGAAAGCAGCACGGGTTTTTCCTCCCGTGGGAAAAGACAAGCCCATTCGTGGGATTGTCTCTGCTCAAAGACCTGGGTGTACTGTGTGGGTACTGCAGAAGGATAGGGAGATCTGGTATGTACCTTAAGGAGATTTAACATTGGGGGAAATTACCAATGATGTGAGTTGTATGTTGTAGGAGGTAATGTAGCAGGAGCTATGCAAACTGATGAAGAGTGAGCTTTGCAAAGAATTGGGCGAGTGCAGCAATGACCCAAAACAATGTGGTGTTGGCACCCAACAATCAAACAATCAATTCCTTCTCCTGTCCTGAGGAACCACGGTGACACATGGGGCCCAAGTCATAGCTTGTTCTTATGGACACTTTGTGGAGTGGCAGAGACCCATAGAACAGGTATATAATACCTAACTGTTAAAGCACATGGTAGTTAATGAAAATCTATAAAGTTGTATGTTGAATGTAAAGATGGCTTAAGTGTGTAATATAATTTATAAGTGTTGGTAAGAGGGGATTTCAGGAATGATATGCAAATTTATCAAATTATGTGGGACCTGAGCATGATGCAAATGGTACAGAGTAAGAGGTAGAGATTTTTTGGATTTGGCTGGGATGGATTTAACTTTCCCCGCAGCAGTCCATGTAGAGCTTTGCTTTTATTTGTAGCTGGAGGGGTGTTAATAACACACCAATGTTTTGGCTTTTGCTGAGCAGTATTCCTAAAACATCAAGGCTGTATCTCCAACGTCCCCAGCAAAGGCCACTAGGCTGGGGGCGGGCAAGAGGTTTGGAGGAGACACAACTGGGACAGCTGAAAGAGACTGACTGAATGGATATATGGATATCCCATACCATATAAAGCTTTTTTTTCTTTTCCCCTGGCTTTGCTTCTGTACACAGCCTTTTCTTTCTTTCCTTAAATTGCCTTTATCTTGACCCAGAAGTTTGGGAAAATCTATAGTCTATGTGATTAACAAAAGAGTCGAAAATGAAGCTGAACAAGACTCAGATACAGGGACAGTTTTAATGATAAAATCAAGTTTGAATTTATCCTTATTATAAAAGGGTAAGGATGTTTTAGGGAGTGGAGGAATATCTAGATATGCAGTGGACAGCATGAAAGAAGACGAATGACTCAGAAGGTATCTTTGCAATGGATGAACTGATAAAATTTTCATTGACTCCTGCGGGAGGAGATTTTTGTCCTCGTTTGTTTACTGAAGTTTCCCCTAAGTTTCTCTGGGAATCACCAGTTCTAAATACTTTTGAACATTCATAAAATAGATTGATATTTACTGTTTGGGGAAAATGCATCTGTTAACATTTTCTGCATAGCATTAGTGAAAAGTATTCCCAATTAAATTAGAAGTTTTCAGAAGGAGTAATGGAGACACAATATTTTCTAGAAAGTAGAAATCTCAGCAGGTGGAAAATGTTTGTTTTGTAATTAACATAATGTGGCTATTGTTAAGGAATGTGATGATATTTTTTTTAAAGGTGACAATTGTACTTCTATATTTCAGTTTAAATTTTCTAGTGGGAAAAAATACTGAAGTCCAAAAATGGATGGTTAGATAGCTAAAGATTTGTTTCCTATCAAGTGTATACACTTCTCCTTTCTTTAGGCCAGTGAAACTGTATGTCTAAAATGTCCTTTTTTTATACCATGAGATGCTTCCTATGTTGCTTCTTGTTCTCACCAGCCACCATCATTTTCTGCCCACACAAGTCCTTGTTTCATTTCTGCCGGTCTATTCCCAAATGTAAAATAAGCTTATTCTAGTAGACTATGAGAAAAAGTCCAAAGACAGTGTGTCAAAATTCCAAAACACTGATGTACGTTATCAAAAGACAAAATTGAAAGAATCATTCCTGCCTCAGCAGGTCCAGGCAACCAATGAAAACTGAAACACGTTTCTGTATCTTCACTAGTATCGAGGATGGTTGCATTTTTTGAGATTCAGATAATTCCTTTATACATTCTTTAAATAATTATACACATTTTAAAAAATTTTTACAGACAGTCATGGACTTGAGTTCAGGGTGTTTTTATCTTTTTTGGCAAGCATATTACTCAATAGCAGCATTATTCTGATGTATCAACTCTAATTTAGAATATTTGCAATATTTACTTGCAATATAAGACTTAATTCTTCCAGGAATATTTAAATATATTTAAGGAAAATTCTCTTATTATTTATCTGCTTGTGCCCCATCTTCTATCACCCCAAGCCTGTGTCCCTCTACACTAAATTCTGAGACTCTTCTTCTCGAGGCTTCCTCGATTTTACCAAGTCTGTATTTCTCCACACTATATCACTGCATTAGAGTCATAAATATCTCATTTGACATAGGCTAGCTGGTTGTTACTGCTATCTAGACATAATTGTGTTTGTGCCACAAAAAGATAAAAAAAAGTAAATCAAATTAGACACAGACACCTACTTAACTAAGAAACTGCTGTCACAGCTAAATTTAGTAAAACAAAGCTGATGAAAATCCTTTTCTTATTTCATAGAATTACAGAATCAGAGAATGGTTAGAGTTAGAAAGGACCTTAAAGATCATCGAGTTCAAACCCCCCTGACATAGGCAAGGACACCTCCCACCAGACCAGGTTGCTCAAAGCCCCATCCAGCCTGGCCTTGAACCCCTCCAGGGATGGGGCAGTCACAGCTTCTCTGGGCAACCTGTTCCAGTGTTTCACCCCCCTCACATGAAAGAAGTTCTTCCAAAGATCTAATCTAAATCTCCCCTCTTTCTGTTTAAAAGCATTACTCCTCGTCCTATCACTACACTCCCTGATAAAGAGTCCCTCCTTGTCTCTCCTGTAGCTCCCTTCAGATATTGAAAGGCTGCTATGAAGTCTCTGCGGAGCCTTCTCTTCTCCAGCCTGAACAAGCCCAGCTCTCTCAGCCTGTCTTCACAAGAGAGGTGCTCCATCCCTCTGATCATCTTCATGGCTCTCCTCTGGACCCGTTCCAACAGCTCCATGTCCTTTCTCTGCTGAGGACTCCAGAGCTGGACACAGTACTCCAGGTGTAGTCTCACCAGAGCAGAGTAGAGGGGCAGAATCATCTACCTTGACCTGCTGGCCACACTTCTCCTGATGCAGCCCAGGATGGGGTTGGCTTTCTGGGCTGCCAGCACACATTACTGGCTCATGTTGAGCTCCTCATCCCCCAACACCCCCAAATCCTTCTCCTCAGAGTTGATCTCCAGCCATTCTCTGCCCAACCTGTATTTGTGCCTGGGGTTGCCACATCCCAGGTGCAGGACCTTGGACTTGGCCTTGTTGAACTTCATGAGCTTTGCACGGGCCCACTTCTCAAACCTGTCCAGGTCCCTCTGGATGGCATCCCTTCCCTCCACTGTGTCAACTGCACCACCGAGCTTGGTGTCGTCGGCAAACTTGCTGAGGGTGCACTCTATCCCAATGTTCATGTATCCACCAAAGATGTTGAACAGCACTGCTCCCAGTACTGACCCCTGAGGAACGCCACTCGTCAATGGCTTCCACATGGACATTGGGCCATTGACCACAACCCTTTGAGTGCAGCCATCCAGTTGGTTCCTTATCCACTGAGTGGTCCATCCCTCAAGTCCATGTCTTTCCAATTTTGAGACCAGGATGTCATGTGGGACAGTGTCAAACACTTTGCGCAAGTCCAGGTAGATGATGTCTGTTGCTCTCTCCTTATCTACCAATGCTGTAGCAACATCATAGAAGGCCACCAAATTTGTCAGGCATGACTTGTCCTTGGTGAAGCCATATTGGCTGTCATCAGTCACCTCTGTATTTTCCATGTGCCTTAGCAGAGATTCCAGGAGGGTCTGCTCCATGATCTTGCTGGGCATAGAGGTGAGACTGACAGGCCCGTAGTTCCCCAGATCTTCCTTTTTTCCCTTCTTGAAAATGGGGGTTATGTTTCCCCTTTTCCAATCAGATGGAACTTCACCAAATTGCCATGACTTTTCAAATGTAATGGAAAGTGGCTTAGCAACTTCATTCGCCAGCTCTCTCAGGACCCGTAGGTGGATTTCATCAGGTCCCATGGACTTTATACCTTCAGGTTCCTTTGAAGGTCTTGAACCTGGTCTTCTCCAACAGTGGGCAGTTCTTCATTCTGTTCTTCAGCCCCTGTTTTTACCTGGTCTTTCAACTCAGAAGGTATGAGGAGGGAGGTTGGCACTGAAGACCAAGGCAAAAAAGTTGTTGAGAACCTCAGCCTTCTCCCCATCTGTTGTTACCAGTCTGCCATTCTTGCTCATCATGGGGGGGGACATGCTTTCTTTAACCTTCTTTTTCTGGTTGACAGCCTTCTGGTAGAAGCCCTTCTTGTTATTGTTAGCATCCCTTGCCAGGTTCGGCTCCAGCCATGCCTTGGCCTTCCTGACCTCATCCCTACATAACCAGGCAGCATCGCAGCATCCCTATACTCTTCCCAGGATACCTTATCCTGCTTGAACTGCCCTTGCAGTTCCTTCTTGCTTTTTAGTTTGACTAGCGGGTTCTGACTCAGCCATGCTGGTCTCTTCCCTTTCTTGCTGGATTTCTTACACTTGGGGATTGACAGCTCTTGTGCCCTATGGAAAGCCTCCTTAAAGATCTGCCAGCTCTGTTCTGCCCCCTTGTCCTTGAAGGCCATTTCCCAGGGTGTCCTTTTGACTTAACTCCTTGAAGAGCTGAACGCTTTCTTTCCTAAAGTTCAGGGTCCTGACTACGCTCCTCATCTGTCTCATATCCCTTAGGACTGTGAATTCCACCAGTGCATGATCACTGCAGCCCAAGCTGCCTCCAGTCTTGACATCCCTGATGAATTCACTTGCATTGGTGACTATCAGGGCTGTGTCACAGCCCTCAGGTAGGGCTGGGAATTTATTCTCGAAGCATTCCAGGAAAGAGCCCCCAGGATTGTCTAAAGCTCACCGTGTTGCTTTTCCAGCAGATGTCAGGGTAGCTGAAATCCCCCAGCAGGATGAAAGCCTTTGAGCATGATCCTTCCTGTAGCTGGAGTAAGAAGACTTCACCAGTAGCCTCCCCTTGATCAGGCGGTCTGTAGTAGACACCAACCGCAAGGTTCCCCTTGTTGCCTCAGTCTCTAATTCCTACCCATAAGCTTTCAGCTTCCTCTTGGCTATTCTTTAGGGACATCTCTTCACACTCTATCAGCTCCTTAACATAGAGGGCAACACCTCTGCCCCTCCTTCCTTGCCTGTCCCTTCTGAACAGCTTGTAGCCCCCTTAATACATTGAAAGACCACAATAAGATCTCCCTGAAACCTTCCCTTCTCGAGGTTCAACAACCCCAAGTCTCTCATCCTTTCTTCCTAGGAGAAGTGTTCCAGCCCTCTGATAATTTTCATGGTCCTTATTTGGAACTGCTCTCACACGTCCATGTCTTTCTTGAGCTGGGGACCCCACTGGATGCAGTACTCCAGGTGGGGTGTCACGGGAGAGGTATAGAGGGACAGAATCATCTCCTTCAGCCTTCTGGCCATGCTTCTTTTGATGCAGCCCAGGATATGGTTGGTCTTCTGGGTTGCAAGTGCCCTTTGCTGGCTCATGTCCAATTTTTCATCTACCAGTACACCCAAATCTTTCTCTACAGAGTTACTCTCAATCCGTTCATCACCCAGTCTGTATTGATATTGGAGATGATTGTCATGACCCAGGTGCAGGACCTTGCACTTGGCCTTGTTGAATTTCATGAGGTTCACACGGGCCCATTCCTCAAGCCCATCCCTCTGGATGGCTTCCCTTACCTCTAACATATCAACTGCAGCACTCGTGTCATCTGCAAACTTGCAGAAAATACAACAAAAATGAACGAAGTATGTAATTCTATTTATGTAGAAATTATACCACAAAATTTAGAGAAAAATACATGTGTTTATTCAACTGTTATGAATAACAAATCTGTGTCTTGGTTGTTTTGGTTTGGTTTTTTTTTGGAGGTACTGTCAAATCTACAGTCCCCTCTGACTTGGAATTTTATCATTTAAGCCAAGGATGTTCTTTCACTAATAATCTCTCAATTATGTCACAGTAAATGGGTCCTTTTTCTAGTTTTCTTACAATTGCAGTTATAGTCCTAGCCTCCACTTTGTTAGTATCAATATAAATATCTCAGGAGGCTCAACTGAGATTAGTCTCAAAGGGTGATGCTACAGTAGAAGATATTTAAATAACTCCTTTCTCTCTTCCCTCTCCCTTTTTTCCCCTTTCTTTCTTCTTTTCTTGATACAGACTTCTACTCCACCTACTAAAATAATTATTTAAAATGGTACCAAAAGTAGAAATTATCCTTGTTTAAAATTTTAAAATTGAAAAATTCCTAGAGTATTATTTCCTTTACTATACTTTATCTTTTATGCATAACTTTTTCAGGTCCTAGACTTTCTGCTGGGAAAACAGTCCTGCCTGTTTTGCAACATGCTCAGATATTCTCAGGTACCGCAGCCTTTCAAGAGACTGCTAAAGTTTGATCTCACATCTCAGCATTTTCAGAACAATGCTCTTAGAAGGGCAGGGGCTAGAAAGACTCTATTCATAGCAGCAAGCTACATGGTCCATCACCTCACTCTTTTCTCTAACTTTGTTGATAGTTTTTGTTTTTCTCATTTTAAACACACATAAGGCTTCCTTTGACTTTATTTTATGCCTTCAGGCAGGCAGAAATATAAACTGAGCAAAAAAAGGTCACAGATAATATTCATTAAAATTTAATACAGGCATTTTTCCCAGCTCTTCACAGGGCACTATTATAAGCATGAACAAAGAAATTCTCAATAAGAATCTTCAGCTCTTCCATAATTTCTCCTTATGGTAGCATATGAAAGCCTAAAATCCTTAATAATTAGCTGTTAGTGGAAAAGTCGTGCATATTTTCTATTTGTTTGTATAGCATATGTTAAGATGCTGAAAAATAGCACGTTGCAGCTAACAAATGTTTTTAGTCTTTCCTTCTTCAGACCATTGAAATATTTTTAATATAAAAATATGAGGAGGGTTTTTCAACATATGAATGTATCAGAGCAATGAAACAAGGAGAGTTGCCAAACATCATTGAAATAAGAAAAGATTCAGAAACCAGATAATGCAAATCCATTTTTAGCAAAATGACTTTACCATGTTGACACCATCAAGTCATTTGGGTAATATTTTGTTATAATATCTACACTTTACAACTTAAAATAGTACCAAGTTTTGATATGAGAATACATAATTGTGGGGAGTGAGGAATTATGGAGACACACTGCCGAGTGAGAGCTCAGCAGGTGTTCTTGCAGTGATGGGAAGGAAGCCTTGAGAACAGTACACAATGTCCTTATATGGTAATATGAAATAGATAGCAAGCTAACAAATAGATAACAATATACCAAAACAAATAACAATGACTAATTAGCCTAGGTGGGATAAACATTTAAATGTAGCCAATTGTATTGCTCACAGTGGTGTATGGACATTCACCCAAAACCCATCTGTGTAGAGAGCACGGCGCATGATCAAAGAACAGAAACTGTATATGCTGTAAAAGAAAAGCAATAAATGTCTTCATCCTTGTCTCACAACTTGGTGGAGTCCGTGCCCTTGTTGCTGCACATAATAAAATGGAAAACTGATTCCTTTTTTCAAATTGCCATTGCTCCATGTTAGTTAAATAAATAGGATTAAACACGCACACACAAAAAAAAAAAACATAAGATGTACGCATAGAGTATTAAATATGGCTATAGAAGTTAAAGTAAAAATTCAAAAAGGCATCACCTCAGTGTTTTCTGTATGTCTGTAGTGCACGTAAAAGGAAGCATTAGAAATAATGGAGATGGCAATGTTACAAAGTTATCCACTCTATAAATGGAGGGGCATGTATTCTTCACCAAAATTAAAAGAAATATCTATTTACTTCGGTTGATGTATCTTTTCCCAAGACACTCAGTTGCACCCTATTGCTGAGAAAGGCATATTCATGACTAATTCTAGAAAAGTTAAAGACAGTAACTTTCATCTTCTTATAATTCTCGGTGAATCTAAGACAAAAGCTTAGAAGAAAAAATTCCAGAGATTGCTGCATGCTTATTGGAGATAAAGCAAGCAGAACTGTATCATCTATGTAAAATAAGGAAATAATACAAGTCATTAAACAGCTGTGATAGAAATAAAACAAGAAATATCTCATAACGATTCTACTTATATGCTGTTCAGCTTCAATTTCTATGTAAATTATAAGAAACCTGCGTAAGGTAGTTACAGATGTGGAAACATGCATCATTGAAGAGTCTACGAGGAATCAAAATGGTAATAATATACCTAATGGGTTTCAGCCTCCAAATCCTTCAGTTATTGGACCATACAACCTACCACAGCCAAAAACCCTGTCAGTATGACCATCAAAAATGAAATATGTTGTATGATCACAGTGTTCCAAGGTGTACTAAAACAATCCGTTCAGACAGTGCTTATATACATATTTATTTTTGTATGTTTTTGCTCATGAGCAAGTCATGAGCAGCTCTTAAGTTGCTGTTTATTTATTGTTCGATTGGCCTCCAAAAGGACTGAAAAATATATCTTAACTCAGTTATAATTTTTTTCAGTTGTTTCATTCTTCAACACATGCATCCTTCAGCTTATTTTTTATATATGACCTTTATCCAAATTCTTTTACTTAAGTTATCTAACCTCTATAAATAAGAATATATAAAAAAATAAGGAATTATCTAGATGTCTTGAGGACATAAGTGAAACAGTCTTTTCAGAGAGAAATTAATCTTTACTATCTTGTGAAATATTTAGACTGAAAGTGCAGAGACTCCAGATCGAGGTATTTCACATTTAGTACTGAAAAGAGAATTAAAACAGTTTCAAGAAGTGGTAAAGAGGGCATGAAAAAATAAGCAGTTGTGATTTGTAACACAACTTGTAACAATAGAAATATCCAAAACTAAAGTTAGGAATAAAGAATTAAGACAAGTCAGCAGTGGAAAGTAAGATACTGACAGTGATTATGAATACAGTGATCCAAACATCATCCATACATCATAAGCCAGTTTTGCTACAACTGTTTCTAGGATTTTGTATAATATTTGAAATTACTTGAAATTTTATCGTGATCTATGTGATTTAGAACTGCAACTTTTCTATCTTATCTTCCATACTATTTCCCACATTTCCAGCTCTGCAACCGTTGCTTTCATATTGAATCATACTGTGAACCGGTATGCTTTGTTCCTTCAGTAATGGTAATAATTTCATAGGCTCTATGAATTATGTTTCACTAAACCAACAGATAAAAAATCATGATTTCTTTCCTCTTCTTTTAACAACTCTTAAATTATTTATTTATTGGCCTTCACAATAGTAGCAAGAAGTCTTTTCCTTCTGCGGTTTAATTTGGATAGAGTATGTTCAAATTAAGCTGAAGGCTAAAGTAAGGTTTTCCCGTAGCCTAGCAGTTGCCAGAAGAAAGTTGCCATTATTTTTTCTACTTATCAGTGAAAAGCTCTTACTTTTCTTTTAATATAATTAGTTTATTTACTGGAAAGCATGCAAAATAGAACTGGTTCATAGCTGTAGTGCATTGACCTTGGCTGGCCGCCAGGTGTCCACCAAACTGCTCTATCAGTCCTCCTCCTTAACAGGATACAGAGAGAAAATACGACAAAAAAACACATGGTCAAGATAAAGACACCGAGATCACTTTTGAATTACCTTCATGGCCAAACAGACTCGACTTGGGGAAATTAATGTAATTTATTGCCAATTAAACAGAGTGGGACAATGAGAAATAACACCTTCCCCCATCCTTCCCTTCTTCCCAGGCTCAACCTCGCTACCAACTCTTCTACCTCCTCCCCTTAAGTGGTGCAGGGGAACAGGGAACAGGGAGTGTGGTTCATAACACCTTGTGTCTGCCACTCCTTCCTCCTCCTTCTCTTCTTCTTTTCTTCTGTTCCAGTGTAGGGTCCCTCCCACAGGATACAGTCCTTCATGAAATTCTCCAATGTAGGTCCTTCCCACGGGCCTGCAGTTCTTCCAGAACTGCTCCAGCGTGGGTCCTTTCCATGGGATACAGTCATAGAATCATAGAATCCAAGAACAATTAGAGTTGGAAGGGACATTAACCACTCAGATTGTACAGTTTAGTAGACAACCATCAACCAAAAAAAGAATTATTAAAGAAACCATTTATTTTAAATGAACTTTTGTAAATATAACCTACAGTAAGAATTGCCTTCCTTATTGTATGCATTTCAGAACCTCTTTTTGTCTGTCTGAGGATTTACTGAAACATATGCAGTGAATAAGTGGAGAAAAGCGAAGAAGGAGTCAAAGTTTTCCTGAAATTCTAGTACATATCCTTGCCTGAACTACAAGACTAGGAGAAGCAACTTTAACTGTCATTAATACAGTTTCATAGCTGTTCCCATGCTAGGATATCCAGTGCTTTCCTGTCCTATCCTAAAAGCAAATACCCTGTGAACAATTCAGTAACTGGTTACAATGTTATCAATGAAAAAGACACCCATAATCCACGTTTTATCTTTTTAAAACTGTTTACTAGAAAAAAAAGTATTTAAAAATTTTAAGTTAAAAGTTGGATCATTAATTTGGAATTTTTTTTTCCTTTATTACTTTTATTTGAAATAGTTCAGTGACATCATGGAAATGGCTTAGAGGGTCAATAAGGTTTGCACGTCTGCTGTTGGTTTTCTGTGAGTTTTTGTGAAATTCATTTTATGAAACTAAAAATGAGTTTATCGTTCACATTCCACTTAGAGCTAATAGACAGGGATGGACACCCTCTGGTAGAACCTGCCACTTTGTAAGTTGGCAAAGTAAATCCAAGCAGGTAGTTTGTACTACACGAATTGCTTATATATGTCCAAATTTGAGCAACATGACTGCTGGCCTCAAGTTTTTTTTTCCTCCAACAAAATGGACTAGAAGTTATTTGGTTTTATAAGACAAAAAGTGTTTGATAAGAACTAGGTGTATAACATTATTTAGATTAAACCAGCTATTCAGTTAAGTCAAAAAGTTTCAACCATCTCCACTCCTTACTTTGATGCCAAAATGGACCCATGTTCAATAAGCAGGATGTCATGAAGAAATTTCTATCAGCAGAAATATCCATTATTTGTGGAAACCTCCACACCAGATCTTCTGAGCATGATTTTATGATGTCATTTAGAGAATGACATCATTCATGATTTTATGACTGAGTGTGAGTTTATGATGCCAGTTAGAGAATAGTGGATCAAAGAGCACAACTCCCAAGGCATGACAATTATTGAACACGAAAAAGATACAGAAAGCATTTCTGACGTGCTTATGTGAACAAATTGTTGTGAAAAGCTTTTCTTTTTTCCATTTGTTTCCTAGAACATTTCATTTATTTCTGAAGAGCGCTGACTAACATTGAAATACATAAGCAACATTATGAGGCAGTGAGCGTTGAAGGATGTTTATCAAGCTTTGGAACTTTAGGATGCTTGAATATTCCTTGTGGGAAAATTTCTGTGAATAACAGAATGTAAAATTAAGGTCATTTCATTCCAAAAGAGCAATAACAAACAATTCGATGATTTATATATTACCAAACACAGTTTTGTTATATAAACTACAACTTTGTACATTTAATGCTCAATAGTTAACAATGGCAAGCAAAAGTGATGTTTACTCAGGTAGCCCTTACTGAAACCTTCCTGTTTTGACTAATAAAGGCATAAAGAGATGTCATGCCTGCTCAACACTTCAACAGCAGTCAAACCTTTGGCTGTCTGATGTTCAGTTACAACCCTGGGCTTTCTATTATGACTGTAAGTAAATAAAAGTATACTGTTTGTTTCGGATAATTTATTTGCAAAGATATTAATAGCAGATAATTAGGAAAGCAGGTTGACTAGTGAGAAAAGCAGGCAATTAAGGATAACTGAAAAATCGAGACATTACCTCAGAAAATGTGAGTAAAATTCATGGATGAAATTTGACAATATTTTTCAGTTGACCAGTGCTTCAAGCCCTTGGTTTAATTAAGGAATGGTCAGTATGTTTCAGAACTTTCCTGTTAACACAGTGATAAAAAAAATCAATGTGTTTCATTTTGTTATAAATCAAGATGAATTTCATGTTTATCTCTCTCCCTTCTCCCTCCCCCCCACCTTTTTTAGTTGTTTTTTTTTCCTGTTCCTCAAACCCTTCCTGTTGTCTGTTGGAAAAAATGTGCCAGTTTTATGTTTTGGATACTACTAGGTTTCCCGGTACAAGCTGTATCTGATGAGATATTGAAGCTACATGCCAAAACAGGCTATAAGTTTTTATTGCAGTTAGACGGTATTTGTTTTTTGTTTCCTTGAACCATGTTTATGGACAATTAAAAAATTACGTGTTTATTTAGTCTATAGGGCAAACTAGGAAGCGGTCCCTGCAAGTCTGTACTTGCACTGGAGTGCGCAAAGAGGGTAAACAAATAGACCCAAAGTACTTTTAACATATTTGACAGTGCTACATCCAATGTCAGGGCATGAATGCATCCCCCTGCTTTGGGATGGAGCTTCTATATCAGATATAGAAGGCCAAGGAGGGCGACCTCTTCCTGCAGGGCTCCCTGATAGTACTGCTGAGTGGCCGGAGCCAGGGCCAACCCCACCGCAGCCCTGTCCCTGTTCCCCAGGAGCTGCTTTCAGCTGGGCTCCACCGTGGGCCAAGCCTGAGCTGCAGGCCCCAGGACAACGCAGGGAGCCTATGAGGCCACATCCCAGCCTGTCCCCCCATCCTCTGCCCTGCTCCTGACCAGGGTGGTGGGATGGGCCCTGGTTTCCAGGCCCTGCCCTGATGGAGCCCTGGGGAGCCCCTCCTGCTCCTGGGCCCCGACCTCAGGTTGCTGCTGGCCCCAGCAACCCTGACTGCACACAGCAAGGAAGCTTTCACAGTAGTAACCAACAAGGCTGAAGAAAACTGTGTTTTGTCCGAAGAGCCCTCAAAAAGAAGGGAATAAAACACTTTGAATAATTTGTGGGTACTTGCAGTGGTGTAAGGGACCATTACCTCCTTCATCAGGATGACAAAGAACAAGGAAGGTTAACTTTGCTACTGGCAAAGAATGGAACTCTAGGAAAAAAGTAATCATTAAAAGAACAATGTTATTCATTGTGTGCAAAGGCTAAATACCACACATCAAATAGCAAATTAATGTGTTATAATTTTAAACCAAAATTTGCCAGCTTTAGAGCAAATAGTGAGAAATCCAGTGTAGAAATAATTCTTCCAGATTGAGAAACCAACATTCAGCAGCAGTGGAAAAGCAAAACAAAAATAACTATTCATAAATCAAGTAGGAATGAAAATATTAACGTTATAGTGTATCGTCTGTAATACACATACAGGAAAACCAGATTGCAAATCACTGAACATTTGTGAGCAGTGATTTATATAATTACTCTATTCATTCCACTGAGCAGCCACTCCTCCTAGCATGAGTGAAAGGTTTATTACACAGCCTCTAATTATTACTTGAAAGACTTTTATCTTTTTAAGGTCAAAGTCAAGATTACAGGGTAGAAAATATTATCTCAATTTTTTTATATTAGGTAATCATAGTAAAGTCGGCATAAGAACAAAGCCTATTAAAACTGGTTCTCTGAAAAATAAAACAAACTGAAGAAACGAAGAATCAATGAAAGAGCTGAGAGAGAGAATTAAACTGTAGAATAAAAATCAGATTATAAAACCGTCTTTTCACAGCATTAGTTCATTGGTTTTCTAAAATTGCTGGTTTACTATCTTTTGTAAAATGATGCAAATGAGAATTATCTTTCCTGGAATCAAAATGCTTACAGTGGCATTAGCTCAATGAAAAGTGACCATTAAAGTCAATAACTTCCTTTGGTGTTCAAATATACATTACAAAGTAAATTTCAGCATCATTTCCCTTTGGGAAGAGTAGAATTTTCACTTGCAATTTACTGGGTCACTTTTACAATCCTGTACATAGCTGTCAGCCTGCCACATTCACAGTCTGGGACTTAATTCTCCAAATACTACAATTAATACCTTTAGCAATGGTGGGGAGGTAGGGGAAGATTAAATTCCTAATACTGAAAAGATGTTAGGGTAGGAACAATGTGTTTATGCTAGGCTGAAAAAAATATAACTAAACAACATATGTAAAACTCAAACTTCAAAAAGTTTTTTTGAAAATTTAGAGATGAAACCTTGACTGTGTAGAAATCCAAAGACATTTGGAGAATATAGCAATCAAGTCACAATAGCACATAAAAAAACCCCAACACCTGTTTTAGTTAAATACAAAAACTATTTAACTCATTGTTACAACTAGGATTTGAAATAATTTTGCTGAAACATATACTTTTCTTTATGCTTATAACTATTGTAGGTCATGATAAAGAGTAGAAATTATTTATTTTAAGCAAAACTTAATAAGTATTAGATCAATCTTTAGCAGACATCTTTAATGCTATCCTGTAAAGGGATACCTTTCTCAGACAGATCTAGTAGCAATGCATCCAGTCCACTTAGTTTGATATTTGATTAAATATTTTTAAAATCACAGAGAAAAGGTCAAAAAATATTTATGATGTTATTTATTGCTACTTACTTTGAGTTCCAAACCTAGCCTCCAACATATTAAATATCATAATTAAACTTCTAATTATCTAGGTGCAGGGAGAGGGCAGATAAGTACGTAGAGGACATGGCAATTAATGTAACTGTGAAATTTAAGTGAAGAGTAGAAATCCAAATACTATGTCTTTAAATAGTTCAAATTAGATCATACACAGAGCTCAAAGGTATACTGGCAGCCAAACAGCACCCCCTTTCTTTTTTTAATTTCTTTTGCAAAGGCCAACATATTCTATCACTTGTAACAAAGCAGCATAAATGTTAAGTTTCTCTATTGCCCTCTGCTGAAGTGAATTCAAGACCTGCACATACATGCTGATGTCCGGCCTACTATATGACCTATAACATATATAAGAGAAAAATGCGTTATGTAATACAGGCTTTCCAAATAATTTACTGTTCATTATGGCCTGACATTCAACAAGATATTTATGGGCATTGCAATTAAATCTTCCAATAGACATAAACTTACTGTTCTGAGAAGAAAAAATCAGCAGTTCTTTTAGGTCTAGGTAAAAAGTGTTATTTTCTTAAAAGGAAAATATTTCATTTCAATTTCATCATTCTGAATTTTTAATATTCTGTGTTATGGAGCAAAAGTTTTCATCAAGGAATAAACCCTGAAGCATTCTAAAAATGGTGACATTCAAAAGACTTCATTATTCTCTGAACAAAAGTTAAAAAAAATCTTAGCTCTATCAAAAGAAAAAGCTATAAACGCTAGTTCAAAAAATTATTCCATTGCCTATCTGACGTGAAAATCAACCACCAATTCAAAGACTAAAATCACAGCACACTTTGGTTGTGGTTTTTGAATATCGCTTCTTTGATATTCTACATAGCTCATTTTCAGCTATGCCTGGTGAAATAACCTAAATATATATCTTAAATAGTGAACACATTGACTCAGCTATGTTTGTTTCATCAGAAGATATACTGGAGATCAACAGTGGTGCAGTAATCTGTGCTATAATACAGAGCTAAGAAACCCAAAGTTCCAGTCCATGTTTAAAAAGCATAACTCCTGTAGAATATGGGGTAAATGATTCCATCCTAGATCCTTCAATTTTCTTAGGCACCCACTCACCTTAAGCTGCAGAGGAGCTGCAGCTGACTGTGAACCTCGCCTGTCTTTGAAACGAAGAAAATGGAACAAAAAGTTCTGCGTTTTAGGAGAAATGGTTAGAAACAATATATTTAAAAAGAGTGTAAGAGATATAAAATGTATTAACGGATGCCTGGGTAACATTTAAAACATGAACATCTTTTACCTTCTCCACTTCTCTAGCTTTCTTTCCGTGTACCTCTTTCCTTTGACACATTTACTACAACCAACTAACTGTAAAACAGATTAAGTCTTTCAGCTAATGTGGATGAGTTTTAGCAAAAACTAGGACCAAACAAAATCCAGTTGAATATGTTCCTCTGAAAGTTAATATGCATAACTCAATTTGTTTCTCTTTCATACAAGATATTTCCTACAAGATCAAGGAAAAATTTCTTCACCAAAAGCACTGTCAAGCATTGGAAAGGCTGCCCAGGGAAGTGTTTGAGCGTCTCCATTCCTGGAAGTATTTGAAAGATGTGTGAACATGGAGCTTAGGGACATGTTTACTAGTGGACTTGGTAGTGTTAGGTTAACTGTTGCACTCGACAATCTTAAGGATCTCTTTCAACCTAAACAATTCTATGATTCTGGCTTTTATTTTATCCACACCCACTTCTTTTGCTTTCTCCTTTTTGTTTCCTTTTTTTTTCTAAGTACATACTTTTCTTTCCTTCTGCCATTTTCTCTTTAAAACACTCCCACAATATAATTTACGATATTTTTTATTTTCTATCCCATTTCTTCAGTGCAGCCTGCCAGTGTTAATTAGTAAACAGACATCAAAAATCAGAGTTTAACTTCTAGGTAGATCTTTTCCATTTCTCAGCAAACTTTATCATTCTGTAATACCAGCTGCATCAGGTATCCGTAACTAGAGTCCTATTTTTTCAGTTCTTCAGGGTCTGGTTTTGTTTTCCTTCTCAATATACACTTAAATTGTTTTCTTTGTTTCTGCTTAACAGTCCGTAAGTTAAAATATTTCAGTTTCCATGCTGAAAACAAAGGTCTGAACAATGTAGGCAAGACTGTAATTTATTTTCAATCCCTGAAGCTCTGGTAACCTAAGAACAACTGTAAAAGCATTATAACTATCCACTTGGTTTACTTCCTAACTCTCACAAGATCAGGAACCATTAATATTAAGATGAATATTTATCATTTTAAGACCAAAGCAGCATAATAGATATCAAGCTGACCTTGGATACAGAAAACCAGTTCAAAACCATATAAAATTATTGTTTATTTCCCATAAATTTATATAAATATATTATTTTTTCCCAAGAATTTGAAACTGCAAACAACTTAAACTACGTATATACTGATTTTAATAATAAATAATCAATAATCCTCTGAGTGCTAAAAGCACCTATTTAAAAAAATAGCCAAAAAGCTATGGAAAAGTGATATAGAAGTTAATGATTACTTACCTGCATTTTTTTCTTAAATAAGCTATAATTATTTTCATCAGTAGCAGTCTTTAATCTTCATTAATTTAACACTGAATATTGAGTCTCCAGAGAGAAGCAAACATATTTCTAACTGTAAATTGTAAGACTAATAGAATCAAAGAGCCCTGTTAATTTAAAATATTGCTACCACCTTGTCAAATACAAAAGTAAGCACCCTTGGAGAATGCAACTGAGAAGAGAACAGGATCAGCAAGCTTTGAGTATTCAGAAAGAACTACAAACCAAATCAAAACTTGGGGAAAAAAAGCAATCAACCACTGAGCTGGAGGGCTTCTGTCATTTTATCTTTTCATTGCCATGATCATATAGTCTTATGAAAAATGTTCCAAATTTGGAACAAAATTAAACCTATGCAAATATACATACATATAATAGTCAGGCGTAATGGAACCATGAACTGAATCATAAAATTACTTAAATAATTGAAGTAACTCTTGCTCAATAGTATAGTCCTTAAATTAAACTCAGTGATTAAAGTAAAGCACCAAAAAAAAAAAAAATCACTAGGGTTTACGTTATGGTGAAAACTCATTTGTGTTCATATTTCCAAATGTATGTTTAACAAAGCACATGCAAACTCAGGAAGAAATCTAGTATGGAATTTTTTTACCTTTGTGTAACATATTTTGACTATATACACCAACACAAAATTTGAATCAGTATTGTGAAGATGAGTTATCAAAAAAAGGTAATTACTGTAATATAAAGAGAAAATTAATAGGATAACTCTTCTGTACACATAATATGCTTTAAGGATGGTGGGGGTGAGGGCATTATTGTCATTATTATTTTTAGAGAAATGTATTTCTGACTGAGTGCTTAGTGATAAATGAACTCCTAACATAGCTCTGGATCAAAAGGAGAGAGAACACTGAGAGGCTCATAGGCAAAATTTTATTGGGTGAAGATCCTGCCTGAGGTAATTTGGTGTGCCAAACAATCATGTTCAGCATATCACAGTGTTTAAGTTTCCCACATATCATGTTGCATTCAAAATTATACTGTGGGTAAAAGGGGACTGCCTTATGTATGTATCCAGGAACTTGCTGTTAATCTAATTAATGCTTGAGCAATCAACGAACAACTGATTAAAATTTAACAATATGGTTATTAGTCCTATTGCAATGATGCTCATACAGTCGGAAATATGCAATTAATGAACTGATGTCACTGCCATACCTAAGCAACGCTTTTCCTGTATCTACCCTTTCTTCTCTGGTGCTATAGTCAACCTTCCACTGCCTGTCTAAATCCTGAGGCTGATGGTACCCATCTTACTCCAGATGGATACACGGAGTTGCAATGAGTTGGTGATGCCAGAAGTTCTTCACTGGGAGAAGTGAAGATGGTTTGATGGAGAGGGATTTCTTCCTTTCTGTCTTTAGTTTGCTTAGGGTTACTCTCATATCTTTGCTAATGCAGACTGCTCACTTGCTCTTTCTTCGCTGATCCCATACACAGATTTGTTACATTTTTAACATATATGGTATTCATGAAGATAACTAAAATGCCAAGACAGTCAATCATTACCTGAGCATTAAACGATTGTTATGACAGCTTAAACAACTTAAAGACAGCTCAGGCAAAGACAAGTTTAGACAATTTTTCAGAGTTCAATGGTGGCAAAAGCCTATATATTTTATGAGTCATAGCAATGACATTTCTTGGGCTACAGGACTACAATTTCAAATATTAATTAATCCTTTAAAATGTCTTTTTTCAGGAAAAAGAAAATACAATACTAGCCCACATCCACAGAGCAGTGTTCTTAGTATTTTGTGTTACCAAACTTGACCTTCCTCATAACTGTCCCTGAATTTTTCAGATTTCTGGTAACAGATTCATGTCAGAACTAAAACTGAAGTTTTTGTCATGGTCTTGCAGTGATGGGATCATATTTTTAGATATGCAAATACACATAAAATTTTTACTAACCTGAAAAAATTACTTATCAATCCTACCCCATCTTTCATGTCTTTTAATCTGTGGAATATGGTAAGAAATTAATCTTTACAGATAATAGTCTATCTTTTTGTGTGCACAGAAAATTTATTGGGGAAGATAGAAGTTTTATGCTGACATCTGAGGAATAGTGCTTTAGGAGGGAATTACACTTTATTTTCAGTCTCTTCCTCTTACACCACAGTTTCAATGCTGTGATTGTAATTAGCCTTCTTTTTACTCTTCACAAATTATAGACCATATGAAATCTGATCTCCAGATCAGATCAAAAAATCCTTCATCACTTAAGAATATAACTTTTTACTTACAACTTTATATAATTAAATTCTGATGACTGATCTCAAGAAGTGAAATTTAACTCAGTCCCAGAATAAAGCTGTCCTGAGAATAAGAGGAATTCACGGATAAGCACAATTTTTTTTGTGTTTAAAAACCTCTAGATTTATCTTTGCAATAACCTCAGGATTTTTGACCTTAGTGGTTTTTGTCCTGTAAGTTACATGGTCAGGAGTAAATCATTATCTTTCTTTTCATAGTTTTCTTTATCTATATAATTAGGAAAACACGAAGTATTGTTGATTTAGCCCTGAGTTATATATATACTTCTATGAGTCAGTGGTGATTATTTCATAATGGAGGAAAACCAAAGTACATAAATAGCTAACTTAAGAGTGAGTCTGAATGTTACATACAAATCACTAGTCCTATATTCAGAATAAGTTTAGTTTGAGGGTTTTTTTTATCACGAAAGTGGTAGACAAAGAAATATATTATGTGCAACAAAGATCCACAGAGGTGTATTATGATCAGTGGAGTTGATAGGCAACAAATCCTTCCATACAAAAGAAGATACAGTATATCAATATATGACAAAAAGAGTATAAGGGCATGTAATTAAAGATATTAGCATCATACTGTCTGTATTCCACACGTTTTCATGAGAACCCTTTTCTCCTTTGTAGAACTAATGGATTTTTAATCCATTTTAAAAAGTACAACAAACCTGTCTCTTTATCTGCATTTAGGCTATTGGACTATGTACTATGCACATTATATGCGCAACAATAATATGACTCTTGAATTGTGGAAGCTTATGTATGAAAGAATGGATAGTAACATGCTATTATGTTACAATATCCAAGTATATGACAAATTCAAGCATAAATTGGCAACCAAGAAACATCTTCTTTTTGAGGTTTTTTTCTGGTTTGGGGGGGTAGTTTGGTTTTCTGGGTTTGTTTTGTTTTGTTTTTGTCTTCACGTTGGTTATCATCCTTAATAATTATGACAAAGAGAAAGAAAGATCTTATAGGCGATAGTAGTCAAAATTTGTGTATTCAATCTCAAAAGGGTATTACTAAACTAAGTGATGAAATTTGTTTCATGAAGCAAGAATGGAGAAAATACCTTTACCTGTTGCAGGACTTTGAGAAACTATAAGTTAAAATTCTACATATTGCATCATATAGAAAATCATTAGATTTTACTGTAAGATAAACTGCTCCTTATATATCTGCCCATAATATATGACAATAGTAACAGTAGTGAGATTTAGTCCACTTGATTCAGACACATATGTTCTCCATTCAGTCAAAGAAGAGATTTTAGCATTTTTGAAGATCTATATGGGGAACCTAAGCAATCATACAGGTGTTTTTTAAAGAATTTAAAAACTTCTGAAAATAAAGCCTACAAACACAGGAAACCTCTGCCCTTATTTATGACTATTAGTTCACTAGGACTGAGATTTAGTGCCTAACTTAGACACATAACTATAGCGTTGACATGTTGTCCCTGCTTTCAGATGGTGTTTGTACTAGAGAATCTCCTGAAGTCCCTTCCAACTCAAATTGGTCCATGAACCTGCAATTTTACTATGCAGATTATGACTTGTATTATAGGTGCCTAAATCCTCATTATAGGCCATAAAATCCAGTCATTTCAGCTATTGGAGTCTAAAAGCTACTTACCTTAATCTAAATTAGGTATCTACATCTGGTCCACTGAATAGTTTCTTGAGCTCCACTGATGGTATTGATTGGATCTCCACTGACAATAATAGGCAGATAAGACTTCCAGATCCTAGATAGATGTCTACATCTGTACATATGTGTCTGCATGTGGAACTAAAACCCAGTGGTCTAAAAGGGATGGGATTAAGTTGTGTTGGGATTCTGCAGGAATCAGGTTTTGTTGGGATAGGATTTAGGTAAGCTTCTTTGACAGTAGAATATGTAGACAAGGACAACTAATGAAAATGAGTACCCATTACTGTAGTAGAGTTAACAAAAGTTTCTTGGTTAAACGACCATAAACAAGCAACAACGTCCTTTATTACAATTAAAAATTAAACAGAAGGAGGCATAGTGTGAAATGAAGGGAACTGCACTGTGAAGTAAGGAGTCAGGAAAACTTAGTCTTGGAGTTTGAAGCAGGAATACTCAGCACAGAGCTATATATTTGATTCGGTGTGGAATTAGCTAACAAAATTGGTTAAAAAAATTTTATTGTTGGATATTTTTATGAAACATCTGCTATGGAATAGGAATAGTGGTTCAGAAACAATGACATTAGCATATTTTGTTTGATAAGTTAGTGTGTTTCCAAGAATTTCTAAATAAGATTCAGGATACTAATATTAATATTAAAGGAAAGAAAAGAGAGTTGTTTATCACAGTCTCAGTGTGAACATGTTTTCATGAGTATCATCCTACAGACATGAAAACCAGAAATCGTACTGAGAGTAAGTCAGCAGTATACAGAAGATTAGCATGAAGTACATGATCTAAGCACATATTTCTGTGAGATTTTATGCATTGGTTTTACTTCATGGGTGTTAGTGAAGGTTAACTCCTGGAAAAGGAAATAATGACTTTTTTTTTGATAGATTAGATGCAATAAAAAATAAAATAGATGGACATATGCATTGCAGAAGACCTATCTGTTACTCTGAAAGCCTCAAATATTTGAGGATTTTTCATATATTTCTAAATATACATGAACTCCAAATCACTGTAAAAACAATCTTTCTAACTTCTATTGTTGAACAAAGAAGAATCTATTCTCCCTGACAATGTGTGAAGAAAAAAACTAGAATCACGATCTGGTATGTAATCCAACACACCCGTGAGAGGTTGTTGGTTGTTTTTTTTCCACATTGATTTCAATAACTCTGGCTGTAGTTGAGGGAAAATTCCCTGTAGTTGCCACTGACATTCATGATTGACATAAAAGATGAAATTTAACCACATTTTTAGTATTAGAAACCCACCAACACCCTCCAAAATACAGGGATTGGATTAACAAAACAAAGGAACACTGGTTAAGAAAGAAGTGAGTAAAAGGTGAAGCTCAATTCAACAACAATAAACTACAGACAGATCCTGAACTGTTTGGAGTTAAACTGAAATAAAAATATTTTAGAGGTATTGAAATCAGAAGAGAAAAATTAAAATCAATAAGTCGGTGTGACATTCAGTGAC
Organism: Tringa tobata; assembly: GCA_033628505.1. NCBI lineage: Eukaryota > Metazoa > Chordata > Aves > Charadriiformes > Scolopacidae > Tringa > Tringa tobata. Next base: position 1,247,971 of record JAHREE010000509.1, read on the forward strand.
CTAGAGGACAGGTAAAACAGAAATAATATTTAATTGCTAAGTCTTTCTTAGGCCTCAAAATCTAGGTCCCTCCTAAAAGACCTCTTATCATGAGAAATGAAATGAAATGAAATGAAATGAAATGAAATGAAATGAAATAACAAGAAGAGCAACTGTGTCCTGGGACATTTCTTCCTCTACTTATTATGACCCCACCCAGGGTAATTAAAAAAAAATCCAAAACAACAAAAAGACCCACAAGCCTCTTCTTTGATTGCTTTGATATTAACTTTTCAAAGAAGTATTCTGAAAAGGTCTCAGTTGCATTTCAGAAAAAAAAAAAAAAAACCAAACCCCACATTTTCCAATTTAAGAAAATGAGGTGTAGATTATTTTTTAAAATATGGGTTAATATGTGTCCGTCCGTCCCCCCATCCCCGTCCCCCCCCCTCCCTCAAGGGGGACGAGACAGGCAACCTTGTATCTGTAAAGTTACTGGGTTTGGCATCTCCTAACACAACTGAGCTGTGAAGTGACAGAAAAAAATACTGTTTAAATCTTTATGAAATTCAAAATCTTTAGCTGATATCATGATTAAAACACACAATGAGCCTATGTTATTACATAGTAAAATATAGAGTACAATTTAGAACAAACTAACTCTTTGGAGTTACAAAATCATGCCAGTTCAAAAT
>JAHREE010000509.1:1283202-1297882 GCA_033628505.1 Tringa tobata
CTGTTGAAATTCCAAACTCTCACTGTCAGGTAAGTATGCTGGAGAAGGCAGAAGGAGGACTGGGCTTGTTTCTAATTCCTTGGAAAGAACTAGGGGACCAGCAATATTCTGAATCTTAAACACAAATTTTGTGCTAGATCTCCCAGGGTTTAAAAATTTAGGAGCTCTCTCTTTACTTCTCTGTTCCCTATCAGAACGACATCTTCAGTTTAGTGTATTGACAGTAATAGCTACAGAACAGTAAGTTACCTCATCAAAAGTAACAAGGGAGAAATGTGCCTGACCTAAAAGCAATAGACAGCCAAGGGACTGCATAAATTCTGGATCTAAAAAAAGACAGCAACAACTTATGAACACAGGTGACAAAACCCAACAGCACAGTGTAACAACATCCACTGCAAGGAAAGATGAAAGGATTACCAAGTGGCAAACACACCCCACCTCTGGTGGCAGCTATGTGGGCTGACGAACAGAAAGGAGGAAAGCAAGGGGTGTCACTTAGAGATGCTCACCCTGACAGATACTTAGGTCTTCCACTCCCTTTGAAAATTCCTGGTCCTATCCTACTGAAACAAATTGCCCTTTATCTGCAGATAAGGATGTGAAGATGTTTACAAGCTTCCCATTTATGGGATGTATCCAGAAATGACCGGAAAGGGAAGACCTTTCAACTCAGTCAGTCACTAAGGATAAGGTTATTTCATAGCCAAGGTATAGACTCAGCTCAAAGAGATGCCACCTAACAGCTAAGCGCTCAGCTGAGCTGTGTGACCTTAGGATTATAAGGAAAGGTTGTTCTTCTCCAAAGAGAAATGGTAATAGAGTTGCTTTCAGGAGGCAGCTGATAAAAGCGTGCTAGAGAACTAATAAAACGGTGCTGTGCAGAGACTTTCTGCTGGAGAAATTGTCCTGAAAAAATACTTTTTTGGGGAAGTCTGAAGAGAATATAGCTCCATATTCTCATTGCAATAATTTTATGAAAGGAAAATGTAGGGTGGGTCTCAAGGGCTATTCAATCATGACTTTTTTTTAACATGCTCTGAAATTGTCACACTTGCTGTAAGCTCATAAAATAATGTATACATTTGGGAATGATGGTGCATTGTACTTGAGATACAGGTTATTTGCCTGTATCTCAGAGGGATTGGATGATGACTAAAGAATCCCTTGAGCACCTAAGGCAGCTTGGAACTTTCTCTTAAATTTTCTTTATACACAAGGAGCAGTTTGAGCCTCAATTATTTACACTGGGTAGGGAAACAACAGGAAGGATATACAAGAAAAAAGTCTTTGTATGCACGTGGATTCTTGAACTCCTCAGGGGAACTGTACCGGGAATACACTCACCCAGAGAGAGTTCATTATCATGAAGATGACAGAAAATGAATAAAATAGGTGTGCATCCTCTTACAAAGACAAGTTGTAACTCTGAGGTCAAATAGCTGCTGATCTCAGGCTCTATATAAAGCTCCAAGAAATTAAAATGGGCAGTAACAATACACTGCTGCAACACAGCTTCATTTTAGCTGATTGTTTGGATGCTGTCTTCAAAAATGAGTCTTCCCAAGACAAATACCCACTCACTCTAAGGAGTCTTAGTCTGATCAATGCTAGGACATATACAGTCTGTCTTTCCCAATAACTAATGTCTACATTGACCCCCCTAAGGAAAACTAAACTACTAAATGTCTTTATGGACTGGACCCCTGGAGACTTAACATCTTGCTTTAAATCTAAAACCTCTCTTCCTGTTTGTATGTGCATTTTGGCCAGCTATAAATTGCCTCAAGGTCTCTGAAGTCATTATTTACAAAAGAGATTTTCTGGCTAAGCAGAGATTTCTCAGCATCCACATAAAACCAATTTACAAGAAATTCTTCCGTTTTTTCTTGGAAGGAAGCTAATAACATTTGAATTGCACATTTGCCCCATGGGTCTTAACTGTTAGAAGTTGCTGAATCTGGTACTCCAATAGAGGCAAGGCTGCTGCAGCTCCGTGTTCCCAGGTGCAGCTTGGAGTGAAGCTCAGTGTGTGTTCCCAACAGACACACGTACACACACACGCAGTATAGATACGCGTGATTGGCTGCACGAATCAACATAGACAGAAACCACAAATACAGACAGCACCAGTGTTCCCTTCAGGCTGTTCCCTTCTCTTAGCATAAGAGCCCATTAGCAGAATATGCATATGTATGTATAAATATATACAGTGTGAATGCCTTCAGTAACTGGCCTTAGAGACTCGGCAGCTGGCCCTAGATCCCCTGTTCTCCCACTTGCATGGACACAAGTAAGCAGGTCTCTCCAGTAGCTGGCCTAGACCTGAGGCCCAACGGACTCCCCAGTCATTGGCTTGGTCTTCCTGGTCCCTCCAGCAGCCAACAAGCAGACCTTCTGCTCTCTCCAGCACTCAGCTCAGAATTAGGGCACCTCCAGTACCTGGCTCCCAAGTGTCTTATCCTGCTTGCTGAATACTCCAGTCTGATGTTTCCTAGTGCTCACACACTGACATAAGCACTCACACCATGCACACGCACCCTGGTCTCCCCAGTTGCTGACTCCCACACAGGTGGCCCCTCTGGTCCATGGTCACATGCTGGCACTCAGACCAACGTACACACACACCGGCACAGAACAGAGAGTCCATCACCCAGGAAATGACTTAGAAATGGATTTTAATAATAAGAAAGGAATGACTATGTTTATCAGGTTCAGGGCACTGCCAAACACGTGCTGATGCACAACAGTTAACATGTGACCAGCCCCTTTTATCCCCTTATCCCTTTATTTTACTGTACCTGTTCCTTCCCAAACGACCTTGAACTCTCCTTTTCTCCACCTTCAGTTTCTCCCCAAACATCCCATGACCAGTCTTGCTAAATCTACTGGTGCTTTTCCCTGTAGCCCCAAGGATTGACCCTCCCGCAGCCTGTGAGATGCCTTTGAAGGTTGTCCCTGCTGCCTTCTGCTGTGGGGTGACCCCCAGCCCCCAGGGCTGAGGTTCTCCTACGGCAGCTCTGAGAGTCCAGGGCAGTCACCCCCCCTGAGCGGGGTATTAGGGTGCACCTGCCCAACATTGGGACCACGGTCTCCTTCATGTGTGCGGAGAAAAGCCCTTTATCACATAACCTGGCATGATGATGGCACAAGTGACCTATTTGTTAACGTCCCTAAATAACACGCTTAAAAAAAACCCAACCAAAACCAAAACCTCTTTTACAGTATCTGACTTGCTCTGGATTCAGGATAGGTTGTTAGTTGGCATAGCATAATCACCATTCCCTTGCCTGCTATATATGTTTTTTTTCCTAATAAGTATAATAAATTAATTGAACATTCTGTCTTTGAGTAGTTTTGGGGATTCCATTCAGGCTTTCATTGTTTTGGAAAAAAAAAATAGTATTTTTTTTTTAACATTGGAATCCTTAGGAAAATTACTTTTGAAAATTGTCAGTACTAAATGTTCTTTTTCCCTTATAATGTAAAGCTAAGATAATATTTCTAGTGTAGGTTTTTATTATATTATCTCTTACATTTGCTTTTCAGTAGTGCAGAGATTAAAGCACACAGCAGAATTAAGATATGATAACAAAATTGAGACCACAAAAGAATCTTCTAAAAGTTTTTGGGAGGCTAAAATCAAATTTAAATATTCTTATTAGTTGCAGAAAAATATTTTTGTACAAGAAGGTATTCTTACACAGACTGTTGCTTCACAATGAGGTTGATACACTCTGTGTCACTTTTCGGCTTTAGAAATGCCTATACAGATAAAAGACTGGTAATGGCACCATCTCTGTCTCTGCAAAGACTATAATGTACCCAGAATAAAGGCTTCACTTCCATCCCAAAGAGAAATTCAGATTTAGAATTTCTGAATATGGTACACTGCTGTTAAATATCGCAGGAGATCCACCAACAAGGACCACTTGACAGCTGTATGTCACATATAGAAAGCTATTTCCTCCCATATGTAGCATATGAAAAAAGTTGTGCAACACCCCCACTATAACAAATCAATTAACGTTGATCTGAAAAATACGTAATCCCAGCAATACAGGAACTGAAAGAATAGACCTGGTCAAATGTTCAGTGGCAAACACTATTGAGTGGTAACCAATACAAACCACTTCAAAGGAAATTGCAGGAAACTAAGATTATTAATTATAGAACATGTTCCCCAGAGAGTTTAATGTAATATGCAAGGTTTATGTCAGTATGAAGCTGAGCTGTAAAATATGAGCAAAATATTCAACGTTAAAAAAAGGCTTTAAAATCGCTTGCTTATTTTGGGGTTTTTGTTTGAAAAACAAATACAATATTCCAATTAAACTTAAATTATCGTCAGGTTTCTTCATGCATTTAATTGACAAGTTTACTAAACACTACCTTTGTTTTTCTGTCATTGGGAGAGGATAGAGAGGAAAACAGAGTCCAGTGCAGAAATGTCAATATAGACACTTATTTCTGAAAATCCAGCAAGTGCCAGTTGAACTTACTCATCTATTAGGATCAGCAAAATCTTTGTATGCATTTCAATGAAATGTATTTTTCAGATCTTAGCTGCATGAAATCATGATTCATGCAGTTCTTATTAAAGATGCGTATTTTCCACCAGCTGAGAAATTTAAAAGGAAACAACTGTACAAAAATACTTCACTATAAGAATTTAGTCTTTTTGTAGGACCACAGAGAATTTGAACAAAACCATTACCACTTAAACCTCCTAAACCACTGGCACCTTTTTCTCCGACATTAATAGCACAGTATCAATTAACAATAGATTGAATTAGGAATTTTCTTTGGCTTCATTATCAATTTGTTAATTTGGTTTCTGTTTCTCTGTCACTTGGCAAAGACCTTTAAAAGGTTCACAACAGAACCTTGAAGATAATGAATCTGAAGTACTGAAGCAGCTCTTGCTTGCAATCATGTTCATGATACTTGGAGGCAAAAATTCCTAAAAACTGTGTTTTGGTTGTTTGCTCAGTATAACACATTCAGGATTCACTATTAAGATGTTATTATTTGCCAGTTGTTACCATGGAGTTACTGTAGTTACTTTTTGTTCATGAACTGCTAGAGGGGAAAAAAAAACAAACACAGAACTCTATCACAAAAATTCCCCCAAAACAACCCAGTGACAAAGACAATTTACATATTGCAGGAACTGATGTGAGAAAATGTTGGCTTTTTAACAGTGATGTTAGGTGTTGTCTTTTTAAACAGTATGTAGTAGCTACCACAAGTCTATGTTGTACTGGGCTCTGAACGAGGTGCTACTAGGGGGGAATCTGAGGAGTGCCCTTGAGTAACCTTCCTTCTGACATTTACCAAAGTGCTTGTCAGAACTAAAAAAGCAGGTGTTTTCTGTTCACTACCACTTTCTAATATTCATCTAATAAACACAGACAATTGATTTCCTCTTTTTTTTTTTTTTTTTTGATGATACTCACTCTGGATCTTAAAGAACAGCAGCACAATGTCATCAGTCAAATTGATTTTCTTACTGTATAATTATTAGGAAGTAATTACTACTTGTGTGATCACTTTATCTATCACACCTCACCTTTTGATTTTCATTGTCAATTTAGTTTTCCTTTAATTATGTTACATATTTCTATTTTTAGTTATATTTGTTAATCCACAAAAAAACCTTTTTACAGGCTGTCCTGTTAGTGGACAACTCTAGCTATTCCTGGAGAGGATTTTGGAAATCATCATGTTTGGCATGGGGTTCTCTCAGTTAGAAGAGGAAGTGATGCTTCACCTGTTTTCCTTATCACTGACAATGCAGTCCATGGACTGTGCCACTGAATTAATCAATACATATTTAATGCTGTGTACACTCCACAGTGGGCTAACAGCAGTCTGAGCCTGAGGTGCAAGCCAATGACTTGGCAGATTTCCCCTTTGCTCCCATGTTAGTCTGTCAGCCCTCTTAGTCAAAAAGAGATACTAATAAATTATACTGCTACTGACAGCTCCTTCTGCCTCCTGCTAGGCATGTCAGACTCTGTTACATCATTGACAGATAAAAGAGCTCCACAGTTTTCCAAATAGTGTCTTCCAAATAGAAACCAACCACCGCCACCCACTCGTCCTTCCTGATATCTCAACCCCTTTGCAAACGGGGCAAGTGGGCAGAAATGCCAGGCAGTGCAATGACAGCTATGTTGAAGCAAGCCCTTTTTGTGTAATTTAGTGCTGTGGGGAAAAAGAAAATGGTGGATGTTGGAACAAGACTGGCTTAATTTCACAGAATCATTCAGGTTGGAAGAGACCCTTGGGATCATCGAGTCCAACCATCTACCCTACTCTACAAAGTTCTCCCCTGCACCATATCCCCCAACACCACATCTAAACGACTCTTAAACACATTCAGGGATGGTGACTCAACCACCTCCCTGGGCAGCCTATTCCAGTGTCTGACCACTCTTTCTGTGAAGAATTGTTTCCTAATGTCCAGTCTAAACCTACCCTGTTGCAGCTTGAAGCCTCAAAGAGACGGCAGAAGTGTGCATGTGCATGAATGTACACGTGGCCTTGCTTGTGTGTGTGTGAGTGAGAGAGAAAAAGAGGGCACAACACAAATGCGAGGGGAAACTCATAATGTTTTGCAAAATACCATTCTTCAGGAGGACTAATACATTTCGTGAAAAATTACTTCAGTTCAAAAAGGAGAAAAATCATACTTCTTTGTATAAACTTGTCTCAAAAACATAATAATAATGCATCACTACAGTTGACAACTGCTTCTTTTTATTCTTTAGGCACTTTTTTATATCAAAATGTGAGTGGAACAGCTAATATTTGAAGTGTTTGATTTTCTTGAAAAACAGCCTAAATAATCCTAGCCAGGAATTCCCCAAATGCAGCAATTTTTCACTGGAAAATATTGATTTTCCAAACAGAAATATGTTGTGAGAATGCTCTGGAGTCCATTAAATTCTGTAAAAGTAAAAACTGTAAACAAACCTTTCCTGCTTTCCTCAATGTTTTCTGGGCATCTTTCTTGGGATGCTAGGCCTTGAGAATCACAGTTCCTTGATCTTCTCCCTACGGGTGCCTTCCAGATCCTCTGGCTCTCAGCAAGCCACTGTGAGAGAAGAATGGTGGGTGGATAGGAGGGCCACAATCACAGGAGATATGAGTGCAGGTATCTGATGCTGTGGAACAGACCTACAGCACCTGACATGTGCTGAGGTCTCAAGACTCCTGCTGTTTCGGTGGTACTACCTCATGGTGTTAGTGAACTCATGGTGTTATTTATGATTTGGTAAATCTCTCCTTACTTATTAATTGCTTTTATTTTATGAAGTCTTTTTTTTATTTCCCCCCACTTGAATTTCCTGTTATCCCTGTACTCTTTCATTCAGTTAGGATCATAGAATCATAGAGTCGTCTAGGTTGGAAGGGACCTTTAAGATCATCTAGTTCAACCGTCAACCTAACTCTGAGAAAAAACAAACAAAAAACCCAACCAACCAACGAATCAAACAAGAAAACCCCAACCCATCACTAAACCATGTCTCTAAACACTATGTAAACCCATCTTTTAAATACCTCCAGGGATGGTACGTCAACCCCTTCCCTGGGAAGCCCATTCCAAGGCTTGATAACCGTTTTGGTGTAAACATTTTTCCTGATGTCCAATCTGAACCTCCCTGGCACAACTTTTCCTCTTGTCCTATTGCCTGTTCCTTGGGAGAAGAGACCGACCCCCCCTGGCTACACCCTCCTTTCAGGGAGTTGGAGAGAGCGAGAAGGTCTCCCCTCAGCCTCCTTTTCTCCAGGCTGAACACCCCCAGCTCCCTCAGCCTCTCCTCATAAGACTTACTTTCCAGACCCTTCACCAGCTCCGTTGCCCTTCTCTGGACTTGCTCCAGCACCTCAATGTCTCTTTTTGTGGTAAGGGACCCAAAACTGGACACAGCACTCGAGATGGGGCCTCACCAGTGCCAGTTAGATGCAAAACAGATGGCTGGATTAATTTTTCTTTCCTTTCTGTGTCTATGTTCTTGCTATTACGATTCATATTCCCTGCTTTGCTTGAGGGAAAGGTAGACGTTAAGAATAGCCTCAGCCAGTTAATAACTTCTGTCTTGATTTTTAGTTTCATATGCTCTTTAACAATGTGATCCATCTCCTAGGAGACAAGTGAGCACTAGCAAGAAAACAAAGTGTACCTGCTCAAAAGGTAGTACTAGAAAAACTGTTGTAAGTTTTATTCAGTAGCTGCAAAACAGGAAAGATCTACCTCATTCGTGTTTTATTACCTCAAGAAAAAAGATGCCACTTTCTGTAAGAAATGATAATAGCAAATGCTAGTGATATCACAGACTTTGGATCAAACTTTTTCTTTTCTTTCTTTTTTTTCTAAATTAATATTTTGTATTAGTGAATATGCTAGTGGTGTTAGTGAACACAGAGTTCTGCTAAATATGAAATTTTTGAGCATTTTGATAATATTTTTAAGTAAAAGCACAAAATTATATTGAAAATGCAGAAAATAAAAAAGTAATTCTGATAGCACAGACTTTTTGGGCAAAAAAATCTATCTGAAAGATATTTTTATTAAGATACTTTATTAAAAATAATAGAGTTGTTAATGATATTTATATCTTCTTTTTTTTTCACTTGCTTAAAGTTGCAGCAGGAATCTTAAAATGAAAAATGAAAATACAGAGTTATACTCAATTGTTTATTTCTCTTTCTCTTTCATAATCTGGATAGCAGATATTGACCCTCATTGACAATGACTTTTTGTAAAGTGACATATTAGGACAACATTTTGGTATTGTGAAGTAATTAGCTACTGAATAAATTTTTTTTCAGATTTTATTGCCACAAAACTTACTTACACTTTTTGGACCATTATTCTGTGATTTTGATTACCTAAAAGCAGGGTAATAAATAACGATTAGAGACAATAATGTCCGAATAGGGAAAAAAACCCCACACTCTTTTAGTAATCAGGAAGCCCGATTCATGTAAGAAAATGTGGCACAGTTCTGAATTGGATGGAATCAAACACTTTCTGAAACATGAAATATTTTAGGGGAGAGGTTTTAATCAGCCACATACGTTGAACACAGAGGTTTACATAGATGTGTAATAAGAAAAAATTATGGTTACTATGTGCTCATGTACACAAAAAAAAAATAACTTAGAGTTTCTAAGTTGCATGGGGACAAATTGTGTTTGTAGTCTATTAGAAAAGTTTACCCTCAAGAAATTAAAATAATTTTAATGTCTCTTCCCTTCATAAAATACTGCAACTTAAACTGAAGATTCTTTTGTCGGTCTATTTCATAGCTGCCTTCTCAAATACTCAAAGATTTTGTCATCTACTTGATCATATTGAGCAGCTTCATCGCTACATGTAGAAAATACATAATGATGAGACGTGGCATACTGTGAGGGCTGTGGGAGGAGTTCTGCACTGGTTTCAGTCTACAATGTCTCGCCTTTGCAGGGAAAGCATTAGAATAGGAATAAGTACAGTAGTTTATAGCTTTCAAATGTACTTGAGTAAATGGTTGCAGAAAATGCAAAGGTGTTTGAAGGGAGAATTTTAAGATTTTGCAGCTGTTCACAAGCACTGAAGACAATAACAAAACATCAGAGAGTATAAATAAAAAATCTATCATAATCTTTGGTATTTTAAATAGTTTGATATTTAGAGGACGTAACTTTAGAGTTCCGCATAATACAGGTCGCAGAATGTAAAATAATTCTTTTCTTTGAACTATATAAAAGAATGCCAAGACTTGATTTAGAAATTTAGGAATATGAAGAATATTCTAATATTTTACTGAATATTCTGCTATTTTAGTGGTTTGCTGTACTCATTTTTTAAAATTACTTTATTTTTAGCCTAAGATTATCTACTTCCTACTCACAAATATTCAATCTTGGTGTGAAGGACTGCTTTGAATTCTCAGATGAGTGTTGTAACATTTCTTTAACACCACTAACAACCAGGAGGGATGACAGGTTGTGCCTGGTCCCCAGGGAGAGACTGAGTGTGCTTAGCAGGGAAATAATTCCAGACTGAACCAGGCTTCTGGAAGGTCACTAGGGAGGGAATTGCAGCAAGAAACTGAGAGTCTCTAGTGCACACAAAGCCCCAGAGACTCTGAAAGAAGCACCTAGCAGCCATCTAGGTTTCTTCCTAAGGACAAGGGGAACATAGAAGGCTCCTGATTTGACTGAGAAAAGGACCTGCAAGGGTGCAGAAAATCTCTTTGCAGACTTTCTCTTTTAGTCATATTTATGCATATTATATCTTCCTTCAATATAACTTCCAGGAAAATTCACTGTACAGGCCTTGACTGCTGAAAGTACAGCTAGGAAACCTTCCTTACAAGAGGTCTGTGAGAAATAAAAACACTAACAGGATGATCAACATATTTCTCTTCTATAAACCATCTAGGTTAAGATCCTTAGGGTGTTTTATCACAAAGTGTATTTTCTAATTTCTCAGTGATCTGATGGCTATACCTAAACCTGCTTATCAGCAAACTACGCACAATATAAACACTATACCTGAGCAGAAACTGGTCGTACTGACAGAACTACAGAAGTAATTTTAATTTCTTACTGCAACTAAGAGCTTCCATAAGGATTAAATTATGGTCTTGGCCATAATGCTGAATAAGGATAACATGTTTAGCTGGTTGGCTTCAAAGACTGCCAAGTTTTTTCAGAGTCTATACCTCACTGGTGAAGCTGTAGATACACAGGTACTACACATTTTTCAATTATGTTCTGCATTCTTTTTCTTAGGTTATGGTTTTCTATTTGACTGAACTGAAATTAATTTTGCCTCTGAAATTAATTTTGCTTCCTTCAGTTCATGCAAACAAGCAATCTATATTTTTGAGTATCAGAACTAAAAAAAGAAAGAAAAGAAAATTATAGTGTGTTCTTTAGGAAGGTTAACTTCTGCCTAGGAGAAGAATTCTAAGTAAAGTTTAGTTAGATTTACTTTGTTTTTATCTTTCCAAAGTAATTTGACAGAATTTAAAGTATGTTTCTCCAGATATGATAACACATTATCTTCTATGGAACATTAAAGCAAAGAATATCCCACAAAATCTGAAAAAGCACCAAATAATTCACCGACACAGTTCTAATATATAAATCTTCTCACCAAACTCTTAAATTTCTATTACAACCTCTTTTATGTATCTTCATAGAAAGTATAAAACTCATGTAGTTGAACTCTTTCTAACCCTAAAGACACCATAAAAAAAACACAATACATGAAAGCTGGTGTTCGGTCCAGGCATGTAACATAAATTCAAAATTCCATAGAAGTATCCGGTGTGCACTGTTTAGTATGACGTCTGTTTTTCTCAACTATAAAGTACCTTTGTGGAATAAAAAAAGAAAAACAAAAAAAATAAGCAGTATGACAAAGTTTATTTAGAGCTTTCACATAACCACTTGAAAATCTTAAAAATGGCCTTTATGCCCTTCCGCTTCAGATCATTTAAATTTACTTTAACAATAAAATGTGGCTAAATGTAAAGGCTAGTCTGGGAAGGGAAATTTTACTCCTACCCTTTTAACCCATCTCACAGACTTCACTGCCAGGTTTCATAACTGGGTCCGCTGTCTGTTTTGTGAAAAAGGCAGGGTCAAGACTTCAGGTGATTCATTTGTAAAAGCATTGCAAATATCCAGCTTCCATTTCTCAAAGGACTATTTTCTCATTTATTCAACTAGCATGAAAGAGAAAAGGTTTAAACTGTTCTTGAGATTTTTAGAAACCTTTTGTATATGTATCCGGGAATTTTCTTAAGTTTGTATTTTAATAAATATAGTTCCCTCTGGTATTATTCCAATGCCCCTTCTGTGCCATACACCACTCAGAAAATTATTATTTTAATACACTAGTATCAGTTAAAACCAGGAATATTTTTCACTGTTGTCTTTAAGAATTGTTTCCTTAGAGTCTTAAGTGCCACCATCCTCTCTTTAGGGCTGTCTCTAGATTTTTTTTTTTTTTAAGTGGAATAACTTTGGATTCAAACATTTGCAATTATCCAAATGAATTTTTCACTTTTTTTTAAGGTTGTCAGAAGGAAACTGATCTTATAAATAGATAACCAACCAAAAGTCAATTATTTCGTATAATCCATCCAGTTTTAGATTTAGCAATGCCACCAAGGAGGATCTCAGTGTGGTTTGTAATGACTTGAAGCCACATCCTGGGTTTGTTATTCATGCAGATTTGATTATTCTGCTCTCTTACTGCATTGACTTTCATGAGCCACCGAAGACAGTTAAGTCTTGCTCATTTTTTAAAGTTCTCTCCAGATGTATCTAGAGTTACTCATGTTTTTAATACATATTTTAATTGTGAAGCTGTCTATGTGTGATATTCTTGATTCTCTGCTCTCTCTAGTACTGGATAGTAAAAATTATCTCTGTGAAACACAGAAATCCAGTTTATACAGGCACATGTTGTTGTTCACTCTTATGAACAAAATTTTGTTGTTAAATATTATGTATCCTGGATGTTATAGAAAAATCATGCTCAGTATCTTAATAAAAGGTTTTCAGCTTCCTTTTTATTACTGTAATACCATTTATGAATGCAAAATTCTGTTTGTATTGATACATTTATGTCCACTGTTTTTCCATTTCTCAATATTTATCAGAACAGGTATGTATATTTTTCTCCCATTGTAATGCAGGCGTGGTCAACATGCTGGAGGGAAGGGATGCCATCTAGAGGGACAGGGACAGGCTTGAGAAGTGGACCCGTGCAAACCTCATGAAGTTCAACAAGGCCAAGTCCAAGGTCCTGCACCTGGGACATGGCAATCCCAGGGAACAAATGCAGGTTGGGCGGAGAATGGCTGGAGAGCAACTCTGAGAAGGACTTGGGGATGTTGGTGGATGAGAAGTTCAACATGAGCCAGCAGTGTGTGCTGGCAGCCCAGAAAGCCAACTGCATCCTGGGCTGCACCAGAAGAAGTGTGGCCAGCAGGTAGAGGAAGGTGATTCTGCCCATCTGCTCTGGTGAGACCCCATCAGGAGTACTGCATCCAGCTCTGGAGTCCTCAGCACAGGAAGGACATGGACCTGTTGGAATGGGTCCAGAGGAGAGCCATGAAAATGACCAGAGGGCTGGAGCACCTCTCTTGTGAAGACAGGCTGAGAGAGCTGGGGTTGTTCAGCCTGGAGAAGAGAAGGCTCTGGGTATTCTTTATAATAGCAGTACCTAATGGGGGCTACAGGAGAGATGGGGAAGAACTCTTTATCTGAGAGTGTAGCGTAAGGACAAGGGGTAGCAATTTTAAATTGAAAGAGAGGAGATTTAGATTAGATCTTTGGAAGAACTTCTTTCGTGTGAGGGTGGTGAGTCACTGGAACAGGTTTCCCATGGAAGTTGTGGCTGCCCCATCCCTGGAGGTGTTCAAGACCAGGCTGGATGGCGCTTTGAGCAACCTGGTCTGGTGGGAGGTGTCCCTGCCCATGGCAGGGGGGGTGGAACTCGATGATCTTTAAGGTCCCTTCCAACCTGAAACATTCTGTGATTATATGATAAAAAATCAATTAATTAGAATACAGCCCTTGAATACGTACAGGATTTATCTCTTAATATTCTCTGTGGCAGCCAGCCTTAGTCAATATGAAGTATTTTCTGTTGTTAAGACAGTATGAAAAATGCTTGATATAAAAAGTGAGATAACTATGATAAAATAATGTCTTCGTTCTTGTTTAATCCCTCTCAGATTGTGTTTTTTGTGATAAGTAATTCTGGTGACCACAGCTGTCTTGTGCGTGTGGGAATGGGGAGCAGTTAATGTCTCCTGGTAACCACCCAGAAGCCTGATTCTGAATTTGTCCTAAGGCTTACTGTCAAATGACATAAAGAGAAATCCAGTCTTTCACTTACATATCATTAATTTATTGTTATTATTTGCTTATTTATGTAAAGTCTTACATTTAACTAAATGTATTGGTTTAGATAATTTTTTCATCTGGAAAAAGAAACAAGTTTCTGCTGCTTTCTCACACACATCATTCATGGAACCTTGGGATTTGCTTATTACAACCACCTTTCTATTTGAATTTCAGTACAATATATAAAGGATTCTTGACTGCTGTTTTTAAATTGCAGCCTGATTGCTATGTGACACAGAAGTTCTTGTTGGCCAGAGCTGGATTCAGAGTGCCTTATTTACCTTGCGTAACTCTCATAAACAACACAAGGCTGGTCTCATCAAGGAACATGCAGCCTTTGGTGGGACACCTAGTCCTCCAGAAAGGAACAATGAAATTCTCCACAAAGCAGACAGGGTGCAGAATACCATGAGGCTCCACGGAGTCCCTCAGTGGCATAAAGTTTTCCTACATGAGCCTCTGTGTCTCACCCCTGGCTTAGTATAGGCGACCATTAAGAAGTATTACATGTCTTGAGAAAGCCTCTGTGATTGCTTATGTCAATATAAAAACAGCAGATCAAATTATAATTATTTAAACCATATAGCAAGTTGTAGTGACAGCATATATCAAACAATTATGGGACAATGTCCAGTAAGTTTTTATGCAAAACTAATATAATATCAAGAAAATCAATGCATAATAAACTAATAAGAAATAGATGAAATATAATATTATATGGTTAATATAATACAATATGATTGATATATTA
>JAHREE010000509.1:1307331-1365225 GCA_033628505.1 Tringa tobata
CATTAAATTCAAGCAGTGAATACATGATTTGCATGAATGTTGAAGACAATTATTTTGTGCACTGTGATAGATGAGGGGTTGAAAATAAATGTTTTAATGAGTCATATTTTATACCTTGTTCATGGATGATTCACCAAAACTTCATAATTAAGTTAAATGTTTGCAAAGATACAATGGCACTGTACATGAGACATCCTCCCAGTGTGCCTGCCATAGCCTCTTGCTTCATTGAAGACAAATTATATTACATTAAAATGCTATAAAAGGAAAAACACAAAGCCATCATATCATTATTACTGCAAACATACGCTTCAGTTAGGGATGCTATTTGCCCTTTAATAACCACAATAAGGAAAAGTTTCAGGGAACAGAAGGTGTTAAGTGGAGATTTGGAATTACACTGCTGAATTCCCATCAGAAAATGTGAAGTTTCCTTTTGTGAAGTTTGCACTAGTAATTTGTGCTTTGCTGCTTTAGATTGAATGATGTGGAGAGTGGAAAATGACTTTTCTTTCACTGTTACCTGGTTCCCATTTAGCATCCTCTCACACTCTTAATTTTAATTGCCCGCCATACAAATTTAAAAGTTTGTTTCTAGGAAGGAATAAAATATTCTAAAGATTTTTTTTCAGAAGAAGCTCCACAGAAAAGGAGCTAGCTAATCAGTTCATTTATACTTTCTTTTTTATTATATTGGCAGATAGATTAAAAAGCTATACCAGCAAAAGCTTAGCAATGGACTGACTTGACTTAAGATGTTTCCCTGCTTCCAACATCACTGAATAAATGTTTGGGCAGTGCTTAGAAATCTTTGCCTTTACTTTGTAACAGAATATTACTTTAACGAAGATTTCAGCACTTTTATCTACCTGCTGTATGATATAGCATGTTATTACATGACAGCTTTTAAAATAAAGCCATTGGAATTTATTAATAAGATTATTTTCTACATATATGCAGGTGAAACTACACAGATCCATACAACACTTCAGAAATCAGACATTAGGGCACTTGTCCTCCTCATTAGCACTAGGGTTTTCCTCACCTTGTTCTCTTTTTGCACCCTTTTTCACCTTCCCTCCAACTTTATGATTCTTTTTCTATTCGTTGTGCAACTTCTAACCAGAGCCATACATTTCTCAGACATTTCCTTTCTCAGGTCTCCTGGTCAACTTAAAACCAATACAGCCCAAAATAAATATCATACTTCTCTTCATTACTTGTTTTATTACTAAACTTCTGCTATTCTTGACAGCACTGCACCTTCTCTGTGCTGTTAAGTAGAGTCTTTCAGCTGATTCATCCAACTCCAGTTTTTCCTCTCTCTTTTCCCTCTTTGCACACATAGTTTGTCTAAGAGGTCACTCCTCCTTTTTCTGTGCCCTACTTTGATTTGTTTAGGCTCTTACCAGGCTTCATATGTACTGCAGATTAACCTGTCTCCTCTCTGTCTTTCTTCAAACCCATTGTATATTATCTTTATGCACTGCGAGAAATCTTCCTGCATAAAACAGTCTGAATAAGTCAGCATACTTTTAAAATCCATTCACAGCTTTCTCCTTCATGACAGTCTGCAATTTAAAGATTCCTTTGCTTCATTTCCAATAGGTAACTCTACCTCCTCCTGACCAAGCCACTGTGCCATTTATCTTGCCTCTCATATGTTATTCCCTTGTTAGGAAACACAGCACTGATATTCTGGTTACCATTTTCTTCACCATACACAACAAAATTGCATTCAATATGGAATGCAGATCTCTCATGCTGAACCCTGGGTGGGTTGCTGATCATCTAGACCATGGCAGGATGAGCTGATATTCTGCACTAACACCTCTGCTTCTACTGCAGAGGAGGTATTTATTTTCTTCGTGTCTCAGTTCTCCATCTATAAAATAGGGATTAAATTGTTCTTCTGTATCAACAAATATATACAGTATAAATATATATAGATCTATATATACATAGTATAGGTACACAAATATGTATAAATATCATAAAAGAGGTCATACAGATATATATTAAAATTCAGATAAAATCTTTCCTTAATGCCACATCTGACCCATTTTTTTGGTCAGTGTCATGGCAACAAAAAGATTAAATTCTATATTTCTGTATTTCCAAGTAGAAAATCACAGCATGTCATCCATTAGTCTTTGGTTCTATGGAGGAGGATGGGGTATGTAAAATAAAAGAACCTCACACCAGATTGCACCTCCTTTTCCTTTGTCCCCTGTTTGGAAAAGATTGATTTGCAAACTTTTGCCCCTTTATGGAAATATAGCAATTAAGTATTTATCAAGAATGTATTTTAGAAAAAGAAAATCATCAACAAACTACTAAATGGTCCTTTAGAGATTATTTGGATTATGATGGATTAGCCCATAGTTTATTACTTAAACCAGAGAGATTCCTTAGTCTGTCTCTCACATCCTAATTAACTGCTCTAACAGATTTGTTGGACTGGATTGGGTTAAAGGGACAAAGAAAGGAAGAGATCTGTTAATTATTAAGGAACAGTGCTTGCTCATGTCAAAGTCCTACCACAAAATCTGTAAAATCTCATGTTAATTTCAATGTTTTCTGCTCTTTCTCTGTAGAGGAGTTCCTATTGTCTGACCCTCCCCGAGGGTAACCTTGGGGTAACTCAGCACTAGTGCATGCTCTGAACTTTTTCTGGTTCTTTTGTACTTCAAAATAGTATTTCTCCAAGGATATTTGAGGGAAAAGCCTGAAGAAGGCATTTCTCCTGAAATTTTCACCTCAATATTTTATATAATTAATCTGACATTTGGCCTTCACAGTCTGCTGCATGAAAGGACTGTAGTACAAATTTCCAATTCCTTCTGGTTTTAGTCATTATCATAAAAGAATTAGTTGAGTCACTGTATTCAAAAATCTAGACAAATATTTACAATATCCAACAAAGTATAAAAGGGAAAACAATGAAATACATCCAGCATGTTATTAGATGTGGGGAAATGTTCCTGGAGTTACCATCATATGACATAACTGCTACACTCTCACTAATTCTCAGTTCTAGTACATCTGCATAAATCCCACTAGCACCAACAGCTTCAAGAACAAATCTGAACTGCATTAGGAAAAAGGAAGTCTTGGATTTCCTAGGGGTATCATTTTTTTTTTTAATATATCAGCTGTTTTACAAAAAAACAAATGAAAAGAGAAATGTGTCTAGATGTTTTCCCCTCTGCAATAACTAACTTCAAAGAATTAGAAATACCCATTTTCATTCATTGCTAGGCTAATCAGCAATCCTTACTTCTGCTCTTGCCACTCTCCAGCAATAATTGCACTCTAGGTCTGCCTTGTAACTCACTCGAGGCTTTCTAGGTCCCAGAAACCTACCCCCCAGTTTAGAGACTGGAACCATAACCATGTCTGCTCGAGTGATTTTAGTTCAACACAGAGCTGGTGTAAATATGATCTTAAACTGATTTATTTGGAGAATTGTGCTGTATCATTAGACCACTCAGTGCTTTTGGTTTTTTCCTGTTTTTAGGGTGTGACTGTCTTCAATGAGGGTCTATGTACGTTTCTCAGTCATATACAGTGCAGAGCATGTTTTCAGTCCTCAAAGACTTGCAACTGAACAGGTATTTTAAGCCTTCAGTTCTGGCATCATGATTTTTCAGGTATAACCCACTCCTGATAAGAATGTCTGTATAAATGATAAATTTGCCTTAAGAACCCAAAAATCAAGTGAATATAAACACTTTTCATAGGTCTTCATTTTGGTCAAACTATCAGGAGCTGTGGTATTTTAATAACTGGATGACATTTAGAGCACAAGTTTACCTTTGCAGTGATATATGATTGTGTAATATCTTTTCATCTGAACTACTGTAGCCTAATGGCTTCAGAATGCTTATCAAAAATCTCTCTGTGAGTGTTTCTACAATGTGCAACGTGGGTTGAACATTAGCCTGTGAAGCTTTGAAAAAACATTTTTATTCCCTAGGTGGAGAAAAAGAAGAGGAAAAAAGAATAACACTTCTGTTATCCCCAGAAAGATTTGTGCTTTTGTAACTGAAAGAAAAAAGAAAGCAAAAACCAGCTGCTGCGTAAGGGAGTACTTATTAAAATGAATTTTTAAATTAATTTGAGTGAATCTATGCCTGTTATTAAAAAAAATCTATGCCTATTATTAAAATGTTACGGCAGTATACAGAATGAAACTGGGTTTCGTTTACTTAACCTCTATTGGTATATGGCCAGTTTTTTTTGGGGTGGTGTGGGGGTTTCTCCCCCATTGTCTTCTTTGTCTTCATTCTTTTCTGTCAGAGGGTGTCAGAATCCATTCTGATGACCTGTTTCCAGATGGTCCTCTGCTTGGCAGATTTGATATGCCACGTCACATAAAAAGCTCCTAAAACTGAAGTGGCATTCACTCCATACAATGCTTTGATTATCAGCATACATACAGGGAATGGCACAGCATCTCACTGCCAAGCACTTAGTGCCCACTGGTTCCATCATCCAAGCTGAGCACAACACAGTTTAACATTTTAAGCCTTTTTGTCACACTTGCATCAGCTTGGCTTTTTTTTTTTTTTGAGGCCAAGAACAAATATGTGTAAATAAATGTGTTCAAAAGAAATGTATTTTAAACAATATTATTTAAAACATAGAAACTACAAAATTTCAAATGTTATCTCCATTTTGATTTTCTTTTAATATTTATTGTAATGTTTAGTTATATTTACATACTCCAGTTTGGGCAGAACAGAATTCTGTAAACTTTGATAGAGAGCAGGGCTACTTTATTAAAGAACTTATTATTTTTACAGCTGAAATTTGAATTAATATTTCAACAAACAGTATCAGTAAGACAGTTCTTTCTGTTGACTTTAGTTAAGGACTATTGGCAGTAGGTTGGCTACAGCAGCCTAGAATTGTTTAAGTAGTATAATTCACTACTGATATTTTTTAGAGCATAAGCCCATTTTTTTATATGCAAAAGCTACATTCTGAATTACGTTCTTCTTCTGGAACAACCCTTTACCCTTTTGTGGAGTTAACACAGTCAATGCCATCTTTACTGGCCTTGTCAATGCAAACAAGAATTAAAAGAAAAATGAAGACCTAGCTTTCCCAATGAATATAATATACAGGGAAGTTTTAATTTATCTGGCTTTTTTTCTTGTTTTATAGGTCTGACGTGGAAAGCATGAAGTTTAAATGACATAGGAGAGTCCCTTCCAAGAAACACATAGATTAGTAGCCCTGAAAACTTGGACACCTGCCTGCTTCTTTTTCTTTCCACCCTCCTCCTTAGGCCATGAGCAATAGCTCTAAAAATAATGTCTCAATTTAGTGGCTTTTTAGTGTTTCTGTCATTTTACCTTGGAAACAGACAGAAACGCCTAATCTGAGGAGATGACCTACAGTTCCCCTGGAATCAATAGCAAACGAGAAGTTCTCTTGAATATTATTCAGCTCCTACAAAGTCACACACATCTTTCTGCCTTGACTACGCATGCAGCCATTCAGATATTGAAATATCGCTCTAACTGAGATATTTCAATAAAATGCCTAAAGTTAGAGGCAATAAATCCAAGTCATGGAATGTGAAAGTTTAAGCTAAATTCTATACTTCTTATTCTTTTTGTAATGTGAAGCAGTCTGAAGAGGGAGAAAAATAGTCAGTGTCATTGAAATTAGGTCAGGTTCATGTTTATGTAACTAAGAACTAATATTTTGAACTATGTACTAAGAACTAATATTTATTTGGCTATTTATTTTGAGAAAACCTACAGGGATGACTTTTGAGGTCAATAGGGAAAATATGAAAGAGGGAAATTTAGACTCTTGGATTCCTGCCTAATATGAATATTGTTATACTCCCATTTCTAGTTCTATGTTCTAATTTCATTTGTTTTCTCATCTATTAAAATATAAAGGTTATTCACAGTAATTGAATACAATTTTAAAAATGAAAAAATAAGAATTTTAAGTATACCCAGTCCTTTTTTTTTCCAGATGGATCCCAAAACATTAAGCACACATTGTTAAATTACTTTTATTTCTGTTATTAGTGCTGTTATGATCGCTCTTTCTTTCTCCTTCAGCATCTGTGCCTGTAACATTCAAAAATGTTATCAATGAAATTAAGACATAAGGCATTTATGGGAACAGATCCACCAATCACTACTTCTATAGCTCAATTATCTCTTTTATACACCAAGGAAGCTCTCATAGAGCCACAGTGAAACACCTTAGAAATCAATACCATATTTTGCCCAAATTCTAAAAAATGTTCCTGGTGAGTACTTAAAAATATATTCTACTGCTACTGTAGAAAGCTCCTTCAAAAAAGTGAAACAGTGACTGGGACAGTAGGAAAAAAGAAAAAGTAGAATCTTAAATAAAAGTGAGAAATAATATGTGAGCAAGAAGCCAAACATAAGACTGAATCTCTGAGTTCTCTGTTAAATGTATGTTCTTTTGAAATCACAGGAAAAAATTTTATTGCAATTACTGCACAGAATGGATAGATAGAATTTTGGCTGGTTAGAGTGGAAAGATTGTGGATTTTCACTGAAGAATTAAGAATGGGTAGCTACACAAGAGGTATTATTGGCAATGTTAAAAGCTCTATGCACAATGAAGGCACCATGTAGATATGAAATCAACACCTCATCCTAATACCTGTGTTGCTCTTATTACCATTTGAATGAGTTTAATTCCAAAGCTCTAAAGTCTATATCGAGGTAACAAATTGCATAATGAATTTCTGTCAGTAAAAATGAACTACCTATTTCTCCTCCCCTTCTTCTTACATAATCAGATGAACTGAAAAAGACCTGTATTTTTCACAGGAGCAAAATAAAACAATGCACAGCTAGCAGTACCATCTGTGTCCCATTAATGTTAAGGCATTCTAGTCTTTTCCTTGAAAGTCTCCAGTTGTGGATGATAGAAGGCAATCTGATGGCAGCTCAGTTACAAGCAGAGAATAAGAGCTGTGGCTTTGGCTTGAGTGCTTAGGCTCTTATTGGGAAGAAACATTACACCTGCCGCCTACAGACATGACTTTATTTCTGTCTGCATCAGCTCTCACATAAAAATTGGGCTTTGTAAAAAACTTAAAATCAAACAGTTAAATACAGGCACAACTGTATGTGTGCTACTGCTGACCGACCTGTAGATTGTGCCTTGTGCCAGTAAAGTTTTATAAGCTGGGTTTGGAATCAAGAGACATAATAGAAATATTCTAATGAACAATTAAGAAACCCGATTATTCCCCTTTTTCTTTCATCCCTAAATTCTTAGCTTAACAACGGACGTTTAAGCTGACTGATACGCTTTAACTCACTGTGCTGATAATTCCAGATGTGAGAAATACCTGTAGTTACTAACAAACCATTATGCATTGGGGATTTTCCCTTCACCCTGTCTTTTTCCTCTCATTTCCTACAAGAACCATTTAGCATTAATGACGGTTGCTCCTAGAGTTTTGGCAGAGAATGGTCTACTTTATCAAGTGTTTATATAAGAGGGATCTTATGCTCTTGCCAAAGATAACCATCAGCAAAATAAAAAGCTTAAGCAGGTCCACAATAGTTTATTTGGCTGTTAGGAGGCAGGCAGCCGTGCTTTAACTCTGGCTCATTACAGTTCCCACTTGACAATACCTATCTTTAGTATATCCCTTGTCTTGCATTAGTAATGACTGTCTTTAGATGCCTCGGGCTTTTCTTAGACTGCTTTAAACTCCTTTTTTTCCCCCTACTTTTTTTTTTATTTCTCCCTCTTCTCAATTTTTCATGACTTTCAAATTATCTATTTACTGTAAAGTACATGACTTTAGGCCTTTTAGCTTGTTTTACCTGGAAAGACTTGTGAGAGTATGCAACTACTTTACTTCATTAGCCACCTTATGAATCATAATGTAGGATTGTATATACCTGTCGATACAACAGTTATTATTAATTTCACAAACAGAAAAAAAATGCAGCGGGATCTAAAGCCCTATATATAGCGAGTGACTTTTAGATACAGAATGAGAAATGTGAAAGCCAAATACCCAAAATTTAAAAAGCAAGTCCAAAAAGCTGAGGGAAGTATTTCACAACATAATGTTTCTGCCTACAGAATATTTCACTTATGAACGTGAAATGCAAGGCAAATTACATAAAAATAGTTCCATGTTTGTCATACCTATCTAAGGAATAATTGAAAAGACATGCAATTGTGTCAAGAGGTAACTAGTAATATTTGAACATTACATCCAACAGTTTTTTTCAGAAAACAAATATATATATTTTAAAAGATCTGTGTATTTAATAAAAATAATGAATACAAATGTCGAGAAAGTATACAGTCATGTCATAAAGTCTAATGTTTATAGTTGATGTCAATGAATGATAGGCAGAGAGGCTCCTGCTTATACTTATTGCTATAACAGCCAAGGTCAGCTCACCTTCTTATATGCCCTGTTCGAGGGTCAGAAGCAGCTAAGCTTAAAGGGCTTGCACCTGCAGGGAGGAGTGGACAGGACAGGTGACCCAAAACTCACCAATAGGGTACTCCGTCCCATCCGTCCCATGTACAGTGGAACAGCTGAGGGATCAAAGGGGTCAGCCTCATTCTTCAATGGCCAGCATTCGAGGAGGACTCTGTCCGTTTGTCTGCCTTTGACCCTGATCTGTGCATTCCCGAGTCCAGATCCGGAATCCAGTTCCCATCTGTTGCTGAGTCCACCCTGGGACTTTCTCAGTGCCTGCTGGTGATGTGATTGTCATCCTAGAGCTCAGTACTGGTTTTGTATATATTTCATTATTTTCTTTATATTTTATTATCAAATTCATTAAATTAGTTTAGTTTCTTCGAAACTCAAACTCTCCTTCACGGAATCACAGAACTGTAAGGGGTTGGAAGGGACCTTTGGAGATCATCTAGTCCAACCCTGTTTGCCAAAGCAGGGTCACCCCAAGCAGGCTAACAGGAGCGTGTCCAGGTAGGTTTCCAATATCTCCAGAGAAGGAGACTCCACACCCTCTCTTGGCAGCCTGTTCCAGTGTTCTACCACCCTCAAAGTAAAGAAGTTTTTCCACATGTTGGGACAGAACGTTCCTGTGTTCCAGCTTGTGCCCATTGCCCCTTGTCCTATCCACAGGCACCACTGAGAAGAATCTGGCCCCATCCTCTTGACACCCACCTTTTAGAGATTTATAAGCATTGATTAGATCCCCTCTCAGTATTCTCTTCCCCAGGCTAGGCAGATGGAGGTCTCTCAGCCTTTCTCTCTCTCCCTCCTCTCCTTGAAGAGAGAGGTGGGGGAGAGCATCTGACATTCATCTCAGGGGCCAGTCCAGCCCAAACCACAACAGACCAGCTGGATTCTCTGTTAGATTATTGCATAGCCCCATTTCAGTATTACTTTGTCAGGGTAGGGGGACGAGCCATCACTGTAACAGACTACTTCAGTTAACTCTTTTCAATTTCCCAATGTTTTGTACTTACGCATATATGATTTCTGGAGCCTGCATTTCTTAACTGACTGTGGTATTGACACTAACACTCATGATACACTTCACTCATACTGTACTTCATTAGTGTAGTAATCTTCATAGATTTTTAGGCTAGGGTGTCTTGCAAGGCTTAAATTCCTATGGCCCAGCTTGAAGCCTCTCATCTGCCAGCCTGCATTGTGAACAGAGATCCCCAAGGGTCATCATCTATATTTTCTAACTAGAAGAATCCGCCAAACACTGACAATCAATGTTCATGAATATTCATGCAAATAAAACACATACATTCATTTCAGCTGCACTTGAGTCCATTTTGTATTCACTTTCTCCAAACATTGAAAAGACTAGTTATTGATTAATTTTTGGCTGAGAAGAGTTATGGATAACCTGTCTAGAAAGAAGCACATATTTACATTTCAGCATTATGCTAAGAATTTTTATATTTTCATGTGTGATTATAAAGTACCTATTTTGCCTTCTTACTTCCGATACATAACAGTTAATTAAGCAACTTAAATAAATAATTGTGGTTTTTTATTGGCCTGGGAAAAGCATGTGGCTTAGTTCTCTAATGTCAGTAATTAGGAAAGGTGCAGGTATTTCCCAGAACTGAAGACACAAATCTCTGTCTACAAAGTCTAACTCTGTGATGTTATTCAAAGCTATAAATATGATTCTCTTGGTCTAATAGGAAGTATGTTTTGCAAAGAATTTTTAACATTGACTTAAAATTCTGTTGAACTCAGGCAAAGGAACAAAACTTCAGCTTTAATTATCATCAAACTTTTTACAGTGTTCTCTACTCAATTATTAAATGTCATAATATGCCAGTTTTCAGAACACATCTGAAATTTTCTTTTTTCATCTTAACTATGAACAGGATATGTTGAAAGGTCATGGAAACCAGCTGATCAGCACTAACAAAGGCCAATTTAATTCCATTTGCAATCAAATGAACTTAAAAGAGGATGGTATTTAAAGCCTATAACCATTTGTGATTCTCTATCTATCCAAAATGAGCATCAACTGCTTTCCAATCAAAAAATACATGTCTAAAACTTAATTTAAAACATCTTGGTGCAACATGTTATATAGTTCTTTGAAGAAAATATCAGAAAACTAGACAAAGTTACAAAGATATTGAAGAAATGTATATGTTCTATGTCATGACTTTCTTTAAAATAGGAACAGACAGGCCACAAAGTCTATTTTAATTCAGAAATCCTGTAGAATGGCTTAACATTGGAATGTCAAAGGCAGGTGGTGCATTCATGACATTCCTATAGAACTAATACTGTTTTCACTGAATTAGAATTATTTAGATATTTTTGTTTTGTTTGCCTCTTAATCTGTGCTCTGTCTGGAGAATGAAGTGCAGATTAACAAAATGGAGCTAATGGTGTTTATCATATTGCCTTGTGCTATGACTATTTCCTCAGAGCAAAATGTTACATTAATTTAATTAAAATGAAAAATAACCTCACGTTTAAAAGAAGCTTTTAGCCATAGATGTAATATCACCAAACAATTAAAAAAGGAGGGATTTAGAAAAAGGATAAATTTAGATTAGATATTAGGAAGAAAGCCTTTTCTGTCAGGGTGGTGAGTCACCAGAACAGGTTGCCCAGAGAAGCTGTGGCTGCCCCATCCCTGGAGGGGTTCAAGGCCAGGCTGGATGGGGCTTTGAACAACCTGGTCTGGTGGGAGTTGTCCCTGCCCATGGCAGGGGGCATGGAATTAGATGATCTTTAAAGTCCTTTCCAACCCAAACCATTTAATTATTCTATGAATGGGATTACTCAGATATAAAAAATTTACAACTAAACTATATAAACAATTGTATACGTCAATCTGGGTGATTAAAATAAAGATCTTTGTTGACAACGGTTTCTCTAAATATATAATTCTTCAGTGGATATGATTATCAGAACCCATTCCAAGTACATTCAAGAAGTTAGACATTAAATGCACATTCTAATAAACCATGTCTTTTTCAAGGTAGCTGAAATTCAACTTATACTGCGGATGCTTAGATTCACACCTAGAATAGAGTTCAGGAAAAGTACTTACGCTAACACAAACTTGGACATTATGATCCCACATAGAAAATGACTCCCTACAAAAATAAGTTATTTCTGAAGATCCAGATTTTCCATAGTGTATATGTTGTGTATCCATTTAACAGGTACTCCAGATTCAGCCTGTCGTCCTTTTTCTCTTCAATAAGTAAGAACCAAATAGCTCAGGTTTCCTTCCGGATACTGAAAATATCAAAACATCTGTTGTGACATTGTACAATAAAAACCTGTTTTCTCCTTAAAAACAAATAAAAAACCCAAACCTGAACCAAAAATTTCATGTTTTATAAAAAATATTGATAATCAGAAAGTACGCAACACAAAACTGCAGCAATGCACTGTCAGACCACATTGTCAGAAATCATTTGCATATTTTTCTAGAATGTTCCTTTAGAGAGGAATTTGGCACATTCAAGTATTGCTCTTCAGTGCAACAATAAATGATCCCAGAGCTCTTGAGAATGGAATTTTGATTTTTCATGCAGATGTAAACGATATTGTGATAAGGGAAAGAAAAAAAATAATTTTGCAAGCATCTTTTTTCATTAACTGGTGTTCAGGTAGCATTTATTTCAGACACATAATGAATTTAAATAGATTATGATGTGTATTTTCAAATCCACTGTTAACTTTTTCAGGGAAACTATCAGGAAAAGTTCCATCCAGCGCTATTCCTAAAATTTAAGTTTTTAGGATGTCATACATTAGATTAGTTTGATTGCACTCAAAGGCCTGGATCTACTGAACTGAGTAATTTTTAAACAAGAAGAAGAAGAAACCAAAGATGACTTTGTTCCTATCTCATGCACCTTTCTTAGCTGTTTGAAGCAGAGGTAGGATAAACTGTCACCAGATGTCTTGTAGAACCTGAAATTCCTCCTCTTTAAGTCTTAGTCTTATTTAATGGTTTTGTGTTCCAACTATATGCTGTCATTCTTCAATGTATCTTTCCCCTATCAGCTGCTCTATCATAGTTACACCAGAATATCTTCCCAGATTTGTTCACACAAACATTGCTTAAGTATCGTTTTTATAGAAAAGCAGTAGATCTAAGTGCAGTAAGGCATTTATTTAATTCTTAAAATAACACAGAACATTATAAGAATCAATGTAGTGTTTTGTAATCTCCGTAGTACTTGTCTATTATGACAGGTTTGCAGAAGTCATTATATATTTAAATAAAAGTTAGACAAAACCGAAATTGTCTGTTCTAAGGCTATTTTTATTCTTTAAGAGGACAGTGACAAAGCTACTGAGCAGCACCTATATGCTGGTGAGAGACAGTAAAACTGTCTTAAACTGTCATAATTTGGATCAATATATGGATGCAAAAAAGTGTGATACAGAATCTAAAATACTCAGGAAACATATAAAGGGATCACTTTAATATGACTTCTTTGGTCTGATTTTTTCGCAGTTTCTGTTTCATTGAACTGAAGGGCACCATTCTGAGCTTTTGTCTCATTAGTGTCACCCTCAATATCCAGATCACTTTCTCAAGAAGAATAATTCTCACTGTTACCTTTTAAATTAATGCAGGACTTCCGGAATACACTTGAACGGTGTGAAAGTAATCAGCAATAGATGCCTTTGGACTTCTATCTTGGATCTTTAACTATGAAAATCAGACTAGTATTAAAAATGACATGTATTTATTTATATTGCTCAATTAACTTTCTACCATAAAACTTGTGACAACTAGAGCATGTTTCAGCTTTGATGAAGGCAATGATGATTCATTATGAGCTGGCAGGGATCCAGTAAATGTAATAGTGTGAGTTCGTATTGATTTTCTTACACTTACTGGCTTGTGTTTCTCTGCTTCCTGATTTCTGTACATTGGTCTATGTTAATGCCTTCTATATGTTTATTTCTCCTCATGTTCCTATTCTGACCAGAAAAGATTTTTGTGAAATATCATCCTTATATAACTCAGTAGCATTCTGGTTCCTGCTAAATTATGGTTCCTGTTTCTTTGTAGAAACTTGTCACACCAATTACTTGAATTTCTCTGTAAGGTTTACAGTCAGAAAGTGTGACAATTGGCAACAAATTCTATAGTCTCATTTCACAGAGACAACAGTAGTAATCTGGTCATCACAATCAAGAAATGTTCAGATATTTCATAGATTCAGACTCAGGATGACTTTTTTGGAAACAAAAGATTGATCCTAGTCATTGTTAGAAATCTTATGGATCTTCATACTAAAAATTTCCCTGTGAGGTGGTCAGACTTCTGCTCCATAAGTCAATAAAGGAACATGTAAAATATCGTTGTTGATTAATTTTTATCATTATTTAGTTGTGTTGTTATGCACACGCGTTACAGTACCTATTTGCCTGGAAATGTTCAGCTAGTAGTCCATGTCCATGCTGTATTCACTAAAAAATGAGAGTACAGATCATAAATAAGTGAAATACCTTGTTAGTCTGTTGCTGGTTTTGTTTGTTTGCTTATTTTTCTGCAGTAAAATTTCTTGTGATGCTATTGTTATAAGGATAGAGACAGAAAATTCTTAGAATCCACATCGATGAAGCCTTGTTGATACCCCAAGGAAGTCTGCATGTATATATACTTCCCATAAGAACTCAGATTTTAGATTTACATGCACAGATTAAGGTCTCTAAATATAAGTGCCTATATATGCCATATGTATCTGGGCTTCTGTTACAGTCAGTGGGTCTCAAAGGAGTTGCCTACATTCAGTGCCATTTTCAAAGACATACACATGGGAGAGCATGATGCAATGGAAGACCTGTGCCGTCCCAGAGTCAGAGCTGGAGGATAGACAGGGCATTCTATGGCATCTTAAATGTCACTAGATCCTGAAGAGTGAGCACCTGAAGACAGAATAGGAGGCCTAGTCAGCACAATTAACAAGTCAACAAGTCTAGAGATTTATTCTCTGATGGAGGTCAGTGATGAGTGGCGTTCCTCAGGGGTGGGTATTGGGGCTGGCATTGTTTAACACCTTTGTTGGCGATATGGACAGTGGGATTGAGTGAACCCTTAACGTTTGCCAACAACACTAAACTGTGTGGAACAGTTCACATGCTGGAGGGGAGGGATGACATCCAGAGGGACCTGGAGAGGCTTGAAAGGTGGCCCGTGCAAACCTCATGAAGTTCAACAAGGCCAAGCGCAGGGTCCTGCACGAGTCAGGGGAATCCCAACCACAAATACAGGCTGGGTGGAGAATGGCTTGAGGGCAGCTCTGAGGAGAAGGACTTGGGGGTGTTAATGCATGAGAAGCTCAACATGAGTCAGCAATGTGCACTTGCAGCCCAGAAAGCCAACCACATCCTGGGCTGCATCAAAAGAAGTGTGGCCAGCAGGTCCAGGGAGGTGATTCTACCCCTGTCCCTGGAGTACTGTGTCCAGCTCTGGAGTCCTCAGCACAGGAAGGACATGGACCTGTTGTAGTGAGTCCAGAGGAGACGAGGGTCGTGAAGATGATCAGAGGGATGGAGCACTTCTCCTGTGAGGACAGACTGAGAGAGCTGAAGTTTTTTGGCCTGGAGAAGAAGAGGCTCTGGGGAGACCTTACAGCAACCTTACAGTACCTACAGGAGAGATAGAGAGGAGGAGATGGGGAGAGAGTGTAGTGATAGAAGGAGGGGTAACGGTTTTAAACTGAAAGAGGGGAGATTTAGATTAGATATTAGGAAGAAATTCTTTCCTGTGAGGTTGGTGAGGCACTGGACCCGGTTGCCCAGAGAATTTGTGGACACCCCATCCATGGAATTGTTCAAAGCCAGGTTGGATGCGGCTTTGAGCAACCTGGTCTAGTGGGAGATGTCCCTGCCCATGGAGGCAGGGCTGAAACTAGATGATCTTCAAAGTCCCTTCCAACCCAAACCATTCTATGATTCTATGACCATGAGTCTTACTCATGACTCTAGGTGCTTGGTTCAGTCGCTTGCTTGGTGGTGTCTAATGCCATTTGAGCTGCCCTAGACTACCTGAGATATCACACAGGACAGTTAGATATGACACACGGCCTGTGAGAGACTCATGCCCTTCCAGTTACTACCAAAGGCTGTAGGCAACATGCCTAAAGGATTTAAAATTATACTAGACACCTACACAAGGGCAAATGAATCCCTTTGAACACGAGGGTCAGCTGAAATACTGTCTGGACTCCACTGAGTTTATTAGACTAGATCTCTCTGTCAGTACATTAGGCTCCTCTGCCCCTGTAAAACCCTACACAGAATCAAAATCTGCTTTATGTGTATATCTGATGTGATCTGACATCACCCTAATAACATTTTAATTTTCCTGGGTTGTTTTAATTGTCTGGATAGATAGTAAGTTCTTGAAAATTTAGGAAAAAAAGATGCGTAGTTGGCTGAAAGAGAGAAAGATCTTGCTATTTCACTACTGAAGAAAATGCTTTTGTCTGCTTTCAGATTTTATTTGACATCAGGGAATCCTCAAACTAAAACACAATTCCACAGGAAGCTGAGCTTTACTGGTTGTGCTACTCATGGTTCTATTTACTTTGCACATAGTCTTGGAAGTGCTATTCTGCACCTAGTTTTGTGTTCCTGCTGTGTCTGCTTTGCCATCACTTCTTTAATGCTAGCTTCCATACCACACAGCATAATGAGTGGTCTCTCCCAGGCTTGCTGTCTTACTTGCAAAATGTTTGCAACCGTTGAAACTTTTTTGGTTTTCTATGGTTTCCACAATACCAGTCTCACTTCAAAGAAGTAAAACAAGAACAATCATTATTATGCAGCATGAAGAATAACAACTGATTTTTCTGTTACAGAGAACAGAGTGAGGGATTAATACTCCTTCTTGGGTCTCTTGAAGAGTTTGTTCAATGTGATGAAATGATTTTTGCACAACTTCTGAAATATCAAGCTGTGTGTATTACTGAATCCCAGAGCTAAAACACTGTGCACAATTTTCTTGTATGAAAAACACTCAAGTGTTCTTTTATTCATTTTCTAATTTTAATGCTTTTCAGAGTACAAACTCTCTGCTAACTGGCTTTGTCGTTTCACAGAGATTAATATGAAGATATTAAAAATCCTAATCAACCCACTAAACCACGAAGGATTTTGAATATTGTCTGGCACTAATGCACACTAAGATGTGTCCAAATATTCTAAATTACATATTGTCTGTGAGCATTTGTTTTCATAGATCTGGTTACAGTAGTCTTTAGTGTTATTCACATTAGTGTTGCTATAAAAAGTCGTTTTTCTCTTTCCACCATGAGGCCAGTTTTCCATAAGTTTATGACCTGACGTTTTTCCCCTGATTTCACTCATAGTGTCGACTCCTTTCAAAACTAGATGATAATCAGTGAAATAATTCCATAGGCAAAGAATATTATAAAATTTTTCTATTGGTTTAAAATACCGATAAAGAAAAGTGATAACATTATTATATTGAAAAAATATATTTTCAGATTTCAATAATTTCTTCTGAACCTCTGATTTTTAGAAGTGAAAAGAATTAAGAAGGTTGTTACTTAGTGTTGAAAATAGCTCCTGGGCACACCAAACAGCTTCACTATGCTTTACCTTCTGCTTTAATAGCTATAATAAATCAGAATGGAACTGAAATAATTCCATTGACATTTGATTACTTTAAAATCACCCACTTATTCTAAATCTCAATGGGAAAAGTATGTTTTTATTTTAGATTGCCATTATACTACTAAATGTACAAGAAATAATTGCATTGACTAGCAAATTATTCTGACAATAAAGGAACACCACATTGACTGTTTGGTTGAAGAGGGGTCATTATGTTAACAGTAAAAGAAAGAAGTTTTAAATTGACGTGTGAGCATTTTCATTTCAAAAGCTTTACTCTGAGGCAGTTGTCTAACTTCTTTGTGTGTTTCAGACTTTGGTATCATTAAGATATAAGAAAATGAATAATAAAAGTTACTGTGTAAAGTAGGGTTAGGCATGACTTAGAGTGAAACAAATAAAAACACTCAGCCAAAAAATCTTTACTTACTATGTATATGATGATTCCTTGCCCCAAATACACCTGTGGTCATGGTGACTGACTACTAGAAAAATTCCAGTACTGAGGTATTTTAACTCAGGGCGGGAGGTAGGAGAGTGGGGGTGTCATTTTGCAGTGTTTTCCCACCAGTCTCTCCTGTCAATTGAAAATATTAAAAATAAAAAAAACTGGTTTGGGGGATAGACCATATACTATTCTCAGCTCTTTAGAGTGCTCATCCTCCTTATCTTTTGCAACAGAGATGTCAAACTGTGCAGATATTTTTTTCCTCAGCAAATGCTTTTCGCTCCCAGGCAGAATTCTCAGGCATCTGGCCTGGCAGCTTCGGTGTTGTCACTTAGACTGTCATGTAGATATGCTGCTGATTAGTTCTTCTTGCTGCTGTATGCACCTTATTGTCATTGTCGTTTGTCTTGTTGATGTCATTTTTCTTTTACTCTAACTTGTGGTTTTCCATTTTTTGATGGAGACTTCCTTGCAATGACACACTCATAAGATCTGTGTGTGAGATAATTTTTATCTGAGCTTTTTTAATAGCCTCATACCAGCAAAACACAGGTAAAAGGACCATTTGCTCATCTAGTTTTCTCAGAGTCAGGAATGCAGTCTTCCATTGTACAGTGAAATGCCTATGTCACGTAGTGGGCAAGAAAAATCTGTTTTGCTGTGAATAGATGCCCAGCTTTTAATAGATGTCATGTATTAAAATTCGCATTTGGGACTGGATGAATAGTTGAATGTGCTTCTGAAGTCCTCTGAATTTAAAAAAAAAAAAAAACCAACAAAAACATATTTTTGTTATATTTGTTGATATTTTGAATGAGCATTTGCAGGGAAAGACAGATAATACTGCAAGATGTATATGTTATTGGAGAAACAGAGAAAAGTGTAACAAGAATCCAAGGCTGGAAACTGAAGCCAGTCAAATTCAAATACATGAGCAAACATAGATTTTTAACAGTGAGGATAATTATCTGCTGAAATAAACAATCAGCAGAAGCAGGAGATTTTCCATCCCTGAATATTTTTAAAAATTACAATTGAGGGCTCAATTCAGACTGCCTCTTTTTCTTTCCAATCCTGTAAGGGTGCCTGCCTCACGTACCATTTCAGAACTCCCAACTGATTGTCCTTTCTATAAAGAACATAAGGGCAGAAATGCTAGAGCCAGATATGGTTGGATGGAGTTGACAATAGCCTTCATGTGTTAGCTTCATGAAGCAGTGTGCTGTTTAACATGAATATGTAACACATTGCACGACTTAGTTGAATAACGCAGCACTGATGTGGTATTTCCCAATACTGAAAGGAGCTACTTGGACGCAACGAAAAGAAAACACAGGGGGGCTTGTGAACATCTTGTCAAACTGCAAGATGTTCCATACGCTTCAGATTCAGAAGACTAAAATCTGGCCTGAACGTAGCCACCTAAACGGTGATCCTACAGCTGGAGTACTGCGGTACATGGGAACTCAATACTGTAACAAGGAGGCCAGTACCCCAGGATGCTGTACAAATACAGATAAATAGACAGCTCTCGCCCAGCAGAGCTTATGATCTCATAGGCACAAAGATGTTGAGTGTTGGGAATGGATATATAGCTTCAAAGCAAATGAAAACAGTGATGATTGGCAGAGCTTTGGTAGCTGAATCCTTTCTTGTTCATTTGTCTTTTCTAGTAGGGGTAGAGGTCAAATAGAGGGAATGACAGAACTATGGAAGTCAATAAAAAGAGAACAAGATATGAAAGGGAAGGAATAATCACAGCCTATTGTCTGTCTGGTTCTTTTCTACCTACACGAGCAGGTAGGCATGATATTAGAGGGAGTTTTGAGAGATTTAAAGAATTTCTCCGCTTTTCAGAAGCGAGCGGGTTCTTTTTTCAAAATTTTGAAGGAAATGTGAGAACAGGTTGTCTTGAGCCTCCAAGCCTCTACGCAAATATTTCCTGACAAAAATAACTTAGTATAACAATGAGTAAAATAATGTGTCTAACCAAACCCTCAAACTCTGAATGTGACTTTGCCATATTGCTGAGTAATACACTTCTCTTCAGGCAGTTATATACCCTACCCAGCCTATAACCAAAACAAAAAATAAAATAAAAAATAGAATAAACGTAATTTTTAGCATTTCTGCCTGAAAAGGAAGAAACTATTAGCTTAAAAACACTAAACAAAGGGAAAACCTTCCAGAGCTAACTTAGAAACCTGTGGATGCCAGGAGAGATTGCCATCTCTCCTGTCTTACCATCTGGCATCTATTACAATTCCTTTAAAGACTCCCCTTCTGTTGAATTGCAGATGTGGACTGAAATTTGTAAAACAAGTACACCAGAAGTGGGAAGGCACAGTACCCTGTTTTTCCAGTGCTTAGAGTGCCTGTTTAGGATGCAGTGCACAGGAGCTCAGACTTTTGTGTCTGAAGGGATGCAAACCCACCATCCCTTCTTTTCTAATGAAAATACTGCAAATTGTCATAAAATTGGTTAGACACGTGTGATAAGGAAGTGATCTTAATACTTACTCCTAAACCTTCTTCATGATGCAGAAAATACTGTTCAGTGGGACTAAAACTAGCCTCTGGTGCAAAATTTCAGGAATCATTTCAATAGCTATATTATTAAAGAATGGGTGTCATACAGTTTGAAAAATTATCTATATCTTCCTTATACCTTAATACAAACAATGAGCATATTGATTTTTTATACTAAATACCAATAATAGCATACTAGATATCTTGACTAAGGTTCTAAATTCAATTTTTAATAAAAAAATGTGCAGTATAATAAAATATGTCAGTGTCTGAAGTGTAAGAAGTTGATCAATCACCATTACAGTGTTGGAGTACACTAAATTCCTAAATAAATTGCCAAAAAAACCCCAAACCTTTAAAAATATCATATTTAAACCTGAAGTAACATGTATTTCTCTATTTTTGAGCTTTGGTACTTGAATAATGGTATTACAATAATGAATTAGCTGTTCCATCCTATACTAAAATTGTCTTTAAAAGGGATCTATTTACAGAAGAAATAAACAAAGGAAGAATTCTACATTCTTTTAAACACATTCCTGTGAAAATATGTAGCACCTTCTGATGCTTTTGGAGATTTTGTTATCATAAGTGTGTATCTAAGGTATTTCATTATAATCTTCCTCTCTCCATAGTTACCACAGCCAGCTAGCCATAGGCAGGGCAAGCATTAAAAATTATGTTACAGATACAGGAAACAAGGATTAGAGACAATAAAGGAGTTAAGGGACTTGGATATATATCATGTTAAGTGCTCGAGAGCCTGAAAGTTAGACACCCAGCTTAGGAAGTGAAATCCATAAACCTGAATTAAGAGCCTAAGGGTGGCGTTCATTGATGCTTTCCTCTAGTGGCAAAAGCTGTAAGAACTTTTCTGCTCCCTCCTCTCCCCCAGTTATTTATTTGTAGCCTGCACAGCAGTATGCTGTTTTCTCAATCTGTTCTGATGCAGCTGTGTGCAGAGAATATTGTAAATGGGTTCACGGGATTTAAAAAAAAAATGAGCTTAACAGCAGCAACAACAGTAAAGAGTTCTTTTGGGTTTTCTTAGCCTAACCCAAGTAAATTCAGTGATCCTATTTATAATATAGCCCCACAAACCTTAGCTCATCTGGCAAGACAGTGCATCACGGTGTCAGGATGCATGGCATTTTTATTTTCTGAGGGGCCAGAGAAAGTATGTTCCTGAATCGACAGCTGAGATTTCAAAGAGGCAGATCTATGAAGGTGTGGTCCTGTAGTCATCTGTGTTACATCATTTCATAATAATTTCATACTACATCTATTGCTGCATCACAGAACACTGCAGATCAGTTAGGAGCATAGGACTGTATTTCTGTCTGGGTAATCACAGGAGACAATGTGAATTTTATGCTGACTTCATACTTTTAACCAAGGTTTATGCTTGCTGTAAGTCAGTAGACGACATCTGAAGCAGCATAAAAACAGAGTGGTACAAACAGGTGATATTTTATCTAGCATAAGGCCAACAAAGAAAAAAGTTATTCCTTCAAAGGCTTATAAACCTGCTTGGTGAAACAGTCATGAGGCTGAAGTCTTTTGATCCAGTAGCAGGTACTCTAAAACCGTATTTATTATGGCATCAAAACACAGCATGAAAGGGCTTAAGTCAGCACTTCTCTGAGCCAGTCCAAAGCGTTAAAAAGGGATCTGGTCGACTTTTCCACACATAGCAAGCTGTGTCCCCCTTGACCATGAAGAATTTCCTTACTGTTTTCTTTATAAAAATATCCCTCAATGATATGCTCTTTCTTTGTTTTTTGTGTTAGCCTAGCTGTCAAATGATTTGTTGAAAATGTGTGCTCCAGTTTATCCCGGTGCTAAAGTACTAAAGCTCTTCAGCTAAATGTTTACCTATTGCCCTAGCCACAATGCTACTGAATATTCTGAGTGGACTGTTTCGGAGTGGGACAACAGGGCGATCAGAAATGATTCATTCAACAGATGAGATAAAGTGCATCCATAGCTGAAAGACTAAAGAACTCCCAGGGACCACTTGGGAGTTCTTGTTCTCGCTCCTAAGAGACGCAGTGACTTTTAGGACAGTGATTTTCAGAAGCATAAGGCAGTCTCTGGATTCCCATCTTTCCTTTTCTGCAGCGTGTGAACTGCTAGTATACTAGTATTCTCTGTATAAGAATCAGGAACTCATATAGTGCCTGTTCTCTCCAGAAAAAACAAAATAAAACAAAGCAAAAGAAAACAAAAAACCCACTCAACACAAAAAAAGAACCCCAAACGAAACACTTTCCCTCACCCAAACAATCAATCAAACAAACAAAATCCACAAAACTAAACAAAAACAATCCCAACAACCTAACACTTTTTTATTATTATTATTGGGGTGGTCCCTGCAAGACAAATGATTTACCACCAGACAAACAGAAGAAAAAGATGATCTATTCTTAGTACAAACAAAATTACTTTCCCAAATTGTATTCAGTGTTCCTCTGGACACAGTAAGGGTGGATAAAACCCTACACGTTTCCTTTTCCTGGATAATCCCTCTCACAAAGCTGCAGACTAGTACAGTTATCTTAGCAAGAGCCAGAGGTGACTTTTTTCCAACCTCATTAGTGCCATTCATAGGTTGGGCTGGCATGATCAATAGCAATACATACTGCTTATTTCTCACACAGACAATGCAAAGATAACCCTTTTCTTCAACAGGTGATTTATGACTGCCTAGAGTCACTATCTCAGACAGCCCACTGAGGCATTTGTAATATTATATGAAAGTTCTTTACTAACAGGATGAGAAAAATTTTATTCTACCTGAAGTACTTAGCTGGTCCCCACTACAGCAGTGCATGAGTCTCTCTCAACCTAACAAAATATTTACCTACCCAGCTTTCTGGTGCAAGGAAAAGCAATTAGCCCAGTTTACAGCTGGGGAACACATATTTATCCCTGTTCTCAGTGCAACCAGTATGCTTACTAGAGTAAAAGGTAAAATATGATAATAAAATGCCAGTTTCCCACTTTCTTGATCCACTTCAAACTTGTTCAAGAGCTAGGTGTCATAACTTCTTAGGTTAGGGTATTTTGGGGTACACCTAGAACACAAACCTTCAGAAATCAGATCATCTTCTAGGTGGGATTCAGATAGGAACCAGTAAAAAGGAAGAAGGCTGTCATAGGGAAATATATAAACAGAAACACAAACGGACCCCAAGACAGAGGAGGAAGAAACTCTCACCTCTTGGCAAACACTTCCAGCTGATAACAACTCATAGTAAACACCCTACATATATTTTTTTTCCAGGAAGACTGAAGAGCGAACCATAGCACCCAAAAGGGCAGTGTAAGGGTGAATACAACAGCAAAGAAAATAGTAGAAGCCATAAAGAGTTTTTGATTGTTTATTTTTTTTCTGTATAATAACTTTAGGATTGTTACTCAGCATCTGAGAATCGTATTTGTAACAGTCTACTGGAGAAGACCAGAAATAACCATTGGGAAACCGTGAGAAGAGGGTGTAGGATTTAGGAACACTGTATAGCCCTAAATTGATCATGTGTCTTGCAACTCACAACCGTCTCCATATTCTCTTTTTATAGTTAAAGGAGATTAAGTGATTTAGCAAATCACTTTAGAAGAAATATAGGGTACTAACATGGGCAGTTACCATAGTTTACCTTCTAGATGACAACTTGCTAAGCCAGCCAAGCTCAATTGCTTTTGACTCTATGTCCATATTCACGTCTTTTTGAAACAAAAGTCCAGCTTACTCTTTAAGAAGGAGTAGGTAATGCTCCTTCAGTGAAACTTTTACCAGATGTCTAGAAGACTGTCCCAGTCTTCTAAAGTAGGATAAGGAAATATTGCTGAGAAAGCTGAGCTGAGATTGAAATTCAAGAAATTTGGGCAAAGATAATCCCAGTCCTGTAGATCTCAAGAGGACTTTCATGTTAGCTGTTCTCATGATTTAGGCTGGACTGATCACTAAATAAATAACAGATGCTCTCTTCAGCCTCTCTCTCCTTCCCTCCCTTCCCAGAAGAGAAGGCAGAGAAGAAAGAGAGACAGAGACTTATCAGCTGAAAAGAAACTAAGTTGCTTTAATGAAATATTAATAACAAAAATAAAAGATAATATTAATAAGAAAAAAATGAAATATAGATAGTATACACAAAACCAGTACTGAGCTCTAGGATGACAATCACATCACCAGCAGGCACTGAGAAAGTCCCAGGGTGGACTCAGCAACAGATGGGAACTGGATTCCGGATCTGGACTCGGGAATGCACAGATCAGGATCAAAGGCAGGCGAACGGACAGAGTCCTCCTCGAATGCTGGCCATTGAAGAATGAAGCTGACCCCTTTGATCCCTCAGCTGCTCCACTGAGCATGGGACGGATGGGACGGAGTACCCTGTTGGTGAGTTTTGGGTCACCTGTCCTGTCCACTCCTCCCTGCAGGTGCAAGCCCTTTAAGCTTAGCTGCTTCTGACCCTCGAACAGGGCATATAAGAAGGTGAGTTGACCTTGGCTGTTATAGCAATAAGTATAAGCAGGAGCCTCTCTGCCTATCATTCCTTGACGTCAACTATAAAAACAGAAGCAGACATGTCTGAAAAACGTGCCATTAATTTCAGTCAGTGCAGTTAGTTAGAAGAGACTTGACTGAGAATTAAAATTATTGAAAAGAAATTTGGTTCTGTTTTACCTCAAACCAGGACAGCCGCTTATGATGGGACAGTTTATACCTGGATTTCCATGTCTTCCTGGGTCCTTCAGCCATCCTCACTTCCTTGGTTTCTTTCTCATATTGCAAAGATTTGTAATGTCCCAATTTTACATAAATGTAGATGTGAAGAGGACATTCAGTTTCCATTTCTGTGGACTTTTATAATTCTCAAATGTAATAGTCCAAATTTTTTTTCAAGGCCTGTTATCAAACTTAGAGTGCCTGTATGGCACTGTGTTTATAAGCTGGAGATCAAGGCACATTTGTGTTCACATATGAGCATGAAATATATAAATAAGTGCATTGCATTTAGATTCTGTTCTTAATATGACTTCTATGTACAGTGAAGAATGGTTAAATAGCAGAATTTAGTATTTTCTTCATGTCAATAATTAGTGTTTATTTTCATTACAGTTTATTGACACTCATTTAATTGATATATGTATTTATTGATGCCAATAAATGAAAGTAAGTATAATCTAAAGCAGAAATTAAAATGACTAAGAGGACATACAAAATGCAAATAACAAAAGGCACAGAAAGTGGGATCTGTCACGGCAAAAGTGGATTCCTATAATTGAGTTAGTGACCTTAGACTATTTGCAGTCAGTGGAGAGAAATTAGTACTTTCAAGTAAGTTTCATCTCATAATTATCACACCTCAGGTGATTCATCTGTTTAATGTGAGCCTAAGGTGATTGGATCAGACGTAGATGTCATCACTGTAGACATCTAAATTTAGCTGATATGAATCACATGCAAAAATTAATTGAAAAGCATCGTATCTTCTACTATTTCTAGAATAAATTATAAGATATTATGTTAATATAAGAGGATGTGAAATGATTTGCTGTTCATTTAGACTATCAGGGAGCAAAATGAATAAGGAAAACACAGGAGGACTAGAGATGGTATTGGAAACACGTAATACCTGGAATTACTCTTCACATGTAAAAAAATTTAGGCACTATTAAATACTGAATCAGGAAAAAATATTTACTGTGAGACATTTTCATTCATTTCGAATCATGATGTTGATACAATTAATGAATTAGTCAGCACTGCTGGTGTGGATAAATTGCCTCCTTTGGCAATGATCATCCTTTTAAGTGCCTAATGGGTTACCAACTGGGCAGGATCCCACTGTAGAACAAGGCTTGACAACTTTATTAGAAAAGTTCCAAGGAAGTCTGGGTGCTTGAGGAATGTGGCTATAGATACTTTTTTGTCTGTGATTCACAAATTGATTTCACAAAATTCTGGGGAAAAAAAAAGCAACAAACCAAACCAAGCTAGAATTTGATTACATTAGCAAGCAGAAAAAAACAGAAGACAGTGATAAGTCCCCAGCTCTACCTAGATAGTTTCCAGAGCTTAAGCATTTCCCACCACTTGGGTATCATAGAGTGGAGCCACCTCCTAAAAATAGGTGCTTTTGACATGTATTTTAAATGAAAACAAAACAGTATTTGCTGGTGAAGTAGAATGGTACATGGAGCTGACATTAATGCTTTTTTTTTTTTTTTTACCCCATACAGAATCCAAAAAGTAACATTGTATTTAATCCAAGGAAATACTGGTTTAATATATATCTTCACCTTATTGAATTCAAATGCAGTAAGTCAGAGGTACTTAGCCATCAACTTTGACCGTACTCTGGAAGAAGGACCGTGTCACTCTTTGCACGTTCTTTGGAATTGATCCAAAACAATTTCAAAGAATGCCTTATTTTTTTGGCCGTGCCTTTAAGTGTTGCTTACACATTTTACCTTATAAAAGCGTTGATAAAATATTAAAAATGTGTGACGAGCTGGAACCCATTAGTCCTCAGATGAGAATTCTGAACAGTCATTAGACAAGACAGTCAGGCTTAATATATCACCACTGGTTCCAACGCATTCTTCTTTATTGTATAAAAAAGAGAATAGATTTTTTGTTGTTGTTGACTTAATAGTACTGCCACCTTAGAATAAGTTATTTGCAGAAGTGGAACATAAAGATTTGAACTCCTGTCCACAGACACAAATTGAGCTCTGGTTTCTTATTTGATCATAGGGCCATGGTAAATAAAAAAAAAAAAAGGACACCTCCATATCTTTGCTTTGAAAAGGCAGGTTTACACTTCATCTGCAGGGAAAAATATCTGCTTGTCATTCAAGAAAGGAAGAGAAATATTTAGCTTAAAAGAGCGTGGCAGAACTTGCTTTTGATACAGCCAAGTTACTCTCTATTGTTAAGACCAAGGTATTTACATATGTAGAAATAGTATTTCTGGAATCTAAACAACTTAATAGTAAAACTTTAAGAACTTCTGCACCTGCCATATCTCTAGCCATCGGTGTAAAAACTCGTAACATAGTTTGGAATGTTTTGATATCCTGAAATCAAGAAACTTAAACTTGAGTGACTATATGTAGTTATCTATTGTTTCATTGGACATCTGAGTATTTATTGATTCTCTCTTCCCGTAATCCTACCCTTCTCCTGGGCCAGTTTTCTTGGGCATTTTTAACCAGGTAGGAAGGCACTCTAAGGATCTATGCAATCTAAGAGTATGAATCAATTATGTGTTGGTTAACACACATATATGTAAATAGAAACTAATAAGCTAAGATGCCACGCTCTGGCATGATGCTCAATGAGCTTTCACTGACTGGACAGGCATCAGTGAAGAGGGGATGGTCAGTGGCTACAGCTCCTGGGAGCCATCCTCATGGGTGGGGGAGCTGCCAGCTTCCTCCTGTTGATGGCTTCAGTAGTCTGACCTCAACCCAGCAATTCCTGACTGCCTGGCCCAGCGAGCCAGCCCAGCCACTGCTAGTTGACAGCAAAAAGAAACAGGTCTAGGGAACAGCAGGTAAAGTCTACAAGTGGTACTTGTTAGCTGCACATAACTCTTAAATGAAATACCACCTGGCGTATGAACACAGCATTGTCCATCATATTGGGAGTGGTAGCATGTCCAGAGCTCAGAAGTGGCTCGTTGATAAGGCATGGATTGCACAGCAATCAAAACTAGGTAGTCAAACAGTAATTCAAGCGCTAGATAGGGAAACAGAAAGAGGAAATACTATGCTTGTAATGAGACACTACCACCGTGTCACTCTGTAAATGTGTGATGAATGTAACTTCTTGCTCCTCTGGGAATGTTGCTCACGAGCTTTTCTTAGGCAGAAATGCTCGTGCAGCAGTGTCATTTCTCCAAAAGGGGAAGAGGTCATCACCCTGCGTGTCCATACAGTTGTGAAGCCATACGTCATGTGTGAGGACACAAAAATTAATCACTCATGGCCTTGCAAGTTATTTTTTAACAGACCAGACCAGCTCCCAGCTGAGACGCTCCCAAACTGTGTTTGCTAAAACAGTGTGAAGAAGTCCTAGTAGGTCCAATAAATTAGTCCTCACCCTCATGCCCTGTTGTTTACACGAGTCTGTTTTTTTCTTTCAGTGTTCACAGTCCACTTCAAAGGCAGACAGATGGGCAGGGGCAGACTGAGGATGGGGGTGCTCCTCAACCCTCCCT
This sequence comes from Tringa tobata, assembly GCA_033628505.1. Classification (NCBI taxonomy): domain Eukaryota; kingdom Metazoa; phylum Chordata; class Aves; order Charadriiformes; family Scolopacidae; genus Tringa; species Tringa tobata. The sequence goes on from JAHREE010000509.1 coordinate 1,335,671, forward strand.
GCAAGGAAAGTATAGCTGCAATTTATAAAACTTCTTTCTTTTCTCACCTAATTTATGTGGAGGTCTATTAATTTTTCCACACTGACGTATACTTCAGTAAGCCACTTAGAGTCAGTGTATTTCTGTCCCCAAAGCTGTCGCATTTAATGGGAAATAATTCATTTTATTCCAGACAGCCACACCAAATGGAACTACCCAACATGCTTGCTGCTAAGTTTTTCATCTCAGTTTATTGATTTTAAAGCTTGCACCGATTTCTCCCAAATTAACCTTTTATTTTCTTCAGTTATATAAATAAATAATGTGAAGGAAAGCAAGTGAAACTGAAGAGAGAAAAATCAACGGCACTGCTTTGAGATCCTGAGCAAACCACTCTGTGTTTTCTTCAAGGAAAAACACTTCTAAGTCTCTCATCTCATTTTGCTGTTAGATATGTCAGTTTTACTGATCCTAATAATATTAACCTGATCAAAATTTAACAAAGATAAATGGAGAAATCCCATACATAATACATAAAATAAAAATACATGCACTGCTCTGGTGGAAATCTGTTATTTTGGTATAATTCTCTGATGCTCCTTAAGATGCTCATTTCAAATGCGAAACAGATAAAGAATTTATGATCAAAACTCTAAAGGCTGCCTCCTGTGCCTTCAGATATACCCTTAAGGAACTGATTAGCAACAGTTTAAGTCTTCACTGAAATGTAAACAATCAACTCAGTATTGTGTCCAGGTGGTGCTGGAAATTCTAGCTATGAAAGAAATGGAGATTACAATCAGAAATATTCTATGGCATGCCTGCTAGAAAAAAAAAAAAAGTGTCAAAGGCTCTGGCAAAATTAGTCTAACCTTTTACATTTAACCCAGTGGTGGATCCAAAGTTTCCGCCACTTCTTCTAGAACTCCAGGGTCTCTTATCTTGCCTTTTCCCATAAAAGAGCCACAGTGTCAGCTGTCAGTATTCTTTTTCTCTTTCTTTGAAGTGAGTTTTTTTACTGCAGGGCGGTATGGTGCCTGACCTGAGATGGCCTGCATTGCCCTATGAAAACATGGCTTAGAAGAGAAGTGGGTAGGTAGTTTAATAGCTGGCTGTGTATCGGCAGAAGATACCGGACTGTTTGAAAGGCAAGCTCCCTCCCACACCATCCAACCTTGTTTTTCTTCACAAAGATATGGAGAAAAGCTGCAACCTGGGAGGGCAGAGAGTGAAGAACATTTGGAAGCTTGAAGTACTTAGCGATAATTTTGAGAGGAAGCAAGAGTTCAAGAAGAAAGTGAAGGCGGGAAAAACCTGGGATTTACTTGACCGGCCAAGAATCTCTCACATTTTATTTTTGTTCCCCAATTTATCTCATTTTCCCTATTTTTTGTATTATCTGACAGTTCTTTCTTGTTTTCATAATTATTAGTCTGCAGCACTTTGCAGAATAGGCTTGGATGCATATTATTTCACCCTTTGGCTAATGTTCTGAATATTTTTTCTGCTTCTGGCTCCACTTCAGGGCTTACAATCCCCATTTCCATTCTCATTTCTGGGGTCATTTCCAGCCTTGCAACCACACTTGTGTTTACGTGGTTGTACTCATTATCCTAAGTGGGATCATGACTCCTCATGTTTTAGAGTTCCTGTTACAGGAACTACTTCATTATATAGAATAAGTAACAATGAGCTGAAAAAAGAGAATGAGAAAAACATTGTTAAGAAAAGCAAGGTCTTATCAGAACAGAGAGAAGAAAATGACCAAATGAACAGAAAATGCAAGGAACATGAACAAAGAAGAAAAATGAGATAGAAAGTATTTGGAGGAAGCTATGTAACTTTTTTAAGAGTGTACTTGGAAAATTTGTCTCATAATGTAAAATCCTTTGTAATTAGCTTCCAAAACAAAGAATTACATATTAGCATCCAAAAACTTCTTTCATATTAATTACATAGAAATAAACTACATTACCTTGAATGAGTTTGATTCTTGCTCTAGAAATTGCTCTGTTCCATAAGTAAGGTGCCTGTAATTCAACCTAATTCTATATCACATCACTTTTAAGAACACGTATTTTGATTTTTATTCATCCTTTATTAACTGACACATACTTTATTGATATGTTTACAGTATGTTTCTGACCCTGATCGATGTCTGCATATACCTCCCTCAACGTGACCCTCTACTGAATGCCTCCATGTTCTCAATCACCTTTAAATACTGTTAAATGATAACTATAACTGAAAAAAAGAGTCACGTCAGCTTTCAGACATTTTCTTTTTTAGTGTGCAGTCGATTAAAAAATCAAATTAATGCAAAAAAATCTGAAATATTTCCAGTGTAAAAGATGACTTCAGGTATGTCAGGACTGAATTTGGTAGTAAAAAACGTGTTAGAATGATCATAGAAAAGAATCCCACAGATTAATGATTTCTGCTATTACCAGAATTAATGGGTTTCTTAGCAACACCACACCATTTCAAACTGGTAGATAGTGGTTGCATTGCATAAAATAATAGAATAATAATAATAATAGTAAGTTCCCTTCCTTACTATTGATTCTGGTGACACAAACAATAATAACTGAAAGTAAGAGATATTTAAAATATTGCCTATGCAGTTAAGACACTGTTTCACTCCAATAAAATGCAAATCTCCTCCTGAAAATGAAAAGTCTTCAATTTTGTGGGAGAGAAACGGAAGATTGGCAAGGAGGATTGCAAACACACTCGAGTGACTTGCTCCTGAGGTGTTGGGAAACACATATATCACACTAATTGTTGTTCACTCTTACGTGCTTGCAAGTAGAACATCTGCACTTATGTAAGTCAGCGATGGAATGAGGACACCTTATCTATCCACTTGAGATTCCTGCCCTGTTGTTGAAGAATATCAAAGCACAGTGGAAAAGCTATGCCTTTTTGAACCTTTGAAATACCAGCAAGAGAAGGGAGTCTGTGCTCTCTCACTCTCTCCCTAACAAGGACTCCCTCCAGCAAGGGCTCTCGCTCGCGCTGTGATGCCCGTGTCCCCTGTTTGCATGCCCCTGCCTAGGTGTTGCTTTGGAGATTCTCTGATCTGTGAGGTATGAGATTCTTTGCCTTTCATCCGTGGTTTTGTGGTTGTTCCTGCACCTGCCTGCATTGACTCACACAAATTTCCTCAGCTGTCCTGAAAGAAATAGCCACTCGGTATGTTAATCTGCACCCTCTAAAAAGGTATGCTGGCTCCTTTGCCTTGTTCATATGCATTTCATGCTGAACAGTGTGTTAGTTCTAAAAGCTGATATTCTGTGTCTTAGATTGACTTTCTCTCAGGACCTGAAAGTTCAAGGCTCTTGAAAAGGGAAAAAGGGATCCCACCAATGGTGTAAAGTAGAATTTCTAAATGAACTGTGGTGACTGTTCTCCTGGCAGTACTAAATAACTCTCCAAAAGTATGTGGGGGAGATTTTAAACCTCTGCTTTCTGCGAAGGTGCAGCTAGCTAAGGCACTAGAAGGAAGTGGTAAGTGAAGGAAATCTTGCCACATCTTCCAAAGTTAGTTGAGCCTGTGTGGTCCCACTAAGTAGCTCTACAATTTATTTAAGGCACAAGCAAAATGGGATGAGGGAGGTGTTGGAAAGGTGATACTATGAATAAATCTATCACTCCTGCAAGCAGTTACAAGAAAGTGATATTCTATTCTCTGCTAATTCTATCAACAGCTACCAGCCAGTTCATGAGTCTGGCCCCATCCTCTATATAACAGCCTTGGAAGGAAAGCCTGCCTGCCCCTGTAGTGCACTGACCCACAGAGTTGGATCCTAAATGCTAAGAATGTTGGACAGCAAGCAAAAAGCTATTATAATACATAAAGAATTTTGTTTATGCTGAGAAAAGCTGGTCCTATTATACGTGCTGCTTCAGGTAGCAAAAGAGATCACGATCAAAGCCCTGTCCAGCCTGCAAATGAGACTTGTTGGATTAAGAGGTGAAAAACACTTTGTCCAAGCTAAGCATGATAATTAACAGTTCTACTCAAAGTATTGCAATAAGCATGATTTACAACACTATGTGCTGCGCTCTCGATCTTCAAGTATTCAGATACTACGCCATTAATTCTCCTGGAAATCCTTTGAAATAGACAAACAGCTCCACGCTACATCCAGGGAAACTGGCAGATACGGAAATAGGGTGTGATCAGCAAGACACGAGTGGCTGAAGTTTTGTAGTTTAAGAACTTACTACCAGCTCATCTCAGAAGAGATAATTTTCTTCAAGCACATTCCTCATCCGTTGCAAGTCATATAATTTAGCTCTAACTCTCACGAAGCTAAAATGGTAGCCTATTGAGCATGGTGTATTATTCACAATGCCAATACGCACATCTAAACTGCAGAGTAATGATTTCCATTCGAGGGACACTGACCTCCTGGAATAGTTCTAACTTGATCCTTTGTATTGTGTACAACCTACATCAGATCTTAGTGGTAAAAATAAGAATTCATTTCTGCTATCCTTCCCTTTCATTATTGGACTATTTAAAGAACAAATGTAGTTTTAGAAATAATATAAATAAATATAAATGCATATATATATACACACAAACATAATCTGAATACAAACCAAGCCAATACAGAGCTAAAAGGTACTAACTTGCTTACACATCATACACTAGGAAAGTTTCCAGAAAATCTTGGAAATTATGAATTATGCAAGGGTATGGAGCATGCAGTATGAAATTAAAAATCACACGTAATTTCAATCACACAGTGTGTATCGACATATTTACAGATAAGAGCTCTATGCCTTGCAATGTAGGTCATACAAAGCCTACTGTTTAATTTGGGGTTAAGTACTCTTGATTTTAAAACTAAGAATGCGTTTAAGTAATTTCTTGCCCGCAGCTGAAATACGTCTTTGTTATTTCAGCCTATAAATGCAAAATCTCAGAGGTCAGTAATCTCTTCTGTTATCTTGTTGTACCTTTCAAAATGAGCTTCCAGACTGGTTCAGTGGCTAAACGGAACAATGGCACTTTGGGCATTGCTTTGGGAAGTGGTGTTAATACACAAAAATTCTATGTTCCTACATTATTATTAAAGTCAGTTCTGAGCTATTATAACACCTCAGCATTGTGTCATTGGTGACGGCTCCCCTGAAGCTGATTTATTTTGGAATAAGCACAAAGAAAAGCTTGGCATTCCTTGGTGTTTTGCCTAATACAGAGGGCATCACTCATCTGTACTAAGAACATTCTAGTTCAGAATAACCCCAAATATATTCTTGATAGTATGTCTCTGATTTGGCTGAGAAGAAGAAATTTGCTACATTTAACCTACATTTGGCTACACTTCAACTGCAAGTGAAGTGAAACTTAGGCATTCTTTATCCAACCCAGAGGGGTAATTTAAGTCTCAATTAACAGTTGCTAGGATGTGACTTTGAGAACATTAGGAGCTATTACTCTACAGATGAAGAAATAATGACTAATTTTCCATAACAGCTTTAAATACAAGGGAATATTATGTTAAATATATAGTTTTGATCCATATATCAAGACACTTGCAAGTAATTTATTTGAAGATACCAATTATATGTTGAGATATGCGATCACCTATATTTTTAATTAAATATGAAAAGCAAACCCCAAAATTCGGCAGTTACTTGCACAAAGTCAAAATTGCTCTGCTAAGTGCAGAACCTGCAATCTGTCTTTTATTCTCCTTACAGACGTAGACTTTGCCATTCTAATATTTGAGTGCTTTAAGCTAATGAACTAATGCCTTCTAATATTTGTTTCTCTGAGGAAAGAATGCCTCATTCTCACTGTTGTAGACACGAGAGACCAATGCTCTGAAAGGAATTGAAGAATGTCTAAGTCTAACCATGGAAAAAAATCATGTTGCCTACACTTGACTATTCAGATATGCAAAGAATGGAAGCTCAAAAATCTTGCTAAAAGTCAGAAGCTAAGTGATCTAGTGACAGAAAATTTAGCTGTCACAAAGCCCGTTTACTTGAGATACTTCTGTGATCCATCCCTATTTTATCTGAGCACCTCAAAAAACTTAAATCATTTTGGTGTCCACTCAGATTTCAGATACTCCAGCCCCATTCATGTAACATTGTGTTTAGAGAAGGGCATATTAATGTAGGGACATCAAGGGGGCTCTATTGTTCCAAAGTCCAGAGTCATTGATGCTGGACTGGTTTCCGTATTTGTCAATTGTCCCGACTATCAAATGACAACCACACATTTAACTTTGCTTTAGTGACTTTGCCACCTACTAACAGAAAAAAAATAATCTATATAGGTACATAGATAACTTTGATACATATTCTACTGCCAAAGTCTTGTGATTTTATGTTATTGACTAGGCTATAGGGTTAGACTCTATAAGAAATACTGCTAAAATATACTGCTAAAATGCCTTTCAGGTTCGGTGACACACTGATGTGTTTTTCTCTCTGCTTGATGGACAAATGTTACCCAAGAAAGACAGTGTAAGTGGTTTAGAATCATAGAATAGTTTCAGGCAGAAGGAACATTTAAAGGTCATCTACTCCAAACCCCCTGCAATGAGCAGGTGCATCTTCAACTAGATCAGGTTGCTCAGAACCCCATCCAATCTGACCCTGAATGTTTCCAGGGATGGGACGACTACCAAATCCACGCCAAACCATATGATCTGTTTTAGCACCCCCTCTCCAAATCATATACCCTGAATTGTACATGTTGCAGCTCCTAGACTCAGGCTGCAGGTCTTTAAGTACTCTAATACACATACAGCTTTTAGAACTTGAACTTGAGAGGCATGAAGTGGAGGTTAAAACCAAAAAGTTTAAACCAGCATACAATGAGATGTTTGATGTTATGCTACAGTCCTGTTCAGGCTAAATTCAGTGATTCAGTGAGAGTAAAGCATCCAGAAAAGTACCAGTCAAACCTGTAATTGCAAGTACTAAAGACTAAACTTAGAGAGAAAAAGAAAGGAAAAGAGAGATATGTACCTGCATATGAATCTAATTAAAAATTTCCAGAAAAAATGAATGCTTGTTTTTAATATGCTGTTTCTTAGGCATCTTTATTCCTATTTTGACAATAACTTACAAACCACAAAATTACCCAACCCAAACTCTTTGTTGGACAGTCAAATTTGAAGCAAGCACTAGTATTAGAACATACTTTAGAAGTGGTATGTACTCTTTTATTGATGTTTGTAGGTTTATCAGCTGGCTTAGACACAAAGACTTAGAGTCTGAGCTACTCTTTGATTAGAAAATGAACATAATGTTTGGAGGGGGAGAACAGGTGTAAAAAATTTCCTCAGGTACAGATCAAAGAAACAAAACAGAACTAGACGAAACAATCAGACATGTTTTTCTAAGGTTAGTACTTAGGGATTTTAAATAAATGGCCTATCTATTATTCCTGAGTGTTTGAGGTTATCTCAGGCAGTATCTGACCCCCAGAATCATCACATGGATGACCCTGCCCTAATAAATTTTTAAGCACTGGAATCTACCACTGTAACTATAAACAAGTAATATTTTTAATACCTTCTAGCAAATCACTACGCTGCTACTCAAAAGCGGGAAAGACAATGGGTAAGTCAGAAGTAGCAACAATTTCCATATTTCTAGAAGTAAACACTGAGAATAATAACAAAATTGTTTTTACATTCTGGTTGTGTCAGCATTCAATCTTCTCACTGTTACCTGTTTGCTAATGGGTGAAATGAGACAATAATTTTACCTTATTGAGAATGCATCTTTCATGGATAGAAGGTAGGCTTCTTCTATCTTTTACTTTGTAAAAATCCTATATCTTGATGAATAATTTTACCAACTTGTCAGAGTTGATCTTTGTTGTCATTTTCTTCTAGTGTAGACATCAACAATGTAGATCCTAATTTTTATTGCATCGTATATAATTAATGCTTCAAAGCTGTGAAGTACATTGACTTGTAATAGTACACTACCTAATAAATGACATTTTGTGAATATCCTTGGTGCAACTATAATAAGGAGAATATACTTTACGATGTAAATATAAATATAAACCCATAAAATTTTTCAATGAAAGCCAGAATTACTATTCTGATTTGGTCATCCTTTGTTCCTTAGTAGTGCAGAAGCTTCCTGATTCTTTTAACAAATTTACATGCCAGCTGTATAACCTTATGTAAATATAGCAGTAAAAAAAAAAAAAAAAAAGGAAAAAAAGAAGAAAAAAAAAGAAGAAAAATAGCTAATATGTATGAATGTGTAGGAGGAGGGAATCTTAATACCAACACTATGTGAATCAAAATTGGCTGCATACTTATTTCAAGTGACATGGAGAAAAGGCCAGAAAGCCTAACCTTTTAACCTTGGGTGCTTGGAGATTAATGTGAAACAACTGCTATATCTCTGTAGATCTATGAACATCTGCTCTCTGCATACCCTATTTGTCTCCCTCTCTCTCCAAAAGGACAGTTGGCTCTGTGGTTACAGTGCTGTGGTTTCAAGTTCATATGAAATTCAACAGCAGGCAAGAGTTCAAAATCACCTCGTTTGACTCTGGTGTTCTGACTGTATTGCATTGCCATGGCACAGGAACCCCAGGCACAACAAAAATGTTTGAAATCCTTAATACATGCAGTGAGACAGAGTCCTGAGTGTTATGTCAGCTGAGATATTCCTGAGAGGGGAAAAAAAAAACCCATCAGTTTCCCTTGTTAAAATCATCAGTAAAAAGTGAATGCCTCAAGAAGAGAAAAATAAAAATGAAAACCAAGACTGGTTGATGTGTCTGGCAAAAATAAATAAAATGTGGAACTATTCCAGAACAAATAAACAAAAATGTACGGCATTTTATTATTAAGGAAAGAAGTCGATGTATGAGTACTTTGAATCAGTTCATCAGTATTATCACATGTGAATAGGCTAGACAAGTCCCTGAAAAGATTTTTACCTTTGGTTGATTTAAAGTCCTGAACCGACATTTCAAGTATTTAATGTGTTCTGGATTTTAAGCACAAATAGTTCCACAGATGTTAATATGTCAGTTAGGCATGTGTTTAGGTGTTTTATTGGATCAAAACCTCACGGTCTGTGACTCAGTCTAGAAATTTGACCAGCTTCCTTTGAAGCACATTCACCAGTGCTATTCAGTGACAGACTTTTTTGCTATAAGATGTACCAAAACAGACCTTTCTTTTTTGAATTACCATGAAGATGAGTTATTTTCTCTTTGTCTAAGCATGCAACTGCTCTCTGCACAGTTGCGATTCCCAGGCAGAGCAATCAGGGTACCTTTAACATCCTGACCTTATCATAAGGACCCCTTTAAGAATGCAGAGTCTTAAATTGATGGTAGCCTTGTTCAATTAGGGTCTCTGCTTCAAGTGCTCGTTTTATGTGCTGGAATCCTCTGGATCCTCATCTCTGAGAAACTTTCAGAGAAAGAAAGACTGGCCTCTTAAGGCTAATTTCCCTGGGTTTCTTCTTTAAGCAAGGGAAAAAGATATGTTTTTCCAGAGGGCAATTCATAGTGGTTGATTTAGACACCTTCTCTGAATCGCTCTTCCAAGGACCTATCTTTGTCCATGGATTACTGAGGAAGCCAAGGGAGATTATCCTCGTGAGGCCAGTTAGCCATATGATTACTGCCTCTAGCCTTAGACTTTATCATGAATCACGGTTGAGCCGGTTTTGCCAGGTGCTAAGACGTGGACCATTAGTTCAGAAGACAGTAAAATACTTCGACTTCAGGTCACTTTCTTTGTACCATTTTATGAATGACTGCTAAATAAATAAATACACATTTCCTTTATTACATATATATTGTGTTACAGTTTTCTCAGTAATTATAGTAATACACATTCTATGTCATATATTTGCGGTCCTGCATACCCACACAGAGTATGCTAATAATGTAAATCTGCTGAAAAGATACAATTTTGAATTAACAGGCACAACCATGAAGGCAGTAGTCTTTGCTATTATTTAAAAGGCACAAAGATTTGGAGCATAGTCAAAAGCTCCAGGTGGTTTATCATCTTCAGGATGTGAGAAGAAAAAGTTTGCAGTAATGACTAGTAAAATTGTGGGTCTGGAATAAGCTGTACAATAGTAGGGGCATACCAGTTATTCTGTTATTTTAAATCTAGACAGATTATCAAAATTATACACATATTATGAACATAATATTTTCCCTAAGCTTCATCCTTAAACAAGGGTGAAAAATATAACTCACTTCAACTGGACAATTCATAGTTGTTAAACCAAGCACTCCTATTGAAGCACTCTTCCCCAAAAAATTGATTACTGAAGAAGCACCATGGATGGTAAGTACACGTGTATTATATATATAGCATTTTTCTGTTTTGAGGAAGGTGTTTCATACGGATACAATGAAAAAGACCTACATGCACATATTTTTGAATATAATTAGACTACATTTTCCAAAACAAAATCAATGTAATATATACAAAGTATAATTTATATAATGAATCATCTACCTTCTATCAGTTAGGAAAATTAACAACAGAAAATTACCCTTCTCATGTGTATAAGATTCAACAACACATCTCTAATGCCAAGGTGCAGAGCAATTGTGAGAATTCTTACTGACTTTTTTGTCTTATCCTGAAGTGACCGCTTTTTGCTTTGAAGCAAAACACAACAGATCACCACAAAACAAAACACAACAAACACAGCACCTTCTTCTTCAGCCTGTATACACCTGCATTACAGTCAAGAGTATGAATTCATTGACCAAAGACATATTAAGCTTTACCTACCTGGTTTTAACACCACTATTAGCTTGATCCAGGTATATTCCAGTATGGGCCAGAAAACTTATAAAGAATCTTTGGCCCTGCACTTATATTAAGCTCCATAATACCATGGGTATGTTATGAGTTTCCAAATAAGATAGTCTTACATGAAATTAAAAAATATCCTGTCTTTAAAAGTACATGTGCTGAGAATCTCACAGCAGTTGGTGCATATGAGAAATCTACATTCAATTAGAATATCTATTTTTCATAGCATTTGTTTAATCTTAAACATTATTGAAAAAACGTTCCTTTGCTATTTGTGACTAGCCCTATGAAAATAAACTAATGTTCCTACTAGGATCCTGCCAACACACAGAACTAATGCAAGGAAAACCAAAAAATAGCAAAGCCAAACAATCAAACAAACCCCCTCATTTGGTTATTACAAACTCTTGGAACATACAGCTTTTCGTGCCATGACACTGATGAAAGAATATATTTTCAGATGTTATGTTGTAGCAACAAGCCACACATGTGGAAAGCATTTCTTCTGTTTGGATACCTGCAGGTTTGATCCAGATAGCTACTGACACAAGTCAGACAATGTTGTCAAACAGTGTCATGCCACCCCATTAGCTGACCCCTTTCTTACCCTTGTAAATTCAAGAAATAAGAACCAGTACAGACCATGGTGATGATCATAATTTCTAATGATCTGTAGTTACAAGATGTTGCAGAAATATGTACATTATACCCCACTAGAAATATTTCTTTTCCTTTTTCCACATAGCAGTGTCCTTTAATAAGAATGGCCACAATTGACGTTCATCTCCTCGTACTCCATATATCACACTGCTGCAATATTAAATTGATATCAGAAAGTATCAGCACATTATAAAACGGTGTCTGAAAATGAAAAAAAAAAATAAAACACAGTATTCTTACCTGCAGGAAAGATCAAATGTCATACCTCATCCTTTGCATTTGAGATGTTCATGAAAAGGAATATTGTTTTTTATATATTATTTCATAATTTTACACAAAGCATGTAGAAAAAAAAATCATGTTCTGTACAGATTGAACTAATATGAGAAACCTGGATAGTATTACATTTTCAAAGCATCCAGCTAAAGTTTTTGGATTGTCACATTAATTAATGCCCAACATCTGTGCAAAGAAGGCTGTAAAACTGTCTTTTGTTCAAGTCCAGTTAATACGCTCATGTTCAGGATAAGAAAATAGGTGCTATCTTATTCCCTGAAGAATAGCTTTATCCGTGGTATTGGAGTTTATTTCCCCACAGACTCTAGAAGTCGGTGATAACGTTTCATATTACAATTCCAGATGGCACTTCACAGGTGAGAGTAGTAAAAACACTTTTTCTTCAACATGATCTGGTTGCTTGACCTGTATTTAAGATTAAATTTACATGAATGACCTTAGTATTTTGGGATTTCACTTTATCCCCACATCTTCTGTGCATATTTTAAAACCTAATTCATTCTCTGTTTCAAGTTATTTTGTCATAGCTTGGAAGTCCTTAGGAAAATTGATAAAGATAACAAAATGTAAACAAATCATTTGCAGGAATTACAATGATAAAAGTTTTAAATCACAAGCCATAGAGACTGCAGTTAAATTTAATGGTTAGCTCTGTAGGATGTAATTCAGTAAGTTACACAACTGTGTTTTAAGTTTTAGAAGTTTGTAAATTATTTAAATCTAAATGAAATAGAATTAATAATTACCACTACAATTGACATTTCCTTCTAAACACTAATATCCTTTGCAATTAATGTAAGTATAATATTAACCTAGTTTTTAAATTATCAGATGTACTGTTTGGTAAATCATTTCATATTAAATTACTGGTACTTCAGAAACATAGAAATTCCACCTGTGCATACAAAGAAATGGATTGAGTCAGAGAAAATTCAATTACAAATAAGTAATGGTTTTACTTCTAAGTCCTCTTTTGCAAAATAAGACTGAATTTTCCTAGAATTTGGCAAATACCAGTAGATTTAGTTTATTTGCATTTGAATTTTTTGTCAATACCAATGAGAGAAACCTGCTGAGTCATCTCCTGTTTGCATTTGGATTTATGCAGTACTGAATCCTGACCCTGCGAAAATTTAATAAAAGTGATCTCACTGATGTCAGTGGAACCATTTGCCCAGAAAGCCAAGCATGTGCATAAACATCTGTAGATTCAAAGCTGTAAAAGGTCAAAATCAATCCCTCCCTAATTTCTCAGCATTTTGCCCAGCAGGCCATCAAAGTTCCAGACAAAACAGTATGTGAAGTGTGACGCTGGAAAAAACGAGAAGAAAGGGGTGATTGCAGAATATTTTAAAATCCTGTACTAAAGTGAATTTCTATTCAGAGCAACAAAAAATTATTTGAGAACAAAGAACCCATGCAACAATATGCTTGAAGTGAAATAGTGCTGCTTTATTTAGACATCATCATGAATTTTACAGGAGTGTAGAAGCTGTTTTTCGTGATCATATGAAGCTCTTCCATGCTGGATGATATGAATTCGTCTGCTAGCTGCTAAAATCTAGGTCAAATGAAAGCACCTCTGAAGAACACACTTTTTTCCTTGGTGCTAAATTGCACAGGGGCGAAACATTCCTAAAAACATGTGCTCTGTGAGCAGTTTCAGTATCATGATATATTACCAGTGTGTGCTGAATAGCTTAGAGTAATAAAATTTAGAAATTATCTACAAATGGCCTTCATAGCCCTTTATTTTACAACTGATCCCGCTTCCCATCTTGGAAAACAACAAAAAAAAACACAACCAAAACCCCAAAATAGTTCTAATTTTACTTGTGAAAAGACAACATTCAATTCATTCCTACAACCCTTGTTTGCCTAAATTTGCATCAGTAGTATACAAAAGCATCAACAAATATTTTATATATATTTGTTATTTTTATGAGACCCTCTGCTGCATTTTTAAATGTAGTCAAACCTCAAGGGTGGAAGGTTAAACCAAACACAGGTATTAAAGATATTTCCCTTTAATGATAGCTAAATACCTAGCACTGCAGGATATCAGGGTCATTAATTTCACATAACCGATTCTGAAGCAGTTACACCTGTAAAATTAATCGTTGTTGTTTTGTTAAATATTTCCAACTATACTATCAGCTATGGGCAGCTTCATTAGGTTGTTACACTATTCTATATCAATAACTGACCACTTGTATGTATAGTCCTGAGACCTCTGGCACCATTCTGTGCTTGTGTATGTGTTTTATGCGTACTACACATTCTACACATCACTCTCCTATTTTGCATACTGGCTCCTCCCCTACAAACTTGAGATGGTTTGCTTTCCCAGACATTCTTCTTCTGAGTCTTTGACCAGTTTCATTCTACACTCCAGGGGTTTCTAAACTTATTTGTATATGCATCTGTAGCCCTTTCTCAACTACTTGTTATTGATATCTACTTACAGCAATACTAATGGTAATCGTCAAAGTTGTTCACTTAAATTCATTTGGTTATCTTCAAGTTATGACACCCTTTATTAAATCATTGAATTCACAGTACTAATTAAAGAAATATAATAATCCTATAGGAGGGAGTATGAAACAATGAACACTGAAGCAGCTGACATTTGTAATGTTATACAACTGATGTCCAAAAGCTACTGGTTTTTCATTCTCAAATTATTATCCTTGTACTTTCCAGCTGATGAAACAAGAATTAACACTTAAAGCTTCATCTTTTAAAATTATAAAAAGAAGTTTCTCTGAGAAAACAAAAAAACAACACCAAAGACCCAACATTAGGTAGATTTCATTTCACTTTTGCTACAAGACTACTACGAAGCATCCAGGATAGGCATTTGTGCTATCTGACCAGTCTAAGATATATTTTAAGAAATATGTGCGATATAATCCCCTGACTAAACCCACAGGTTTTGTTTCTTTTCTTCATGTCCACATCACTTGCTTTGTGAAATAAGTGACCAAAAACTGCATGAGCTGTTGATTCTCCTTAAAAATGTGATCCAGTCCATTCAAGGTTAGGAAACCTATAGGTATTTGCTGCATAATTCTTGCTTTTTTGAAGATGAAGCAACCTGAAGGTCATTTAGGTTATGAATCTTATTTTATAGGAACACTGTATACTGTATATTAGAAAATATAACCTGCTTATCATAAGTCTAGCACTACTCCCACTGAAATTGCTAGGCATTTACCCATCGACTCCAGTGGGAGTTCAATAAGACTCTTAAAATAATTTCTATTCTATTTTCTTAATTTTTCTGTCCTCCTCTTAGGTCAGATCATCCTCCCTGCATAATGAGAAACTGCAATACTTACAAAAGTGTAGGAGAGACACTACTGATTTTGAATCATTTGCATACCATGGTCCTCTAATTTTACATTAAAACTTAAGACAATGTCAAGTACTTCCTGAAAAGAAGTCATTTTAACTCATTTGTTTGAAGACATTAAGTTGACTAAGCAAAGATTTTATCATGGAGGGGTTTTTGCTGGTTTTCTGTTTTATAAACATTCTTTCTCTTTTATGAGTTTGAAATGAGTATAAAATTAGGGTACTTGCAGTGTTTTCTGTTCACATGAATCACTGTTAATTACAATAGTGATTGTAATAGAAAATTATTACCATGAATACACTGGTAATCATTAGCCTTTACGCTGAATCTGATAATCATTTACATCATTTATGCTGATGCTGGTCTCAGGGATAGCATGGAAAGAATAGTCTATCTTTCCTGTTTACCAAACTTTTTATATGGCCAACCACATTTTATTTCTAGTTCTGCAGGAGTATTCAGTGTGATTTTCTTGTTTGCCAACTAGATAAAAATAAGCCTTCACATTTTTCCTCCAGTTATAAGCCACAAAGAAGTCTGGGAAAGGACCTAAGTCTAGTTCTTCCAGGCTGACCTAGACATGAAGTGGTGGTTAGTATGGGTCCAAGTGGAGATGGATGCAGATGCCCTGTTTTGAAGTACCAGAGCATGTCTCTCTGACTGCAAGCAGCATTGTGCCACTTGGTCTCACCATCAATGAGCAGTACCTGAACGATTTTATGTAATAATTCAAATGTATCCTTTAGTACAACCTTTAAACAGGACAGAAGAAATAACCTAAAGAGAGCAAACAAATTCCCAAAAGATTTCCCAAAACATATCTAAGACTTTTAAACACAGAAAGATGTCTCCAAGTCTAAAACTGGTTCACTAAGTTTTCTGACAGTAGCTCTGAAGTAAGCTGTATTGCTCACTGAACACACCATGTACCAGGCACAACACCTTCAGAGTGCTTTTAGCTGATTTAGGAATTGCAGGACTAAAGCACGTTGTTACAAGATTCAAAACATTCTACTGAAAATTATGCATCTTTGGTGGGATTCATTGTGATCTGCATCACAGCTGTCACATTTGAGTGTTGATTCTGGGCTCCATTTATAGTAAGAAAAAGAGGGACACTATGGCATGAGCCATCTAATGTCTAGAATTAGATGTGTTGAATTGTACCCTAGAAATTCTGCTTTTGCTTCACTGGTTATAAATGGAACTTAAGTTATCAGCTCTGATATCAGTATCTACATCAATTGTAACTTCGGCTTCTGAAGCTAAGCACCTACATTCTAAATTTTTACATGCCTTTTGTTACTTCTTGACTTTGTTCCCGAAAGTTGACAAGAATCAACAACAAGGTCCCGCACAGCCTTAGGCCGTGATCACGTCTATGTACTGTGAAACTGTGAAAATTCTAGAACTTAAAAGAGTTTGCCATTTAAATTGAAATAACGTGCTTAGGAACTGATTTGGAATATTGGAATATTGGAACTTAATAGAAAAGGAGAATACACAAGTTATATCTTTCATACACTGTTAAAAACAGAGCTGATTTAAAAAACAAAACAAAACAAAACAAAACCCCAAAACAAAACCAAAAAAACAAAAAACCAAAAATCAAAGCAAAATGCATTTTGATGAAAGTGTTTAATGACATTAAAATTTATTACCAAAGGAGGAGGAGGAGAAGAACCTATCTTGGCAATAAGAATGTTTTAAATAAACTATCCTGGGTTTAGTCAAAGAAGCATGATTTAATTTTGGTGTTTGCATGACAATTTAGTTAAAGCAGTGACAACAAAATACACACTCTCAGTGTTTGAATTATGGGTGCTCTTTCCACTATATCAATCATCTTATAACTCAGTGGTCTCAAGTGTTTGGACCAGAGTTTGGATTTTTCAGATAATTGTATTTTGCATTGCATAGGTTATTTAATTTTTGAAAGGTCTGTTTCTGAGAATTAAAGTTGCTCATAAAGCCAATATCCACAAAGCACTGGTGCCAGTCCTTCCATTTTCTGGCAGAAGAATAGTTTCTTTACAAGGCATAAGAAAAAGAGGAAACGTTTCTTTGCATTACTTTTTTCTTAGTGATGTGTGGAGTATTCCTCTAGAAGAATCATGTGAACAGGCTCCAGACACTTTATGGAGAGACGTTGCCTCTTTCCCTTTGTGGCTCAATTTTTACACATAACACAATTCATTGCTTCGGAGCCTACTTTGTTTCTTTTTAATGAGATTAACATAAATGGGTTCATGCATGACTTGTCAATCTCCTGTCTCTGGTCCGTCATCCGAATGGAAGCTAAACCCTTGCATACGTTTTATATTTTATGTGAAGTGGCAACACTATTGAGTATTCTGCTTTTTTCCTTTAATCCTCAGTAAATTACTGGTCTCTTTGGAAGACAAAAATTGTCTGATAATCACCATACAAAGTCTCATTAAACCACTGCACAGTTTCCAGGAGACTGGAGATGCTCTGTTGCTTTCACTAATAAGCATCTTTAAAGTAGGCAATTGTATGCACCAATGTCCAGTTATGAGGAAAACAATAAAGTAAAAAGAACCCTTTAGCTCATTCAAGAAACCCCCAGACAAGCTGGAGCCCTGTTGAATGAAAAATATGTTGAATGAACCACAATTGGGAAGCACTAACAGGACACTACATCTTTGCAGGAGGAATAGAGAAAGGAAGTTTCACAACTTCATTTTGGAGACGATATTTTGGATGTGTTTCCAAAATGAAATTACTCAGCCTTCCGCAGCTATCTGTCATCCTACACCATGGCTATAGTCTCAAATACAGGTAATAACAATTTTGCATAATTTTTTATCTTCATTGCCTCACCTATTTGTGTTGGGGTGATTAGCAAACAACAAATTTAGCCCTTCAGTCCAAAATCCTGTTTAAATACTGTCTAAATGTTTACAATGCACTTGAAAATCCAGATTAAAAAAATGTATTTACATAATTAAAAAAAAACTGTGTAACTATAGTAATGCCAATACAGTAAATACAGCTATTAATAATAACATGCTAAAGCCAGTTGTTAGCTTTGCTTATGAATTCTTTCGCTTTTCATGGGCAATGTGTTTTGCCAACAATATCTTATATAAAAGCTATTGTCATATTGTGGGCTGGCATTTGATACTTCTAACCCCATGCTGTTACATGTCACTTTGATAGCTGACAACACATCATTCACAGATAAGTCTAAAAATGTCTTTCTCCAAAGCTCAATGTCTTTTTGAAGAATATAGCCTCTCCTGGATGTCCGCATATGCCTCCTAATAATGTTAATGGTATTTTCTGCATTCATTGATAGACAACATAATTTGAGGATACATTTCCATACTGTATATAGATAACAACAATATCTCAAAGTGCTCTAATTCTAACTTTATTTGCAAGGCAGTTCTGAACTTAGGGTAGTTTGATATTAAGATTCATTATTCAGCTGCAGAGGGAAAAATACCAACTCACATGCTAGGCTATCTGCAGAAATTATCAGCCAACTTGATTATCATCACCTCCACCACAACCAGCTTTTAGCCATATTCTTAATTTCATAAAACTGGAACAGAAACTTAGCTTAGGTAAATCAAAGTCTTTTTCGGCATAACATATTTCTTATGAGAATATAGAAAGAAAAGGGAATGCAAAATACAGTACTGTCTCAGATTGTTTTCAGTCCTTCCCAAACTGTTTCTAAGCTCAAAAATTTGGGTTTAGGTGCATGGATATTATTTGTGTTCAAGTCAGTGAGCCATATCTCTGCTGATGTAGCTCTGTTGACATCAGTGGAATTAAACTAGAAAAAAAATAATGGTCCCAGTAGAAGACTCAGCATGTGTCTCGGAGCAGAATACCCATCTTCTAGTGAACCCATCACTGCTGCATTTGCGTCCCAGTTTCACCCAAAGGGTTATTTCATGAATGTATATGTGCATATGAGTGATAAATTTGGAATTGCAATCCTAATTCATTTTGTATTGAAATAAGTGATTCAGCAGCTGCTGTGTACTTATTTTGCAAGGTAGAAATACGTGTATATCAATAAGGAACATAAAAGTCTGAGAAAATGCTTACAGTCGATGACTTTGTATGAAAGTCAAGGCTAAATCTTCTGTTGTGTACTTCATCTCCACATACCCGGAGGAGCTCCCTTTGCTTATTGTCTTATCTTGACTTCTCCAACTTTTTATCTATTACTGAGCCTTTCTCATGATTTTTAAAATATTTCTTCTCCTATCCCTGAAACAAAAATTCCACTTCAATATTATTTAAAAGAACAGAATGTAAATGCTGTGTGGGTGTGCACTGTGTCATCTGTGTTAATCTGTGTGCTCAGCCAGGTGTACACACTGAACACATTGACATGTGTTCCCATCGGGAGCACAAACAGTCTCACTACTGGCTGGACCTGGAGACATGGAGCCGTGGCAGCCCCAGCTCTGTCAGCCTACTGGATTCAGCAGCTCCTGACACTTTTATGACTGTTCTCTCTCTATTTCTGTGTAAGCATCTATAGCTCCCATTGTCCAATCCTAAAGAATTAAGAATTATCGATTAACCTTTGCAAGAACTGCTGCAGCTTTTGCATCTGAATATCAAGCACTTTTCAGTTACCATAGGTTATTTCTTCTTCTTCTTCAGTGTATAAAGAAAATTGCTTTTCATTAAATTATTTTTCCTTTAAGTAACGGCTTTATGTTGATCTCATGACTCTGACCCACCCGTAGTTACTTACATCTATACAATCTGAATGTGACGTGAATTATGCACGATGCTAGATGAGAATAGCAGCAGTCTATACTTAGTTTACACAGCAGATGCAGGAAAATGGAAAGCAGTATTTACATGTTCATATTTTGTTCAATAATATGAATTCAATTTACCATTTATTTTAATAATAGCAGACAGTTTATTTAGTTATTGTAGCCTAATAGTAGTTACAAAATAGACCTCTAACAGCATCTGTAAATATTTATGCATCTAGCATGCACTTGGGTTTCATGTAAACAGGTTTATCTCAAGCCAGCCAGGGACATTTGTTTCTGAATTAACATATTATTTCACTAGTGTTTATAGCACTCTTGCAGTGAAAGCAGGAATTCTTCTGAAGATACATTAAATCAACATTAAATCAGAAGTATTTCTGGTAAAGTAGTGTATGGTAACTCCCTGCATAAATTTTACAGTGTAATAAATTCTGCAGTGACAGCTACTGGAAAAAACCACACAAAACAAAACAAAAGAAAAAAACCACCACCACCAAAAAAAAAACCCCACAGAAACATAGAGATGTTGGGAGGAGAGCATACTATTCATTAGCATCACTCTACACTGCTCTCTGGGAAAATAAGAGAAAGGTAAAAAACACATTATCAAATTCTAATGTATTGAGGAAATATTTAAAGTGTCAATCCGTTTGTAATACAACTGCAAGCTTGTTATTATAAAGTGTTTATGTGGTTCCAGTAAGGTACTACAGAAAGATAGAAACATGCTGTCATAGTTGCTTAAAATGAGTGTTTGCCTTCCACATAATCTTTTTTTGCACTCATACCTATGTCTGCAAAGTACCAGCTTTTACACCTTGCAGGTAGGAAATTGTGAGAAATGATTTTAACTTTAACAAGCTCATACTGCGTGTTGTTCAGAAGAACAATAGGAATACATATTCATTTTGTTGAGACTTGGGACAGTTCAGGAAAGTTCTGATTTCTTTCCTGTCCTGAAGAGTATTTGATTAAAAGACTATATAGCTGGTCAACCTTACTTATTGTAAAGAAGTGTGCCAGAGAAAGGCAGTTTCCGTTGGTTCCTGAAAAATACCAATTGTTTAGGTGGAGCTATTTATTTTATTTGAAACCTTTAAGATAAAAACAGCTGCCTCCTCAGTTATCTATTTGTTTGTTTGTTTGTTTTTTCCCATTGTAACTTCTAGGTTTTTGGGAAACCATTAGCTCACAGGTAGAGGAGCTAGCCCGTAGAGGACCCACACCAGAGCAGAAGAACAGAGCATGAAGGACAGAGCAGCAGAGAGAAACCACTACGTCATGGCTGCAACCAGCTGTCACACAGCCTATTGCCTCCCTGAAAGCACCTGGGCGTAACAAGCAGGGAGGAGAGGTGTCTGGGCAGAAACTAAGCCCAGGAAAACAGGAGGAAGAGCTGTTTTCCCTAAGTGTGTAAATGTTTGTTTCTGGGTTCTTTGTTTTTGCTTCCCTCTGCTTGAATGTGTCCAGTTCTGAGCTCCCCAGTTCCAGAAGGACAGGCAACTGCTGGGAGAGGGTACAGCAGAGGGCTACAAAGATGATTAGGGGCCTCTTTCTTATGAGGAAAGGCTGAGGAACTTGGGTCTTTTTAGTCTGGAGAAGAGAAGGTTATTTATAGGCTGATCAATGCCTATAAATACTTAAAGGGAGGGTGTCAAGAGGATGGGGCCAGTCTTTTTTCAGTGGTGCCCAGGGACAGGACAAGAGGAAATGGGCACAAACTTGAAAGTAAGAAGTTCCACCTAAACATGAGGAGGAACTTCTTTCCTGTGAAGGTGGCAGAGCCCTAGAATGGACTACCCAGGGGGATGGTGGAGTCTCCTGTTCTGGAGACATTCAAACCCACCTGGACACGTTCCTGTGGGACCTGCTCTGGGTGGACCTGCTCTGGCAGGGGGTTGGACTAGATGATCTCCAGAGGTCCCTTCCAACCCTATATCATTCTGTGATATGGAGAGATTTGGAGGCCCAGGACCTCCAAAAAACAACTGTTCAGCCCTGGCTCTGGGCTGCAAACAGGTCTCACGCAGCCCTCCCCTGCCCTCCTCACCTCCAGCCGACGGATGATTTCCCGGAGCGGAAGAGCTGATTCATTTCCACCGATGAAAGTGGTTGTGGGCAAGTGGAAGACCTTGTCGAGGTCAGATTCATCCAGCCCGTAAAAGCCTGCAGGATTTTTCATGGGTNCCCAGGGACAGGACAAGAGGAAATGGGCACAAACTTGTACATAAGAAGTTCCACCTAAACATGAGGAGGAACTTCTTTCCTGTGAGGGAGGCAGAGCCCTGGAAGAAGCTGCCCAGGGAGGTGGTGGAGTCTCCTTCTCTGGAGACATTCAAACCCTGCCTGGATACGTTCCTGTGGGACCTGCTCTGGATGGACCTGCTCTGGCAGGGGGTTGGACTGAATGATCTTCAGAGGTCCCTTCCAACCCCATGTGATTCTGTGATTCTGTGAATGAATAATTAAATATTTATTTTAATTAGTAATAAATTAATTAAATTCTTCCAAGTCAAATTTGTTTTTCCTGCGACAGTAACTGTAAAGCAATCTCCTTTTCTTCATCTCAGCTCACAAATTTTCTCTCCCCTGTTCTTCCTGTTTTCTCCCCCTGTCCAGCTGAGGGGGAAGTTACTGAGCAGCTGGATGGGGTCTTGGACTCCAGCCAATGCAAAGTCACCACAGAGTACAATTTTGTTTTAGAGGAGATAAAATTTTAAAAACAGATATTGAAAGCTTCTTTCTGTTTTGATCCTCCACTAAAATAAATTTAGCTCCAAAACACAAAGAAAATGGGACTCCCTGACAGGGGAGCAAGTATTTTTCCTTGGCCACTTACACTAATCAAAATATTTTAACAATGATAAGAAATAGAAGAGAAAGAATGAAACTGATAAAAAAGATCATCTTTACATAATGGAGGAGAAGTGATACAAAATAAAAAGGAACCTTACTGAGATCCAGCTTCTGATTAGCAAACAGTTATTAGACTGCCTGAAAATGTATACGGAGCCCCAGTATCTTTTTGCATAATCTGTGAGAAAGCCTTCAGGTTCGGTCCTATGCTTATTGATACAGGAAATAAAGAGAACAGAGAACACTGCAATAACATAACTAATTTAATTATGAGCACCTTGAAGACAGACCTTACCATTAAGTAGCATAAATGTTGCTTACATATACCAGTGACACAGGCAAAGAACAACAACTTGCTTTAGAGGAATTTCCTGTTGTCTTTGTTACCCGGCTTATGCCTCCTGTCAGTCTTCACTGCTTCAAATAGAAGAAATCTGGGTTTAACGATGAAGAATATTACTATTGTTCACAACTCTTCTATGAAAAGTTATTGTAATGAATAAGTCTTTCATGTTGTATCAATCTGTGAGGACCTGTCTGACTCAAGCTACAAGAGGGAAGATTATCATCAGAAAGACCATAAGAATAGCTCAAAAGCTCGGTATTGGGGGGTATTTGGGCCGGTTCTCTTTAAAATCTTTATCAATGATCTGGATAAGGGGATCGAGCGCCTTCTCAGTAAGTTTGTAGATGACACAAAGTTGGGTGGGAGTGTCAACCTGCTTGAGGGTGGAAAGGCTTTGCAGAGGGATCTGGACAGGCTGGATGGATGGGCTGAGACCAACAGGATGAGGTTCACCAAGGCCAAGTGCCGGGTCTTGCCCTTGGGTCACACCAACCCCCTGCAGCGCTACAGGCTGGGGGCAGAGTGGCTGGAGCTGCCTGGCAGAAAGGGACGTGGGGGTGTTGGTCGATGGACAGCTGAATATGAGCCAGCAGTGTGCCCGGGTGGGATGGAATGCACCCTCAGCAAATTTGCAGATGACATCAAGCTGAGTGGTGTGGTTGACATGCCTGAGGGATGGGATACCATCCAGAGGGACCGAGAAGAGCTCGAGAAGTGAGCTCATGTGAACCTCATGAGATTCAACGAGGGCTCTGTGTTCCCTTTAGAGGGCCAAAGTGAAACAGTGACAGATATGCATATCAATACATTATAAAGAATATACTGATGTATCATGTCAGTATAGTACCGTATCACATGCATATATAACCTCATGCTATATTCCTCAATGCCCTTACATCAACTACTGAAATTTGTGCATGTGTCATCTAATATTTATGGTAAAGAAATTATGTGTCACAAGCTTACTAGGATAAAAGGATGAAAAATAGAATCTAATCACATTTACTGGACAGTCTCTTTATATGAATTATCATTTTTAATTGCCAAGATTTTCTGAGCAATGAGAGGGATTACACTTGCACATGTTGACAAAGAGTATCCCCTTTCACCGCTGCGTTTTTTAAGTGCAACTGTTTGCTCCATAGGTGTGAGGTTTACATACTGAAAGATTCCAATCCAAACATCTCTGTATGATACATCACTCTGTCTCTTTCTTCCTTTCTCTATGTACTCAGTAGACTGCAAACTCTCTGAATTTCTACAGCAATCCTAAGGATGTCTTTCTAATTAACCATTTTTAACAGCATCATAAGCAGTTTAGATATTCTGGACATGATTCTGATTTTTTTCTTTTTTTTTTTTTTTCTGGAGTAACACAACTGAAGCTAGGGAGAAAAATCAATTGAAATAAGGATCAGCACAATTGGCAACATCTTTTTCTCTAAAACCATGCATACATGCAATGTAGCTTAGCTGACAAGTAACTGATAAGTTACAGTAGTGCAGGTAAATATCTGGGCTTTAAGGGGTAACTGTCAAAAAGGTTTATGTTTAAATTAAGTCATGTTACTCATTGTCTAATAAAATAAAAAATTAGTGAACTGAAACATTGCTCCAATGAAGTGCATGTATAATCACACAAAATATGTGTGTCCAAAAGATCAGTTATTCATATTATTCCTACTTTCTTAAAAAAAAAAATATCTTACAGTGAGAGGTCATATAGCCTCTCTAGCAAAGGTCTTCTAATGTTTAGCTATTCTTACAGTTACAAAAAAAAAATAATCCTGACATAAATAGCGCTTGACGTAATGCAAACCTCTTACTTCCTAAGCTATTTGGAGAAAACATGGCAACGTGGAGAAAAGAGTTTATTAGCTTTCTCTTGTAAGGTATCTTATATAGAGGGAGAGGCTGTTATACGATCTCCTTTCTTTGTCCTTTTTGTCTGTATAAAGTAACACAATTTCTTCAATAACTTAGCCAATTATTCTCCATCCTCATTTCATGCAGCTGATTATTTCCACTTTGCAAATGTCCTTGTATATCTGCATCTTTTTTTCTGACCATTTCTGCATTTTCTCAAAGTTATTCTGAATTCAAGTTCAATGTGCTTACAGACTCCAAAAGGTTGATGTCATCTGTAAATTTAATCAGTGTACTTGCCATTCCATCAGCCAGGCTGTTAATAAAACTGCTGAACATTACTAGAGCCATCACAAACTCCCTTGGAATTCTGCTCAGTCCATTCTTCAAGTTTCAGAGTAAACCTTTAATGACTGTTCCTTTTGTACAGCTTTACAATCAGCTTTTTGCTCACCTGATAGGAATCCTATGGGGAAAATATTGCAGGCAGTATCAAAAGAATTGCAAAAATGAAAGAAAATAGCCAGAGTGTGAATAGTGCTTGACAAAGGGAAGTTAGTGGCTGTCTAACCTGTCTTCATCTGGTCATCTTTGGAATTATTGAAAAGTTTGATTATTTTGGTTTTTTGCAATCATAGGTGCAACACAATGAATCAAAACATTCATATACTAAATATATTCTTATAACTTAATACTATAACTCATAACATTCATATAATGGAATATACAGCTTCCAAGTAGGTATTTCAATAATATATTTCCAATAAAGCAACTGTTTCATTGCTTTTGTAAAAATTTATTTCCATGTAATGATATGCATTGTGAATGTCTTTTCCAATTTCTGCAAACTTTCTAATCTTCCGTATTCCCACAGGTAACCATTAACTATTATCTTATAAAGTAGCCTGTCAACACAATATGTCATTTCTGACTCTTAATAGCATGTTGTTATAATTCTATAATTAGAATTTATACTGCCAGAATTACGAATGCAGCAAATTCACTTAGCTTACATGTCATTACCTTCTCTTTATTGGTCTGTGTATAAACCAGAAAAATAAAAAAAAATAAGTTCACTCAATTAAATAATTAATATGACATACATTTTATGTATGTAGACAGAATATTTAATTGTTCTTTTCAAAATGTACTCTAGCAAAGTTAAAACCCCTTTTGGAACATCCCAAGTTTTATCAAGTTGATGTTAACACCGACAATGTTAAAGTGGATTTTAGCCTTTTAAAAACATGCTTATTTTTCTACACAGATAAGTTAATAATTTATTTCTGTAAAATTTCTGGAGAATCAGTGTAAAAATGACATAAAAATATGCTATAATGTAATTATTAGACAAAAGCATCACAGCAAAGATAATTGTTGAAAGCTGATGGTGCACTGTTTGCAAGACTAAGAATAGATGTTTTTCTTTGGGAGTTACTTAGGTGATTTAAATGCTTTTCACCTCATTAATGTAGTTTCTCCAGACTGTCTGAAGTTGCTAAATCAATTTAATTAAGTCTTTCATTTGGGGTGGGGCAGGGAGGGGAAGGGTAAGGCTAATATGGGAATTCTTTACATTATGGTTTAATACAATTATTTTGTGCAATAAGTGACTATGAAAATGAACAGTAGATAGTATTTTTCATAAAAGGGGATTAATTTAAGGTACTTTACAAGAAAGAAGCTAAATGAAATATTAGCTTCAGATTTATACCAAACAGTCATGCTGCATAAAACAATAAATCTCAATCTTTGATAAGAAAAATGTTATTCATTAAGGCTGTAGGGAGAAAATTTGTGTGGCCAAAGCTCGATTGGAGTTCAAGCTGGCCAGCACCGTGAAGAACAACAAAAATGGCTTTTTTAAATGTGTCAACAGCAAAAGGAAGATCAGAGATAAGACCGGTCCATTACTTGATGAGGTCGGTTACCTCACAAATAGGGGTGTAGACAAAGCAGAGATGTTTAATGCCACCTTTGCCTCTGTCTTCAACACCGATGATGGGCCCTGGGATCCCCAGAGCCCTCTGTTGGAAGACCACGACTTGGGGGATGAACTCCTAGCTAACTCAACATATGTTTGAGACTTGCTGTTCTAGCTGGATGCACGTAGATCTGTGGGGCCTGATGGAATTCACCTCAAGGGTACAGAAAGAGTAGCCTGATGTGATCACAGGACCTCTCGCCATGATTTTTCAACAGTCTTGGAAGTCTTGAAAATTCTCAGTTGACTGGAAACTGGCAAATGTGTTCCCAGTTTTCAAGACAAGTAAGAAAGAAGACTTCAGTAATCACAGGCCTGTTAGCCTTACTTCAGCACCTGGTAAAATTATGGAGAAGATTATTCTGGGAGTTCTCAAAAAACTCTTGAGAGACAACACAGTCATTGGTCATAACTAGCACAGATTCATGAGGGGAAAGTCCTGCTAACTAACTTAATTTCCTTTTAGGACAAGGTTTAGTTGACCAAGGGAAGCCAGTAGATGTGGGGTGTGGGCAGTGAGGAATTGTGGAGATGCCCTGCCGAGTGAGAGCTCAGCAGGTGTTCTTGCAGTGATGGGAAGGAAGCCTAGAGAACAGTAAACTATGTCCTTGTATGGTAATATGAAATAGAGAGCAAGCTAACAAATAGATAACAATATACCAAAACAAATAACGATGACTAATTAGTCCAGGCAGGATAAACATTTAAATGTAGCCAATTGTATTGCCTCAAGGGTACATGGACATTCGCCCACAACCTATCTGTGTAAAGAGCACGGCGTGTGGTTGAAAAGTAGAAACTATATATCCTGTGAAAGTGAAACAATAAATGTCTTCGTCCTTGTCTCACAACTTGGTGGAGTCCGTGCCTTTGTTGCCGCAGGGGGGTTTCTAGATTTTAACAAAGGTTTTTATACTCTCTCTCACAGTGTCCTTCTGGACAAACTGTCCAGCACACAGCTAGACAAGTCCATAATGAATTGAGCGTGCAACTGGATGACAGGTTGGGCTCAAAGGGTTATAGTAAATAGGGTTACACCAGACTGGTGGCCAGTCACCCGTGGGGTTCCCTGAGGCTCAATTTTAGAGCCAGTTCTCATAAATGTTTTTATAAATTATCTGGACACAGAAATCAAATGTACGGTAAGTTTTCTAATAATACTAAATTAGGAAGAGCTGTGGACTCCTTCAATGGGACAGAGACCATACAGAGACATCTGGACAGAGAGCTGGGCAATCACCAATATAAGAAGGACATCAAACTGTTAGAGGAGGAAGACCAAAATGGTGGAAGGTCTTGAGGGTGAGACTTTCAAGGAGCAGCTGAGGTCCTTTTTTTTTTTTTTTTTCAGCTTGGAGAAGAGAAGTGCTTAAATCTCATTGCCACCTACAACTTCGTCACAGGGGGCACAGAGGGGGGGAGGTGCTGATCTCCTCTCTCTGGTGACCAGCAATTGGACACAAGGAAATAGCATGATGTTGCATCAGGGGAAGTTCAAATTGGACATCAAAAAAAGGTTCTTCACTGAGAGGGTGTTCAGTCACTGGAACAGGCTGCCCAGGGAAGTGCCCAGGGCACCAAGGCTGTCAGAGTTCAAGGAGTGTCTGGAGGATGCGCTTAGTCATATGGTTTAGTTTTAGGTAGTCCTGCAGGGAGCAGGGTGTTGAACTCAATGACCCATATCAAGTTGGCTATTCCAACTTGAGATATTCTATGATTCAATTTTCAAAACTTTTAGGGACAGTTTGGGATGACAGTATTATTCAGAAAGAAAATTAATGTTATCCAGGCACAGGGCAAAGGATTAACTAAAGAGGTGAAAACCACTGGTCTGTGGCAAATAACAGAATGTCTGAAAAAATGTGGTCATGAGTCGTGCTGGATAGCACCCTTTAAAATTTTCTGCATGAGATCAATTTTGCATTAGAACCTAAGTTAAGTTAAAATAAGAAAGTTGGGTTGTGGTAAATTATGAGTCACTTCATTGCTCGTTAAGGAAGTAGTTATTCACACGCCATCCTTAGTAGGGCTTGACTTTTTGGTCAGTGTAATTCCTTCTGGTTTACTTGTGTTGAGAATTTCTATGAACCAGGGCTTTGCGACACATTTTCATTGCTCAAGCAGGTTATAAATCCTTTCTGAATGATATGAAAGCTATTTTCTTTTAGACTAACACAGAAACAAAAGTTCAAAGACTCACTTTCCTGTTTTCTTGGACAATATTAATGCAGTCTTGTTAAAATAAAATCATGTCCCTTAACTGATTCTTCAAGATTTTAGATTTTCTAACTTTTTTTGCCCACCAGTCCCTTTTAACAATGGATTTATTACAATACCAACACAAGGACTTACAGAAAAAAAGTAACTAAATCCATGTAACTCTCACACTAAGTGCCTGAGATTTCCAACACGTGCTAAACTCTGTACAAACTGCAAACATTAGTAAGAGTGTTAAATCCACTGAACCTCTTCAGGCATGCTGACATGCTCTGAAATTAAAGATATGAAGAAGATAAACAACGTGTGAGGACTTTAAGAACTGGAATAGACTGTGATGAAAAGCATTTTGCAAATGAGTTGACTCCAGTCAGACGACTCTCATATAGGATTATTCATTGTGAGCCAAAGCATC
>JAHREE010000509.1:1374791-1415950 GCA_033628505.1 Tringa tobata
GTAAATCTAATTTAGCTTAATTCAATACTGTTTTCTCACTGCTCATTCAGAACCTATGACGTGGTTTTCTTTTGTTTATTTTTCTTCCAAAATTTATCTCATATTTTCCTCCAGATCTACCAGGAGGAATACTTCATGAACAAACTCCAGAAAAATTGCTTGAAGAATTTGATTCTTCTGGTTAAATAAGAAGGTCCTTCCTTTTTGCCACCTTTAATTGCAATCGGATGCCCATAAAGATTCTCCCCTCAGTTGTGTGCAACTGTTTTGTTTATGCTGCAAGAATTATGCAAGGCACATTTTATAATTGGATAAAGTGATATTTTCAACGTTGCACTTAAACAGAAAATACTGAATTAAGACAGCTTTATATCCTTGGGTCTCAGGAATCTCAATAATGCCTTAAATCATCTGGAAAAGTAAGCAAAAAAGAAAATTGCTTTTAATATGCATTGTCAGCTGCACTGACAACTTAAATAACTTAAACAAAGATAATGCAGGAAAAAAAAATTAAAAAATAAAAAAACCTCGGAACAAGTCAGAAATTGAAGGCAAAAAGCTTTTAAATTCATGCAACAGTAGGCACAACACACAAAAAAATCAAGACGGAAAAGACCTACCACATTTATCTTAGATATTAATTGCACAGGGAAGAACAGGCATTTTCTCATAGGAGTAAAGTCAGGAGGTGTTTTTTTCTAGATTTTTTGTCTAAGTATACATTATTATTTTTAATGGAAAGGCAATCAAAGCCTACTTTCTTCTTTGAAGAGATATCTCCTGTTTTCATTTTCTCTGATCATTTACTGTCCATCTTTAGAAATGGACATAGCATTCTGAAAAATATGATTAATGGTAGGAATGTAATCTCTTTATATTTTTGTTCATTTAGAAATTAAATCAGCCCAAAGAACACCATGACTGAGAAAAAGGAGAGGCATATGAGAAGTCGCCTGATGAACCTGAGTAACAAAACTACTAATAATACGAAAGCAAAATGCATAGTGTCTGCAGGGCTCAACAGATGATCAACCTTTGTTGAATTTTTATTTTTGCTTGAGGAAATAGGATATATTGAACAAATGTCTGCCATTATTATTTTTTTTTTCCCAGCATTTCATCTGGTACCTCATTCTGGTGTCAAAGCTCAGTTCTTGTCTCTGCTCCACTGAGTATGCAGTATAGCACACTGGAGCCACTTTCCACAGCGAGTAGATAGGCAGGTAGCCATCAGAGGCACTCTCTGCCCAAATGGCCATCTGGCTTCTCTGCTTCCAGTTTCTGGAAAACACTTACCCTTATATTTTCCTGCAGGAAACAGAAAGAGTGGGATTAGGAAGCCATGAGAACTGTATTTCTCAAAAGAAGTAGCATGGAAAAAACGTAAGGATAGAAAGAGGTATACAAGACAAGAAAGGGAAAAATATGAGAGGCAAAATGACAATCCAAATAGGAACGGGGCCTGAGATCTCATGGGAACAGCAACATAATATTTCTTTACATATTGATTTCTTCTCTGTTACAGAACAATTAGAACACAGATATCAGTCAAAATTTCAGATAAAAAGTCGTTAAAGTTTTTGATATAATACATGTGAAATATTTGAAAGACAACAATGCCTACAGGCAGAGCAGAGAACAGAAAGGATGAAGATTAAAAAAAATTAAAAAAAATCACAAACATTTTTGCTGTGCAGTACTGGGCTCTTTGTTTCTGTACGAGCTACACTGATTCACTGCTATCTCTGCCCAATTTCATGGTTCATTGTCCTTGCTAAAAGAAGACTTGTTCCAACTTCATTGTCCTACACAAAAGAGCAGTCCATCTTTCCAAAGATAACAAATGGCCGCTAGCACTTACACTGGAGACACTGGCAGGTGCACTGTTGTGGAGCAATTCAAATCTCCTCTAACAGGGTGGTCAGTAGTTTCCTATCACCGTCATTCCTAGCTCTCTTAAGCAGATGATGACTAGATGTAGCTTAAAAGCAAACCAACATTATTTTATAGCTTCTCCTCTGTCTGTTTCCACTCTGCTATTGCATCTTCTGCTACACAACATGTACTTTGGGATAGAGATAATGGTTGGTGTAGGGATAGTGCAACATTTGGTTGCCGGCCACCAGGTCACCAGGGTGTAACCATTATTACCATTGTAGAACAGAAGAGCGTCAGGGACAGTGTGTCGGAAAGAGGGTCACATGACACAAGTTATATGAAAACTGAGTCTTTCATTTCAAGAAAGAAATTAATTTAATTATTTGTTGGGTAAACAAGGAGAAGAAAGGGAATGACTCTACACCACATTTTAAAAATATCAGTCTTGAGGGAGATATTCTGCACTGCAGTACTTGATAACAGTGGTGAAACTAGAAGACATTCATTCTTCCTCTGGGGAGACCTAATAACCAACTAGTGGGAATGGAGACAGAATTCCTTGGGCATACGAATTTTTCTGCTTAGGAAATAAAATTATTTTATATATGAGTCCCTCACCTCAGACAAATGTTCTCATCATCATTAAGTTAGTGAAAGGACTTGACCTGGAATAAAGAATCACATTCACATACCTCTATATTATGCGTGATTAAGTTGGTTTTGATGAGGCTTCAGAGGTAAAACAGGAGAAGGAATTATACATACCTTTGATAGGAATTCAGGTGTCCCTGGAACAATAGGGGCAGTTTTTTCAGGAAGCAACTTTGAGATGTATGTTGTAGTTTGGGGGGGAGGAGTGGAATAAATCTATGCTCATAAACAGTGCCAGGGCTATATTCTGACCCACAAGCTTAGAAACAACATACAGACATACTGATAAAGTTCTTTACCCTCCAGATCAGGATGGCCATATGCAAACTATCTTTTGGGAATGATAGCGGAACCAGCTATCTCCCAAACCATACTCCAATTTCTTTGGAAGAGTGCAAGTCAACCTAGGCTGAAACTGGATAAGGAACCAGCCTAAAAACTGATCAATTACATTATTAAGATACAGCCCTGTCTCAAATCCTCTCACTGTTCAACTAATTAATGAAGAAGACGACTAAGTGCCTGCTTTCCCTTCATCAATATAACACTGCCTTTTTAAATGTGTGTATTTAACATCAGCAACAGATGAGTTGAATCAGAAATAACAACACAACAGTGAGATTGCTTTTTAAAATTTTATTTTAAGCAAGGGAAAAAGTATGAACAGGAAGATACGACTAAGAAAGAAGACAAAGAGAAAAGATGGATGAACCACACCACAGATTAAAAGTTTCAG
The DNA here is from genome assembly GCA_033628505.1 of Tringa tobata. Taxonomy (NCBI): domain Eukaryota; kingdom Metazoa; phylum Chordata; class Aves; order Charadriiformes; family Scolopacidae; genus Tringa; species Tringa tobata. The sequence goes on from JAHREE010000509.1 coordinate 1,378,057, forward strand.
ACTAAGTGTTTCCATTAACCTAAAAGAAACCTCAACCCAGTAGTTCATAAAATCAAATATTTTATGCTTTTTCTCATCTGTAAGGCTATATCGGATATATCCTAATCAGTGAAGTGTAGAGTGTATTTTTTTTTCTCTACTGCATAGTACTACAATCTAATATATTATTTCTAAAAGCAAGATCTGTGTCTAAACCAATGAAAGAGAGTAAAAAATAATCCAGCCCATGCAGGTGAGGTAGTTTCAGGTACCCAAAAGAAATAAAGACTGCATAAGGAATTCTGGAAAGACAATCTGATTCTGTATGGAGTACACAGTATGAGGAAAAGGAGCATGTGACACAGCAGTTGGCACAGTACCAAAAAGATCTGGAAATGCTGAAACATGATATCACTTTGAATTTGTAATTGAACTACTTATTCTGACTTTGTCCTCTTTCATGTTAACTCTTTTGCAAATCCTTAAAAAAACCAGCACTTTCTCTGCATGCTTAGGTAAACAGTCTTCTAATATTAAATTTACTAGAAGGGATCAATAGCTTGGTTTAGAGCCAGAAATATATTATACCATCAATAAAAAAACATTTAAAATTTCAAAAATTTTCAGCTTTGGTTTCCATTTTGTGGTCTTAAAAAGCAAAGAAGCATTCCAACCCATAAGCTGGAATGGCCAAACATGAAAGTATAATAACAAAGTTTTCCTGTTGCTGTTATTTTCATAATGTAATGCAAACATCGGTACTGGAATAAATACATCATTAAAAGTGCAGGTATTTCTTCAATTTATTAACATTTTGGCTTGATGTTGCAAGTAGAGGGACTGTTGTTCAAAGATAGGATCAATTAATAAAGAAATAATTTCCGTAGGTTTAAAGTTTCTGTATTGGTTAGTAGTGCATGTTAACTGCTGAACTGCCTATGGAGTGACACAGGCTTGCACATAGGTATCAATCACACTGTCCTGGACAAGGGTAAGAGATGGTTCAGTATGACCCCTGTGGGTAAGGTAAAGTATAATTTAATTTGTCTTATAGAAGGTTTTAGTTAGAACTTCCAGTCACTGGCTGGAAGGACTGGTAACCTGTGGTGAAGGCTGCGTGAGGAATCACTAGGGTGGGGTGCTTTTTAAGAACAGATGAGACAAATACCATGCAGGAATTTATAGCCAATGCTTTTGAATAAAGACAAAGTTTTATGGAAAACACTCCAAGATCAAATGATCAATCAGCCCTCTCTTGAAATATTTTGCACAGGTTTGATAATCTATGTTCATGGAACATGCATAAAGATCTACTGGGAAGGTATAGTGAATAGTCTATTTCTTTTAAGAAGAGAGATTAAAATATCTTTGCTTGTTTAGTGCAAGAAACAAATGCTGAGATGGGACAAACCATCTCTACAAAGACAGGCCAAATATATATCTTTCTCACTGAAGAAGAGAGGGCTCGGGGCATCTTACTAACATGCATAAATACCTACAGGGAGGAAGTAGGAAGATGGACCCAGGCTCTTTTCAGTGGTGCCCAGTGACAGGACAAGAGGCAACTGCCATAAAGTGAGAGACAGGAGGTGCCATCTGAACATAAGGAAATACTTTTTACCACAAGAGTGACTGAGGACTGGAACAGGTTGCCCAGAAAGGCTGAGGATTCTCTGTCCTTGGAGATACTCAAAAGCCATCTGGACACAGTCCTGAGTAACCTGCTCTAAGTGGTGTTGCTTTAGCAGAGGGGTTGGACAAGATGATCTCCAGAGGTCCTTTCCAGCCTCAACCATTCTATGATATATATCTAGGAGGAAAAGAAACTATTTAAATTAAATAAATAAATATTAATACTCTTAGAAGATCAAGCAGATGGTTGTAAGAAAATGGAGACTGAAAATATTTGTCCAACAAACCAACCACGCAACAACTAAGTTCCACACTATGCAGTACAAGCAAACAGTCTACATTAATTTAAAATGGAGTTTTACAAGCTTAGGAAAGTAATTATATTTTTAAAAAGGAGTATTTTTTTGATTAGAAATCAAGGTGTCCAATACATCATTATCATCAAAGGAATCTGTTGGTTTGAGCCATGCTTATACTATGTTAAGCCATGATTTGGGATTTTTATTAATCATATACGGAGGTCAGAAAAGGCTTTATTGCCCTTCCATAGTTTTTCTTGTATCTTTCAAAGAAAGAATGTGTATGAGCATTTGCCACACCATTTTTTTCATTTCTCTCCCCCTAATATACTCAAAATGTATCATTCATCTGGGGTAAATTTTTGTCTCCCAGACAGGGTACAATAGACTGTATTGATCTACTGTGTATTGCTGGACATGGTGTGCTTTAAGACCAAGACTGCTCAAGACTTCTTTCCCATCTTTCTGGCATTTTACAGTTTGGTCTTGTACTAGAGGTTTTGATGTTGCTAAAGGATCACAGGCAGCATTTTATGGTCTATAATATATGGAGTAGCTATGAGCACCTTCAAAATAATCATCTGGTTTGTGTTGGATCCAATGGTAAAATCCACTGAGAGTCCTGTTGTTCCCTCCCAGTCTTATGTTCCTTCTCTGAATTATGAGGACTGGAATAGATGGCCTCTGTCAGTCATCTCCAGTCTTAGATTCTATGACTTCCAAGGACATAAAAGAATTTCAACAAAACAAAATTTTGGTTCTCATTCTACAGGGTGCTGCTTTCTGTACTTCTCTTAAATTTCTTTGAATATTAAAGACCCGGGACAATACTTCACTATTTTTGAATAACACAGGCTTACACTAAATCAGACATTTTCATTAAGAAAAGACGTATCTGTGTCCAGTCTTGAAACTCATGTATAACTTTCTATTGTACCAAACTCTACCGACATTACACCACCCCCATATATTTATTTATTCCTGATCAAGATTACATAGCCACTATACCCATGTTGTACAAAAAAAATGAAAAAAAAAAAAGGCACAAAATTTAATTATGTCTGGATAAGTGAAATATTGAGCCATCAACATTAAAATGGTGCAACATAATCTTCCCACTAAACTCTACTACTATACAGAGTACTTCTGATGCATCCACAAGTGTTATTCAATTAATGAATTAAAAGAAGTATTACTAATTGCCAGATTTAGCTGTATTTGCCAGCATATTATTTTATAGACAGATTACAGCCACCATACTGACTCTTATAAGAGTCTGTATAAATTTTACTGTTTTTCAGTAACACAAAACTTACCTTCTGTCTATGATGTATCAAAGTACACCTAGGCTCAATTTTAAACAGGAGCTATCTCATATAATCTGTAAGTATAAGTCATTAATGTCATTCAGAGGTATCACAGCTTAGTGCTCAGCACAATATATGTAAAATGCTATCATCTAATTAATAAAAAGCCAATACTGATCTACAGCTTATTGAGCTCATTGGTATTTGTCCATGGGTCACTGACAGTAAAACAGTTTACATCTACCATGATTGTGTTTGGATACATGTTTATATCCAACAGTTTATTGTTATATAGAAGATTTAAAGTTATACTGACTTTAAAGCAGCCTGTGTTAAGAAAATCCAGTTTAAATGTAAAGTGATATCCTCATCAGAATCTTACAGCAGGAACTTGGTATTATCCAATATTGGATACTCCACAAAAAAATGAAACCCATCTTTTAATCAATACTTTTTTTATTGACTAAACAAAGCTTAAAAGTGAATGGACTGCTATTGAAACCCTTGGATGAAGGAGCACATTTTATGGGACTGGCCTCTCACATATATTAAAGCAACCCCACAGAAGCCTAAAGTCTACTAGTTCTCGTTGGTTTCTAAAAGCCCTTTTATAAGCAAAATTAATGCACTAGAATAGTAGGATTTGTATGTACATCAATGATTTATTTCTAGTTGCAAAAGGCCTTTGTGTGAGGAAAACTTTAAATATTTATTAATTTATTTGATAGGATTTTATATCTCTACATAAAGTAAAGCTATTAATTACCATACAGCTACAAAACTTACCCCAAACTTCAACAAGGTAGAGAAACACAGACTACCTTCAAAGACTAATCCAGATAAAGTATAATGGCCTTAGGAAGTCAAAATTACTTACATATGTAGAAAGAAATTATAAGGTTGTCTCAACTGTGAAAATATATATTTTTTATTTCAGTTTCATGTTCTATCTTATGAACCAATAATGCTCTGCTTTACTGATAGAGGTGAGACTAGTCAACAACTGCCAACACAGCATGAAAATACTTTAATCTCAAAAGCTGTGTTTTCAAACTTTGGAGGGCTAACAGAAGGTAAAGCTTTAGCAATGAGAAGCATCACTTTGTTACAATAAAGTTACTGAGTACAAATGGACTGACTGAAATGACTGACTTGGTATAAAGGGAAGAACAAACTTGGCCATCCTGTTTATCTCCACAAAAATAACTGTTATCTACAGAACTGCCTCACAGTTCTTACCGTTGAATTAATACAGAAAAGTTTGTTTTTTTAAGTAAAGACAAAATTGCTTCTCCTTTCTCTACCTGAATAATATGTTTGGGAAAGTTACATATCCTCATTATTAACAAATGCATGACCTGAATTCAACTCTCCTAAATTTAGTTCCTTCACTTAGACATTTAAGTAAAACTCCAAATTGCAGCTGAGATAAATCTAAATTTGGTACACAACCTCAAGTATGTCTGGAAATTGAATGCAGTCTATGCTTGATCAATTTTTATGTGTAACCCTACGTAACTCACATAACACTTAAATATAGATTAAATGCTTATGTACTGCCATGCTCTTTTTTTACCTCCTTTTCTTGAGTCAAGATGATCAAGAACAATTGTCATGCCAATTCAATGAAAAACTGTAAATTATGAAATTATAAAAGTGTATTCTAAACAAAAGAAGTATTTAGACATTTTTTGAATTTGTGTGTCCTCAAAATTTGGTGGAAGCAACTCGGAATCCCAAGATTCACTCATGGAATTTGTCTGGGGAAAAAGGCATGGAAAACATTCATGGTGCTCCATTCCTGCACTCATCCTCTGCTATGGAATAAAACTGATGTGATAATTTTTCAAAATTTCAAACATTCACTTGAATGTCCTTGTAACGTGTCCCCATTTCAATTTAAAGGCATAGCTCCATTTCCAAAATTACAGCTTTGTATCAGTCCATCCCTCCTGGATGGTTCCAGAAAACTTAATGTTATGACTGAATCCTGAGCCATCTTTTCTCCAGCTCACCATTTATTTTCAATCCCACACCTGGTTGTTTACAAGCAGATAGCTAACTGAGGGATAAAGCTGAATCATCATATCACTACATCTCCCAGTAGGAGTTTTAAGCATCTCATCATATCCATCTCCCCACTTTCTGTGTAGCAGTCAAAAAAAAAAAAAGATTTTGATCAACCTCCAATGTTAAAAAAAATAAATTTAAAGAAGTCTGGCAGAAAATAAAATTCTCAATTTCTTGTTCCTTCTCCTGAGCTTTATAGATAAAAGTAATAGCAGCATTCTTCACTGAAGCCCTCTTTTCAAAGGTTTATTCTTACAGATAAAATTCCCCTCTAAGCTAAAATTTGTCTCACAGGTTTCCAGTCCAGATAGGACTAAACTATCAATACATATTATAAGTGAGATTAATGCTGCTTCTTTTAATGCTCAAAATCCACAGAACAGAAAGAAATAGCTGTTTGAATAAGCTCCATACATGCCAAACCTCATTCTATGCTCTTGCGTTTTCAGTATTACAAAATCAGTGATAAGGATGATAATAAACTAAAGTTGGCATAGTGGCCAGTCAGCACACATCACTGATCACCAGTTAAGAATTCTTTTTCTCCTGTCCTCTATGCTGTTTCTGCTGATTTTAATAAATACTGTTTTGATCACAGTACAGATCATACCACTAACAACAGATAAGGAGAAGGCTGAGGTTCTCAACAACTTTTTTGCCTCAGTCTTCACTGCCAACCCCCTCTCCTCACACCACCCGAGCTGAAAGACCAGAAGAAAACAGGGGCTATGAGAATGAAGAACCACACACTGTAGGAGAAGACCTCCTTTGACATACAATGTTTTTCATCCACATTAATTCAGGAATTGAAGAGTAGCATTTACACTTCCCACTGTCTGCCAGCTGAATGTTCCTGGCCTAGACCGTAAGACCCTTGCACAGCTACGTATTTTCTCTTGACTTCATTCATAGTACTATATCTTTCACAACTTACCAAGGTAATGAAAGTTTTCACAGTCTAACACTGTTGGAGCATTTTAAAGTTTTCTCATTTTCATGGTTCCAGGAACCATCTCATTCCACTCAATTCAGTCCATTCCTTAAAAATAGTGGGAAAATTTCATTCATACTCCAACACAACACCCAAGTTCAGTGGAATTATTGCAGCACCAACTCAACTAGGGACACAAGTGTCAAAGAAAAAGATCGGTATATAGACAAACCATATTCATTTTTATACTTTATTTAACACTGAAAAATTTGGCAAGAATATTATTTGTTAATAATATTTGCATATTTAAACAGGTGAGTGTATTATGAATGCATTCTTCTCAAGCACAGTGGACTTTCTTCAAATAAAAAAATCTGTCTTGTTCTTTTTGTTCTGTATTTTTTCTTTACTAACATTAGGGTCCTAAGCTTTTGATCACAGACAGAAACTTGCAGAATCAGTACCTTATTTAATATAATCCTTCTTGGGTTTTTCTCTTTTTAAAATACTCTTATGTATTGAAAGTAGATCATGAACACAATTTAACATTTCAATGAAGGTTCAAGCTGCATAAAACAATATTTAGATTTTACCAAATTTGTAGCATTGACTACTATAAAAATATAAAATATTAATAGATCACATTATATATGTCAATGTATTTCTATTTGTAACTTATATGGTTCTATGCTGATCTATATATTTCTATTTTATTGTATTTTATTTTTATTCAAATATTTTTCATATTGATCCTTGCTAAGATCTATATAATTAGCAAATTAGTATAATCGCTTCTCTTTTGTAAATTAGATGAAACACACAAAGAAAATTGTTATCGGTTTATACATATTTTAAGTTATAAATTGGGTAATACTATCCTGCTTCTGGTCACAGATTTCAAAATCCAGCACTGGATTACACAATCCTAACTAACAAATTAAGCAATGAACATTTTGTGCCTAATAGATAATTTGAAACACAAGATCTGGCTGTTCTCCAAATTATCACCATATTCACCATTTCCTATTTGTGAAATAGCTGATGATCTCCTTATTATATTGCACAATGCTATAATTTGCCTACTACCTGTCATTTAGACCTAGATATGGTTTGTAATTGGCAGAACCAGCCCAATTCAATTAAAAGATTTCTAATGACTAAAATAGTCTAAAGATTTGGTTGAGTTTTTTTCTTTTTCTTTTATTCAGGTGAAAGAAAAGAAGAATTTTGTTGTATTACCTAAAAAATTCAATACATTTTAAGTAACTTATGGTGGGTAATGTGGAATTTCTATCATTTGACTTCCATAAAAGTAGGTAAAATTCATTAATGTTTTCTTTATACATGTAGAGATTGTGACACAAAATGAAGTGACTCATACCAAAAATGCGCTCTAAAAATAGAATTCATACTCCCATTCCTTCCTTCTGTATCACAGGGGACTTGTACCAAAATATCTAGTCAGCAGGATTGTTTCAACATGATTGAAATGATAATGATAAATATATTTAAACGATGCTTCTGTGAATAATAAGTAACTCCAAGGCACCATAAGAATGTTAATGGATTACTTCTTACAACACTCTTGGAGGCTGGTAAATAAATACTATCATTGTTATTTTATCAAAAGAAAAGCTTAAGATAGTGAGGGTCAGTTATTTATTGAGTTCATCAAATAGAATTGTTCACAACTTTGGATACTGTGAATAAGACCAGAATCTGGCCCCAGGATCTTCAGTTACTGGCTCAAAGCAGTCAGCGACATAGAGAAGTTGAGAATACTTATTCTGCAGGTAATTCAGAGTCCATTTTATCATGTTGTCTCCAAAATGACTCATGAGCAAGAAAGCAATTTTAAAAGAGTAAAATAAAGTGGAAAAAAGAGTCACCAACAAATAGTGTTGCTTTATCTTTGCAAAAACAGCCTATGTAAGAACATTTATGGACTTCTCAAAAAAAAATCTGAGATTTCTAAAACTGAGCATGTGGAGGGGCTTTGTTTGTTTGTTTGTTTTCCTATTTTGTTCTTATGTATTCTCATCGCATTATGAAAAGTATAGCACATGTAATTGAAATCATCTTTGGTTAGTCTGAAATATCTCATGAACAGATTTAAGGCAGTTAAAGAGATTAGTAGCATACTTAGAGTTACATAATCTGTTTATTTCCTTTTATTATATTTTTGATCAAGGTTTTGAGGACCAGCACTTCTCCATTGAAGAACAATTAGGTAGCTAGCTGTGGCAATTCATTGTAGACTAAAATTATGCATATAAATAGTATCAGGAGAGGGCATTAAATTCAAGACTCTCCAGATTACCTTTTTCAAAGCAGAATGGATTATTAATTTGTCTGCAGACTAAGGCGTTTCTGCACAATACTATAATATATTTCTACACAATACTACAGCACTTCATAAAACTATTTTTTAGTTCCTAAAAATGAAAGTTTATGTGCAGAGAGGTGTGAAGCAGAATATCTTATAAAGTAGAAGAGGAGGAAATAAAATAAGGATGATTTTAACATAATACTAGTATTTTTATTCATGTTAATCTTGCTACTGTTAGTACAGGAGTATTTGCACATCCTAACAAATTGCTCTACATTAATGTGTTACACATGTAAACCAGGTGACCACGATACGTAGAGCATTGGTATATTTGATGTTTGGATTGGAACCATCTACTTGGAAACAAAAGAAAAACAAAGATAAATGCTAGTAGCAACAACAACTAGTAATAACAACAAATGCAGCAGTCCTTACCGCGATCAAATAGAAGTCACTTCCACAAAAACAGTCAAAACTGTAATCTAGTGTGTAAGCAGATGGACACAATTACTTTGTCGTTCCATGAGTCTGACTGATGACTGTTAAGTCTGTATTGGTGATGGAACTATTGAACAATTTCTTCTAAATTAGGACTCATACAGGTACATGTTGAAACTTCTGTGTCGGTCTAGATTAGAAGAAAGACCTTGACAATAGCACAAATTACTTTTCCGGGCATTTTTTTCCAGACAGAAGAAAATATTCCTCCAAAAGTTTTCCTGCAAAGAAGTGCAAAGTCTTTCAAGTATACAATTTCCTGTCACCTATGAGTCTTTCGCACCAACAAAATCAAGATAATAAAGGGGGGATGGGTGGGGGATGGTGTTCTACTTATACTATATATTTTCTTTTATTTCCTTTTACTATATATAGCATATATTTTCTTTTACAATCTTCTGTAATATAAAAGAAGCATTATGAAAGACAAGGACTATTGCCAGAAAACACATAAATATGTTGGGTATTTGTTCTCCTTCTTATCTCTATAAAAGGTTTTATTTGGTTCCCAAAATCAGACTATCAAAACATAACATTATCTTTTCTTGGACCATTGTGTGTTGGGGACTGGTGTGAGCTGCTCACTTTTTAAAATAAAAAAATTATCTCAAAAATCTCAGAAAAGAGATATACCTAATAAAAATCAACATTTTTCCAGTAAATTGGTAGTGGTTAATAATAGCTAGAGATATTCCCTAGTTACTGTACATTTAGACATACTTATTAGATTATGTAGTGCTGGTAAATAATTGATAGCATGTTAACTGATGCCACGTGGTAAACTACTTTATCTTTTTTCTGAAAGAATAAGCATGTGATCATCTCCATCTGAATCTGAAATTCATTTGGAAACTAACTTACTGAGAAAGCTGTTGTAATGGGCCGCTATTCTTTAAAAAACAAAACAAAAATCCCCCAAACCAGCAAGTCAACCCCAAAAACCCCAAACAAACTAGAAAAAGACTTTGAAAGTTGCTGGGACAAAGTGGCAAAAAGAGAAAATAAAGAAGAGCAGTAGATGTTATTTTTTGTCTTATTTGTCTCTAAAATGAATCAAATATCAGATTATGCTTTGTTGGACTTTTTAATGAGTTGTTAAGGTGACTGAGAGCATAAGTACTTTTTTTACTGTCTTCACTAAATGAAGAAATCTGACAAAATTTCTCATATAAAGCACATTCAAGTCATAAAGCATAACATTTATTCCTTCCAAAATTTATGTTGAAAAGACTAGAAGGAAAGGATTGTCTGAAGAAGGTCTGCAGACTTCTGCAATTTTAGCAGTTGTTTAACAATGTTGTGTACTTTATACTGACTCTGACTCCTGCTAAGAAGATGCGTATTTGATTTTTTCCTGTTATACTCATGAACAGTATAGTAAAAATGTCAAATTTTCAAAGATAAAATTCATTTAGTTGGGCACACAATCATTCATCTTAATTATGTCTGACATTTTCACCATTATACAATCAGTTTCCTAGAAGGAGAGAAACTCACATTCTGTTTGCTTTAGGAATCCTTCATTGAAGGAGACTAGTTACTTCAATTCTCTGAGGAAGCTAATAGTGTAGTCGAAACATCATGAAAAATAAAGGGTAATGGCTTGTATTCATCAAGACCAGGAAAATACCATAACTGATAACCATAAATCCTAACACTGCTTTTTTGAAAGACAGTAAACTATAGCACACAAGATTTTGAAGCAGGAAATGTATAAACTTTTAAAAAAAAGAATTTTTAAATACCTTTTCTACCTTCATTGAACTCAATGAGAGTTTGTCTCATTGTCCTCCTCATAGGGAGGAACTATATTAGATATTTTTTTCATTTCCTGTGAAGGATATTTTGTTTAGATTATGCAACCATGAAGAGATAATGAAACCACTAAAAGAATGTGTTTTATTTTCTAAGCATCTCGATCGTCTGCATAGAATACCTGCATAGAATATCGTCTGCAACCAAAATAAGACACATTACCATATACATAAGAAGAAATAAAATACATTTATACTCTAATAAACAAATAATGAAATAAAAATAAAACCATTACTATTAAAATCATCATTAATGCAGAATTGTCACATTGTAGGACTTGCACAATAAATATTTCAATATTCACAAAAGATTGAGTAATACTGGTAACTCAGATGCCATCTCAGACGAGGCACTAAAGACAATCTGTCTTTTAAATGGTCTTTTCCCCTCAAAGAATACAGCTAACACTACGGGAGAATGTAAGAATTTAATTTTAAAATTCCTCAATTTTTAGAGGTTAGAAGTTCAAAAGAAAATTTGAATCTTGGTAAATATTTTTACACAGCTACATATGTGGGATTTATAAGCTTTAGACTACAAAGTCTCTGTAAAAGTAACATGTCCCTCAAAACTGTTTCAACAAAAACAATATTCAGAAGAGTGGTAGGATTAGGGAATAAAAAAGTTACCTTTATGTATTGTCTTCAGCTCAGAGATCATTGCTGAATCTATATTTTACATAGACCATCTCAAGCTACAACTCAAACTATAAGAAAAATATCTCCTGCTTTAATATCTCCTTGCTTTCTGCATGTGAAAAGTCTCTTTTAATTAAATTACTGTGGAAGATAAGTGTAAATGATCTGCAAAAAAAATTGATTATTAAAAGATTGAGTCATTCTGAAATGACAAAAAGTGGAAGCTGAATATGCCTCAGTATCCCATGAGTAGATCAATCATTTTTCTTTCTGCCCTTTTTCTGTACGCTCTTTGACTTTCTTCTTGACACGTAGACAAAGTAAGGCTTTGTAGTGTGATTTGAGGGAAAACATTTGTACCAATATTGAGAATGATGATGATGCTGCTAAGACAGAGGCTCTGAACAAATTCAATGCCCTAATATAGGCAGTTCTCATCAGAGGATTGGGCTATGTTTCAGTAACAAAGCTGGCACAGTAGTTGCCAGTGAGCTGGTAACTGCTTCATTATCCGTGCTTGACCTCTTGCAATGAGTATGCTGAACCATTGTCAGACGACAGATTCAGATGGCAAGAGAACAAGCAAAATAATTACTTTCCTGAATTAAATTTTTCATCAGAATTGTAATTAAAAATAAAAATAAAAAATGCCACGGGGGGTTGAAAAAGCCCAAACTAAGTGCCAAATTCTGTTCTACTGTCAATTGTGTTGCTCTGGCTTCATAGGGAGTTGAAATGTGAATTTTTCTTCAGGCATACAGAAATATATTTTACTTGCTTCACATTTCTTCTAGTCAATAGCTCTATTGTGATGTTCAAACCATTATTGCTAAGGATAAAATTACTTAATAAATACTTAACTGTTTTTTTTTTTCCAAGTCAAAATAGTCTTTCATTCAAGAAGTGCCAAAACATTTAGATATCTTTAAATAGATGTTACATTTTCATTATTATTTTTTTCCTTTTTAAAGGAAAAACTAACTTACAAAAGAGATATATTTTTGGCCTAACTTACAAAAGAGATATATTTTAAATACTTCCCAAATTAAATGAGAATTTTCCTGATAACTAAAAGAATTTACATTAAACTGAAATAATCTTTTCATATTGTTGGTTTCCAGAAGTAGGTACCTTGGTTTACCTGGGTTTAGTCTGACTATCAAACTGAAAATATCTACTTCACCCTTTTCCAGTGGTCACTTAATACTTTAATGGCTAGTGATCAAGCTAACACGAAATATATTTTTCCCTTTAGCTGTTCAAGAGAATTGAAAACCAAACCAAAACAAAAACCCACCCAAAGCCATATGAACATATAATGTATAACCAGGCAATTTGTGTTAAGAATTTTTCTGGGTGTGCAGTGGTAACTTTTAGAAGCTATGGACAGAAAATGTGCATTTGCAAAACCACTTGTGATGATTCATTTACCTTTAGATTAATAATACTTCGCATATTGCGGGCTATTAGAAATCTGAAACAGATAAAATATTTGTGAAATAATTCTCAAGTAGAAAGTGTAATAAAATCTTAAATGTAAGTTTGATTCTCTCTAGTCAGAGGTTCAAATTATTTTTCTGCACTGAGGCTCCTGAAGGCTCCATTAAGGTTCCACTTCACCTAACAATCTCATGTTATGTATTAAACTTGGTTTAGTTGTAACTCTTCTGCAACTTGCTTGCAGCAGAGTTAGTCTTAATTGTAACTTATGAGAGATAAGAATATTTCTTTCTTTATATGGAGAAAATGCAGCTGCTCTGAGAAAAAGTTTGATGAGACATGAAATGACCTACAGGTCTGTAAAACTAATGCGTACTAGGTAAATTGGTAGATGAATAACATAAGTAGTTGTTACGTGCATAAATATAGAATACTGGAAGAAATCAGTATAGCTTTTGGAAAATGAATTCTTGCCTCACTTACCTTGTCAAGCAGTCAACAAGCTTGGCAATAGGGTCAATCCCATCACAATGTATTGTTAGATTACCAAAGGGCTTTCAACAAGGAAAGAATCTCAGAAAAACTTCAGCAGGTATTACCTGAGAATGAAGGTCCCTGCATGGTTACAAGACAGAATATAGAATGTATGAATAAATGATCAATTTTTATTGTGGAGAGAGTTCACAGGGGTGGTCCACAACAATCTGGTGAGATATGCTGATTTCACCTTCAACAATAGTGAAATGACAATTTTTCTGATGATGCCATGTTATTCATGATAGTAAGTACAAGGTCTGTCTGTGAAAAGTCATGAAAAGTCCTTTTAATACTGGGGACAACAAATTCATTAATAAGTGAAACTCATTATAAAAAAATGTAAAACAATATATATAAATAAATAAACATATCACTTTACATACAAAATTATGTGTTCTGAGCTTATCACTGTGACTCAACCTGAAATTTGGGGGTTAAGATAAATTGTTCTATATAAACATTTGTTCAATATTTAGTAGCAAACAATTGCAATGTTAAAAATTATTTGAAATTAATAGAGAACTATTATACTATAATATAAAGAATTAGGTCACTATATGAATGTACATGCTGGATTCCAAAATGTCAAAAAAAGGTATATTAGAATGGAAAGCTTCAGAAAAGGGAAATAAGGGAAATGTATGAAATTACTTCTGTGTGAGGAATGACTTAACCACAACTAAATAAACTTGGACTATTCATTATGATCAAATATGAGTAAAGGAGACTTGAAAGTGTTTTATAGGACCAAGAGGGGCATGGAAAGTATGGGCAAGGGGGCAAAGAGTGTAGGGATTGTTTTTCCATTGCTTTTTCCAACACAAAATTGAAGACAGATGAAGCCAGGAGGAGACAGGTTCAAAACAGAAGGAAGTGATTCTTTAAGCACTGGGTTGTCAAGCTGCTTTCTCCTTGGAAACCTGTAACTAGTTTTTCAAGTTTGGTGGAGACTGACAATTAACGGAAGAAAAATCACCAAACTTCTGACACTGGAAGAGATCCCTGGATATTGTCTAATTTAACACCCTTGCTCAAGCAGGGTGAGCTTCTGCAGTTTGCTCAACACCATGTCCCCACAAACGAAGTTTGGGCAATGGGTATTTTCTTTTCACTATTTTCACAGTATTTTCTTTTTCTTATGCTTATATGGAATTACCTGTATTTCAGTCTGTGTTCACTGCACCTTGTCCTGACACTGGACACCACTGGGGAAAGTCTGTATCCATCTTTTTTACCAGCTCCCATCACATATTTACACACACACTGGAAAGCCTCCCCCTGAGCTCTCCTCCCCTCTCCTCCCCTCTCCTCTCCTCTCCTCTCCTCTCCTCTCCTCTCTTCAACGAGGGCATTGAGTGCTCCCTCAGTGAGTTTGCAGACAACTCCAAATTGGGCAGAAGTGTTGATCTGGTGAGGGTAGGAAAGCTTCACAGAGGGATATGGACAGGCTGGATCGATGGGCCAAGGCCAACTGTACGAGAGTCAACAAGGCCAAGTGCCGGCTCCTGTACTTGGGTCACAACCAACTCATGCAGTGCTACAGACTTGCAGAAGAGTTACCAGAAAGCTCCCTGGTGGAAAAGAACCTGGGGGTATTTGTTGACAGCCAGCTGAATATGAGCCAGCATTGTGCCCACGTGGCCAAGAAGGCCAATAGCACCCTTTCTTGTATCCCAAATAGTGTGGCCAGCAGAAAAAAGGAAGATCTGGGGAACTACAGGCCAATTAGTCTCACCTCTGTGCCTGGCAAGATCATGGCGTTTACCTCCTGTAAACTATGCTAAGGTACATGGAAAATAAGAAATTGATAGGTGACAGCTAACATGGTTTTGCTGAAGGCAAATTGTGACTAACAAATTTGGTGGCCTCACTACAAGAAAGACAACATGGTGCTTGATTGTGTTCAAAGAGGAGCAATGAAGGTAGTGAAGGGTCTAGAGTAGAAGTCTTATGAGGAGCAGCTGAAGGAACTGGGGTTGTTTAGCCTGGAGAAAAGAAGGCCAAGGGGAGACCTTATTGCTCTCTACTTTTACCTGAAAGGAGCTTGTAGCAAGGTGGGTATCACCTTCCCAAGTAACAAGTGATAGGACAACAGGAAATGACCTCAAATTGCGTGAGGGGAGGTTTAGACTGGATATTTGGAAAAATGTCTTCACCAAAAGGGTTATCATGCACTGGAACAGGCTGTCCAGGGAAGTGGTTGAGTCATTATCCCTGGAGGCATTTAAAAGATGTGTAGACATGGGGCTTAGGGACATGGTATAGTGGTGGACTCGGCAGTGTCAGGTTTATGATTGGACTTGATCTTAAAAAAGGTCTTTAAAGGTCACAGTAGGAACAACACACTCAACAGGAAAAGCGGGTCACCGTAATTAGAATTTGAATTCTAATATTTAATTTTTTCATGTGGAAATCTTCACTGAACTTAATGAAATGCAAGAAGGTGGTTTTCGAAAAACAAACACAAATGCTACATTAAAGAGTCAGCATTTGCCAAGTGGCCTGTGGTAGCTGCACAGGTATTCAGCCTTGGCATGTGGTCCCATGGAAGTAACTGAGGTGAACCTCAGTGGAAGATTCGGAGACTCTGATGATCCATGGAGGATCATTATTCGATATTGACCATTATATGATACCAACTCAAGTATCTCAGCCGTAGAGTTTTGTTGGCTTGTTTTTTTAAATATCTAACATTAGGTTGAAGTGGTCACGCAACATTATTTTGGGCTCTGTCCAGTGATCAGGAAGAAAAGTCACATGCAGAGATTTTACAATTTAATAATGCTTTCGAGCGGATATAGCAAAGAACGTGACTCACATGCTAACAGCTTTTCTGTTCGATTCAGAGCCTCTAGCTTCACTTCCTGCACATGATCCTGCTAGGATCAGTTGTATTCACAAAAGTACCTCAGAATTAGCAGACTGCTCAATACTGAAAACTTTTACAGTGAAAAACATTGGTAGATGACAATATAAAATATTTATAATCAGCTGTCTTCTTGATTTCATTGGGACAGCTCACATCAAATTGATCTTGTAAGTGCTTAGGATCAGCCCCAGGCTCTGTCTCTAAACATTTGTTAGGTATATTCAGTGTCTCACCCACAGAAGCATTAAGAAGTTTTTCAATTGCTGGAATGTGTGAAGTAGCATACATTCTTTTTTAATCTTGTTTCTGCGCATTATAGAATAGAATGAAGGCAAGGTTGTAAAGCTAAAATTTAAATAAGCATTGAAGAGATTGCTCAAGGAGGTTTTGCCCTGGGACAACAGGATGGACCACCTAGCTTCTTGAGGTCCTTTCAAGAGCTAATTATTATGATTCTGACATGCACTTCTTGATTCCCTGACAGGGCTGCAAGCCTGCAGACTGCAGGGCATTGAGGAGAACAATGTCTCTGGGTCAGTAAGTTGTTGTGAAGAAGCAAATAACTAAATCACAGCTATAATTCAGTTGCAGGCTGCTTCCTTCCCTAGAGCAGGAAAGAAACAGAAAATTTATTGCAGTTCTGAATCAAAACTAATTCTCTAACCCAGTCCTAAGATCTAGACATATCCTCATTGCTGAAAGAATCCTCAATGTTGCAACCTGTCCCCTAGAAAGACTGTAAGGGGACTGAGGATAGATTAAATAATGGTTATATATGGCCTTATAAAAGATGAGAGTAGATATTTGACTACATCTGGAATCAGATTTATGGATATGGATGATTAGGAATTAGAATATGTACAGACTGTGTCAGGTATGGTTATTATAAGGTGAAATGGCTTTTAAAATTGATAGGGCCACGACCAACAATATATGTCCAAAAGGGTTAAGGAAGCGAGGAGAGAAATTGAAGAAGCTTTGGCAGACATTTTTATATACTTCTGCTCTCCAAAATAGATCAAGTGAAATCTGGGAGGGCTGGAGAGTAGCCAACATAATGCCATTATTTTAAAATGGCCTAAGGAGAGACAAGGGAGGTAAAGACTCACTAACTCATTGGAATTCTCAGAGGATATGGCTGTCAACCTAGACAAATGAGATACACACATCACATGCACTTTCAGAAAATGCTCAGCAAAATTTTGCATTGTAGCTACTGTTTCGGTTGCAAAGTCAAGAAATTAATTCAAAGCAGATGTATGAAACTGAATGGAATAAACCAGCTATAATAAATGCATACTGAAAATAGAAAATAAAGTTAATGAGGATGTTTTTGACCAAGAAGGCTGTTTAAAAAAATGTATAAATGAGAAGTGACACGGCTAGACTGCTAACAGCACTTCTCCTTTCAAAGAGTCTTCCCAAAGGAGGTTACTTGCTTGAGATTGACTTGTTAATGTAGCTCCTTTCAAGTCTGACATGTTTGTAGCACTATTGTTCTACCTGTTGCTGTCAAAGCTCCCTCCACCATACCACCCTTCTTCACTCTGTTAAAACAGGTGAATTTTCATGCTCATGAAAGCACTTTCCTGCCATTCCCAGAAAAGAATTACTCTTTGTTTGCACCACGGAGAACTGCAGCATAAGGTTCCCACACAGTCCTGGAGACTAGGGGAAAAACAATTTCTTTATGCTCATTCATCCCATGACAAGTTTATTGGCACTGCTAGCAGCACAACAATTTTATAGGTGAGGGCTGTGCCATAGGCTGAGGTCACAAATAAGCATTACAAATTAGCGTATTCCACTGAATCGTTATCCAGCAACAACCTTTGGTGACAAGTCAAGCTAGATTTAGACTAGTGGGAAAGAAAGACAAGTCTCTGACTATGATTACTAATTAATTCCCTGAGCCATGTAGTCTTACTACGATTGCTATTTATGTTTCTGGACTGCTTTTAAAGACGGAAGAGATGTGTAAATAACTCCAGAGGGATATATCAAAAGCTTTTATACCTAGAGTTGGTATCACCAGCCTTGCTTACCCAATACAATAGCAACAAAGAAAGGAATTTATTATTTACTCAATATCTTCTATAACATTAATGAGAGATTGTATAAATACTGTTAATCATATTTGAGATTAACATCGGGATTAGTTTGGCGTAATCTGTGATGTTAGTACAGCCAGAAAATACTAAGAAATATTTTTAAATAATTAAAAACTTTTATTTGTTTCAAGTCTTGTTTTACTAACTGGAGGGTATCTCCAGCAGTGTCCACTTTTCCACTGATATTTGATATTTCAAAAGTGATTTTAAATATTTTAGCTGGATTTGTGTTCTGAGATGGCTATCTCTATATAAAGATATATTTATATTTCTTTATATTGCTAACATCCTTTTTGAGGATGGGTGGAAACTGGTTAGAAGATCATGTTTTTATGCAGGTCTTCTTTTACCAAGCAACAGGTTATCCCTTTGCATGTTCTGGCCCCCATCTATCCCATTCCAATGATAATTGACTTATTCTTTCATTCCATTTGAAGGAACTGTATTAGCAGCAGCAGCTTCGCTGATCTGCAGAGATCCACAATCTTTTTCTCTTGGTGTCCTACTCTCTGTAGTGTTTTCAGCACAGTACACATGTGTAGGCGTGTAAATAATAAATTCTTTGATTCATTGGATAAACTGAAAAAATATCAGGAAAATTCTCTAGCTGAAATTAAATGTTTCACCAAAATTAACGCCCTGACCAAAAAGTCATTTTAGACTTAACATGAATATTCACTTTCAACAGAAATGAACACTTTTTACCCCGGTGTTAGTTTGACATAATTTCCTTTTTTTCACATTTTAAAGTGTTTTGAATTAAATTAGAACCCTAAGTCCAGAAGAATGTCAAGAATCCAGTCCATCTAATCTATACGAAGGTGCCTAGAGTAGGAGATTCCCTATGTAGGTATTAGAGAATGGTAAACACTTTGAAGATCTCCATAAGGAAGTCCCATTCATCTTAGAGGCTTCAAAGGAAATATATATTTGGAGGTCTGGGTTTCCCAGTACACTCAATCCAAGGCCTGGATTGCACACTGCAGTGCAGACAATGTGAGTTCAGGTCTTAGTTGTAATTGGATCTATGTATATGTTTTTATGATATGTCCAGAAGGTGCTAGTATTCTACTGCCAAGTATTGTTACCAAGATTGTCTTTCACATTTAGAACATTGAGCACTAACGTTTAGGAGACTCAGTATCTGTAATAAGTGATCTTATGGTCACAGCTGTCCCAGCAGGAGCTACTGGTTACTCTCAAATTGTCTTTAATAATTCGGTATTTATTTGGCACACAAGTAATACCAAGTCTCTATACTAAAACTTGGTCCAAGATATATGTTTTTAACCTTAAAAACTCAGTTCTGAGTTCTCAAAACTGTTTAAAATATACATAAACAGATATCCGCCCACACTGCAGCCTGTAGAGTACCCCACACCAGAGGAGGTAGATATTCCCTGAAGAATGGAGACCCCACGCCAAAGGTGGGGAAAAGCATGAGGAGAAGGAAGCAGCAGGGAGGAGCTGTTATGGGCTTCTTGTTAGTTGTTGGTTGTGGGGGGGAGGAAGTAGAGGAGTTGACAATGAAGGAGTGAAGTAGATCCTGGGGAAAAACGTGTCAGGGGGAAGCGTTGTTCTAATTTGTCTTTGCTTTTCACTATCCAAATCTATTTTAACTGACAAGAAAATAAATTAATTTTCCCCAATTAGAGACTGATTTGCCCATGGCAGTAATTGGTAAGTGATCTCCCTGTCCTTCTCTCAAGCTTTTGCACCTTATTTTCTACCCTGTCCTCTTTGAGAGGTGGCTGGGTGGGGGTCTGGCAGCCAGCTGAGGTTGACCCACCACATACCTCTGCAGCTTAAAGTGAACTTCCTCTACGATCAGCAGAGAAGCAACTCTGACCACATGAATAGACAACCAAAAGGTAAAAGGCCTCTCAACTCCAAGCTACTGCATTGAATAGTAAAAAGAAGAGTAGCTTGTGCTGTTTAAAATGGAGAGACACAAAATACTGAAGTTAATGTTGCAGTAAAACAGAGGACTCAGCTAAAAATGGAAAATGCAAGTTTACTTCTATTTCAGCCTGTCATTAACTCCTCTCACTATGCCCAGGTATTTTATGAGTCTCACCACGGCTCGTAGTTATTTAAGTTTTGACCACCAATGTCCCGAGACCCAACTCTAAATGAGAAAGGTCATAAAGGAAGTTGTGTTGCTTGGCTTTTTTTTTTTTTTCATTTATTTAAAAGAATCTCTCAAGAGATAAATTGTTATACTTTCTGACCCACAGTTAGTATGTCTGTTTGCTTCCTTCTAATTAACAGAGATAGCCCTGTGTCTTTGCACCTAGTTTTCAGATCTGTCATCCCCTGAAGATCAATTCCCCAGTCACGAGTTTTACTAATAGGAAACCCTAATTCATTAGTGTTGCAATACTAAAATGAAAACAAGGGAACAAGCAAAGACGACTTTGAAAAGAAACCCATATTTCAATTTGTGTACTTCATCACTGATACACACAACTTCTAAGGTCTGACTATTTAAAAAGATGGTTCTTTTTAAAGACTGTATTTTGGGTATTTACCCCCAAAGAGCTGGAATAACAGAATTTTCTCTCTTTTCAGTTTTTCTTCAATGTGCTAATATTTGTTTATAACTCATTCATAAACATGAACTGTATGTACACAATACAGAAAAAATTCCCTTCTCTTCAGCCATGAATATATATATTGCAAATCATTAATTCCCATGTGGTAGCCTTTCAGCGCTGTATGCTTAAAAATGTATCTGAACTTCAAACATGCACTCTACAGAATTATAACCCTTGGGAAAAATATACTGACTTTTCATTTTGATAAGATATTGAATATTATAATTAAAGTAATGGCATAACGATATCATCTTTATTGAAATGGAAGCACTGAACTGCAAAAAAAGGAATTAGAAGACAGCAATCATCGTGGGGATTTATGTCAGGTATTAATTTTGTTTTGTTTTCAGCTATGAAAGAAAAAAGATATAAATACTTGCATGGTTAAATTGCTTAGGAAGAACCAGTAAAGGGACTGGACATAATATAAAACAAACATCGCAGATATTTCATAACCTATAAATTACA
The DNA here is from genome assembly GCA_033628505.1 of Tringa tobata. Classification (NCBI taxonomy): domain Eukaryota; kingdom Metazoa; phylum Chordata; class Aves; order Charadriiformes; family Scolopacidae; genus Tringa; species Tringa tobata. Next base: position 1,399,577 of record JAHREE010000509.1, read on the forward strand.
TTGAGACATATGAAAAATAAAAGAACTTTAAAGTTTTGCTTTTCAGCACTTCAACATGCTGCAGTCTTTTGTTTTGCATTGTGGCAATTTGTAATATGCAATAATCTTATAATTTAAAGGAAGCAGTAGGTAGCGAGAGTCCAGGTCTTTCTTTTTCTTTTTTTCCCTTACCTAGTTCAAGTGGGTAAGATACCTCAGGTACCTCTGAAGGTTATCTCTCCCTTAGCTTTTGCATACTCCTAACATGAAAGTAGGAAGAATTTTAGACTTCCCATTTATTTTCTTTGGAGAATGTTTATGAATACTGGCACAGAATTGCCAAAAGTCTCTGGCCAGAATACTTACAAAGATTCCTGATTAATGCTAATCTTCTATCAGTGGCTGTCATCCACCCCTTCTCAGTCTTAAAATACAGCCTTCATATATCTTGACTGTGCCCCTGAGTGTTTTCAGTTGGAGCTTTAACTTCTTGGACATTTGAATGGCATGTATAAGGTCATTCTCCAGCAAACTAAAAGGTCCGTGTGAGCTATGAAGAACTTCTGTATCCCAGTAAGCCCCATGAAGTGTTAGAAGACACCAGACAATACCCCGAAAGGCAATCAGGGTATCAGGATGAGTCAGCAGCCAGCTGACATTATGTAATTTTTTTTATTTATTTTTTTTTTCAGTGATGATAGTAAAAGAAATTGACCTCATCCTTCAGGAAGCAACTAAAGCTCTGTGGTACTCACACTGAAAAAAGAACTCAGGAGAGCCTATAAGCTGTTCTGTTCTTTGTTAGCCACTAAATAATTTTACTAATCTTGCCCCCAATGAAGAAGTGAATTAATTCTTCCTTTATTTATAAAGTGAATACTTAAGCTTTAAAAAAAAATTTAAAAAAAAATTTAAAAAACAATTTTTAAAGTTCATAAGGCTCATCTAAAAATGCCTGCACTAAAGAAATACTACACTTCAGCTGAAATAACACATAGAAGTGAATTCCTGTAGAATATAGAACCCATTGCTTCGTTTGTCTAAAATGTCTAATGAGACTAGTTCTATACTAAAAGTATACTGATATTCTTGTTATTCTTATAAAATAAACATTTCCTACATAGTGATAAAGAAGAAAGACCAAAGAAACAAAAACCCACAAAAAACCAACCAACCCTCAAAAAAAACAAACAGGCTTAGGTATTTCTAGCCCATATATGGATGAAATTAATTTTATTCCAGAGCCTGCCAAATCTCTGATAGCTGAGTTTTAGACAACTAAAGATGTTCGTGCAGTCATTTCAGTGAGGTACATTTTTTTTTCCCCAAAAGTTACATATTTTTCTTCTTATTGCTTCTATTGCTGTCATATTTGTCTGTGCTTATCATAAAACTTTTATAAAAAGTGAGTAATTTATAGTTCATTGTAAATGGCCACGTCAGCATTTTCTGCTATGGCAGGCTGTTCAACAATGTCAAGTCACCCCCTCCTATGACCTTTCATAAATCTTTTCTTCAGTATACCTTAGATGTCTACTTAAATCACCCTGAACATCAGCACTCATGTTCAAGGCCAGTCCGTCATCTGAAAGCGGAGCTGAACATATCCCTGAGCCTTACACATCTCAGGTGTGAACGACAGAAGATATGGGAGATGTAACTTTTCTCTCTCTCAAGCCTTTACACTCTTCCCTTAGCAGTGCAGTACAAAGGGTGTGCTCTGCACGTGCTCCTCCAAAGTACATTCGCCTCATCAAAATATTCACATGCCTTGGTAGAAGATTCACCCTTTATCTAAGCAAACAAAAAATGAAAGTATCGGCACGCAATTAATCAAATGGAAATATAGAGTTCAGCCATCCAGCAGCTTGAATCCAAATATTACTAGCAATGGCTTTCCTTATATATAATTAAAGTCATACATACCCTCTTAGATAAGTTTTCTACCATGGGTTTTCATCTTTTTCATCTGTCTTCCAATGTCTTGCTTCATTTACATGCAAGGGAAACTTTCTACCCTCATCACTATTTGTTGTTTTTCAAAACTCCAGTTGCAAGCAGCTGGTTGGTTACACGGATGTATAAGAATGCTCATCATACTTGGCGTTCGTGTCCTACCAGCATATACACTTCATGTTTCACAGACAGTTAGAGAATAGCTTTTCATTTTTTATTTTTTTTTTAACTTGGACAAAAATATAAAACAGCCTTTTTGTCTTTCAAGCACAGATGTCTATACCACAGGTGTCATATTAATACATCAATTCATAATACATCTGTACTACACTAAGAACATTTTATGCAACTACATCAATATGACAAATTTATTCATAGAATCACTGAATGGTTCAGGTTGGAAGTGACCTTAAGAAATCATTGAGTTCCACCCCCTGCCATGGGCAGGGACACCTCTCACCAGACCAGGTCTCTCAAAGCCCCATCCAGCCTGGCCTTGAACCCCTCCAGGGATGGGGCAGCCACAGCTTCTCTGGGCAACCTGGGCCAGGCTCTCACCATCTCACAGGAAAGAATTTCTTCCTAGTATCTAATCCAAATCGCTCCTCTTTCAGTTTAAAACCATTACCCCTCATCCTATCGCTACACTCCCTGCTAAAGAGTCCCTCCCCATCTCTCCTGTAGCCCCTTTAGAAGGCTGCTCTAAGGTCTCCCCGGAGCCTTCTCTTCTCCAGGCTGAATAACACCAGCTCTCTCAGCCTGTCCTCACAGCAGAGGTGCTCCATCCCTCTGATCATCTTCATGACCCTCCACTGGACCCATTCCAACAGGTCCATGTCCTTCCTGTGCTGAGGACTCCAGAGCTGGACACAGTACTCCAGGTGGGGTCTCATCAGAGAGGAGCAGAGGGGTAGAATCACCTCCCTCGACCTGCTGGCTATGCTTCTTCTGATGCAGCCCAGGATGTGTTTGGCTCCCTGGGCTGCCAGCGCAAATTGCCAGCTCCTGTTGAGCTTCTCATCCACCAATTCATATTCTTGTGATTGCTCTTTCCTTTTGTGGGCACAGCTATTGAACAACATTCTGTAGCCAAATAAACTTTATGAGGTAAAAATATTAGTCTAACTAGTTAAAAAGAAAGAAATTGCACAGTAATGTGGTTACTCTGAAGAGGAGAAATGAGCAGACACAAAATACATAATAGAATGGAAGACAGAGAAATCTATCTGGAAAGCTCTGGGAAAAGCTGAAGAGGTCTCCCAGTTAAGCTTAATAAGCTATTTTTAAATTTAAACCTACTTTCAATTAAACTTCAAATTGAGAAATATTTTCAATAATTGCTCAGATATTCAGAGAGAATAGAGCCTACGCATTTTTTCAGCAAGTAAGCACTGAACCAAAACCAACCCTCTTTCTTTTAAGAACAGTAGGGAGTTGAAGGGTTAATCAGTGAAAATTAACTGGTATTAATGCGGTGGGTTGATCTTGGCTGGATGGCAGGTGCCCACCGAGGTGATCTATCACTCCTTTCTTCAACAGGACAGGGGTGGACAGAAAATAAGGCAGAAAAAAAAACCAAACTCGCGGGTCAAGATAAAGGCAGTTTAATAAAGCAAAAGCGAAGGCCACACAAGGAAGCAAAGGAAAACAAAAGATTTTATTCTCTACTTCCCATCAGCAGGAGATGTCCAGCCATTTCCCCAGAAGCAGGGCTTCAGTACACATAGCAGTTGCTCCAGAAGACAAATGTCGTAAATAATAAATGCCCCCCTTCCTACTCCTTTCTCTTAGCCTTTATTGATGAGCAGAAATCATATGGTATGGAATATCCCTTTGGTCAGTCGGGGTCAGCTGTCCTGGCTATGTCCCCTCCCAAGATCTTGCCCACCCTCAGTCTACTGGTAAGGGGTGGGGAATGTTGGAGAGATAGCCTTGATGCTGTGCGAGCACCGCTCAGCAGTAGCCAAAACACTGGTGTGTTATCAACAGCTTTCTACCTACCAATACAAAGTACAGCAATATGAGGGCTGCTACCAGGAAAATTAACTCTGCCTCGGGCAGACCCTATACAATTAAGAACACCGGAACAAATTAAAGTAAAACAAACCCAAGATGTTCAAACTTAAAAGAGCGAATGCTTGATAACCCAAAATGGTCATTAAAATCATTGAGAATGGGGAGTAACAGAGCCTGATTTTTCAAGGATGCTTAGAGTTTTCTAAAGATAAAAGTCATAACATTATCAAATCTCTGTGTTGCAGTGGGATGGATTTGTCTTATTTCTTTCTTATCAGCTTCTCTGTTCCACTTTTTTAAAAATGGGGGTTACTAGATAAAGTGAACTTCTCTGGTGTCAGGGGGAGATTGATTCTGCTGGAAAAGAAATGTATATCCTGAGAAAAAAAAAAGGACCAGAACTAGTAAGATGTGGCCAAGGGAAAGGATCACAGCAGTAGCAAGAGAGTCACTTGCAAACAGAGATTGCTGGAAGGAGCAAAGAAAAGGCATCTAAGTCTTAAAATTGGTAGAAAACTGGAGTTTCAGGGTTGATAGCAGATTAATTTTGTAATTTCATGAAGGTGTTATAAAACAGAGAAACTGAAAACTTTGTACCTTCACTTGCAATTGGGAAAATTATGATCTGAGCCATTATATATCTTTAAATTTGATCTCAATAAGATTCAAAATTCTGGACTATAGAGAAGACTTAGAAGAAGACAGTACATGGAGGTGTACAGAAGCTGGGACAAAGTGCAACAAAAGTTGGTAAAGGTGAATTATGACAAATTAATATAATATCATTGTTCAATAACATGATTTTTTTCTGGGGGAAAAAAAAAAGGAAGGTGATAAATGCCATCAACCTGAATTTCAGTAAATTTTTTTGAGGTGGCACAACATGGGAAATATTAGTTTTATATGGAGAAAAAGGCCACAGATTAAGAGAGGAATTACAGAGTGACTAAACAGCTTGTAGCAGACAAGGTGTAAGTAGGTAATAGGAAAAGTATCAGGCTGGTTACCAGCAGATCAAAGATCAGCCCAGGGATCAATCTTATTTAATAATTTCAGCAGTGACCTCGGCATGGATATTGGAAACATAATAATGAAGTTTGCCAAAGACACTATATTGGAAACATCATCAAGCAGCGGTTAAGGATACTGTAGAATGAACTTGATGACCTTGAAAACTGTGGTAATAGAAATGAAATGAAATGTGTGTAGCGCAAAGTCACACACTTTGTGCTTAATAAGCAGAATTTTTTGCCAGCAGAGGTATCAGCTGAAAATTTAGAAGGAAGTGAAGGACAAGAGTTTCATCATAGGATGTCTATGAACTGCCAGCATTTCCCATCTGTGAAAGAGAAATTCAAGTATAAGACACATCAGTTGATGAATTTTTCAGTACAATTAAGGAAATGTTACTTCTATCAAATATATTCATCAGGGTTTGTGAAAAAAGAAGTCCAAGGGAATCAAGCAGAGGAAAAAGATAAAGTAACCAAGGGAATGGAAAGATTGTTTTGCAAGAGAACAGAAGAGAAACGTGGCTCATTTAACCTAGTAAGTGAAACCTAAGAGTAGAAGATACACCACAGAGGCAAGATAATAATTTAAGCCAAAAAAAAAGAGTGCCAAAACCAACCAAACAACAAAAGCAATAAAAGCCCAGATGCTTTTAACACAGAGATTTCTGTGGTTATGGAAAGAATAACAGGTTTTAATGCTGTATCAATGAGCTAGACTCAGTGAATTAAGCTATTCCTTCCAGGTTTGAGTTTCCAAATGGAGACTCTGTAGAAATTTGAAACTATTATATAAAATTATGCTGTATCTGTGGATTTAACCACAACTGTACAGCAGGAATGATAATCAGTTTTATACACCGAGTATGTGGAAGTCCTAAGAATATTTTAAGCCATGGCTTAAGCCTGAAGTGATAGTACTACCCATGTAGAGAACTTAAGTAGGAGATCAGAAATGCACAGACTTTTGACAGCTCTCTACAATGAATTCCAGTAAGACCACGCATATTAAATAAGCTTCAATTGAAAGAGCTTTTTTAGAGTGTGTTCCATGAACACCTTCAAATTTTTCATTGAGGAATGCACCTTTTTAATTTGCTTCATTTTTCTTTATACGTACTATGAAAAGAAAACTAGAGAGGTAAGTCAACAAGACATGTAATGATTTTATGAGCAGAGCCATAAAGAAGGTCTGTAGGGGAAACAGTCATCTTGAGTAAGTTTATAGTGCTAAAATTATTCCTTTGTTAATATTATTCAAAATGCTAAGCAATGCATTATTAACTGTATTCTGCTGGGTACCACAAAAAAACATTCTTTTAGTAGAAATAATGTTACCCACAACACACCAGTCTATAAATTGCAACCAGCTTTGTGAATGGTTATATGATTTGGGAACATGAAATCACGCTGCAGAGTGAGTTATTTTTTGTTTTTATGGGCTTGCTGAAAAATGACTGCATGAAAAATATAGGTGGAAATAAATTGAGTCATGATGTTTTAATCTTATGGGATTGTCACGACAGCCAAAAAAGCTATGGGAGGGAAACACAAGGTCAGAATAGAGCATTCTGATAAATCTGGCAAATGTTTAAGAAAGTCAGGGAATCTCAGTGTAGGTCTTATTGGAATGCCAAATACACTCAAGTTATTTGTGTGACAGTGTCCTGCTTGAATGTGCAGAGCACATCTAGTTCATTTAGGTGTTGGATTAACTCATTTGATCCTTAAAGGAAAGGTAAAACTGTTGTGGGAATGAGGTCTCCTTGGGGGAACTCTATTTCCTATTTGCTTACATCCCGTCAAAATGGCTTTCCATCACCTTCCAGAATCGGGAACTTTGATCCATCCTTCTTGTCCAAACAGAACAGGTATGTCTATGAAGCTGGAGTCCAAAAGATGGCATTGGGCAAAGGATTCAAATAAAAGCTGAATGGAGGCTGGGACTGGGGAAAAAAGGCATGATAGCCCTGCCTTACAGATGTTCCCAAGTAGGTATGGTACTAATGAGATTTTTTTTTAACAGATTTTTTTTTTTTTAAAAAAAAAAAAAAAAGAGCCTGGAAGAAGAATGAGCCTAGGATTCTGTGGATTTAACCCTTTCTTTTATGTGTTCTCCAGCTTTTGAGTGAAATAATAGACATAGCTTTTTTTGAAGATACTGATGGACATTTTTGAATGTATAATCCTAGCAGGAGGCAAGAACAGTGCTTTGTATAATAAATTTCAGCTAGCCTGTGGGGAAGATCACTGCAAGGTAAGATCTGGGACTAAGAATCTCCTGTGCCGGAGACTTCTGAGACTGAGCTCAAGTTGTTGGAAGAGTGGAGAAAAGGAGGAGCAGGAGCCTGTTAGATTATTTTTTTTTTTTAAGTCAGTCCTACTTTCCAAGATCAAACCACCTCCAGTAGTTATGATTCTGCATCTATATATACTAATATATGTATTTTAAACATGTTTATCTGATTCAACGTATGTGGTTCATCTCTGAGCTAGTCAGCATAGCCTCCTTTCTGTATATATATACTTCTGCCTGAAAGCAGAGATCTGAATAGTAGTAATCACATCTTAAAGCAGTTATGTTTTATTTGAACTCAATATAAGTATTTATATTTCCTCGTATCAGTCCCACTGCTGTGGCCCTTTCTGTTCAAACCTTGAAAGGTCCAGTATTTTTTCTAACACACCTGTAAAGGATTTATGCTCTTAGTTCTAACAGTCTCTCAGCTTTTTATGTAAAAAAGTGTAATTGGCATTTTATATAGTAATTCCAGTGTGACAATTTAAAAAAAATAAAATCCGATTTTTAATGTCTGTCAGTGTTGGGACAGTTAGCAATGCAGTGGTTATAACCTTGGAATAAGCATATGCGCGGTGTTCCACTTGGAATATTCAAATTCATATAAATAGAAATAGCAACAAAGCTGACATGTTTTTATTATATGTTGATATTTTATGTATTTAGAACCCTAAACTTGAAAAATGCTTCTGTGCATTCTTCCTTTTTCAGTTCTTCCAATATGATACACACTGGCTTTTCTTGTAGTAGCACTTGAAACAACTTGTGATATTGTTCTTTATCCTTTCGCTTGTTCACCTGAAAAACTGCCTGTGATGCTATTGCTTCAAGCTCTTTAAAAGTAATGGTTAAGGGCCAGAAGAGCAAAGACAAGGACAAAACACCATTGCTTCAGGGCCCTATTCAATTCTCTTTAATCAGGCAGAGCTGCCATTGAAATCAGTGACAGCTTTGCTTGAATAAGAAGGGCCGAATAGGGATTTCAGTACTTCTAGTGTGCAACTTAACAATCTGTCCTACATGGCAGGGGAAGACTACCACCAGGACCAAAGGAAGAACAAACAGTTTCTCTCTTTTGAAAAATACTCTTTGTATCCCTTGTCCCTGGAACTGAAATAAAATTACATAATTTTTTTTTTTTTTTTGTGGAACATGTTCTTTTCTCTCTTACTCCCCTCTACACATACAACCATCACACGTGGTTCGCCGTGTATTGTAACTCAACCAAAACCCCTCGTCCCTATCCCCACATCTCCCACCCAGTGCCATGCCCACTTTTGCACAGATGAGTTGTCCCCATCTAAGCAACAGTCCTATCGTGGCCAAAAGGGGAACAAAGAGCTACGTAACTCTAATGTAACCAAAGCACTCTAATATTATTATGCAGGAGATAGTTTCAATACCTTCCTTCTTAACAGAAAAGGAAAAAGCCATTGAGTCATGATATTAGAGTCACTTCTTTAGGACACTCCTAACTAGTACCATAGGTATAAAACGCCAATGATTTATTGTCAGACAATTCAGATAGATAGCAACTTTCTACTCTCCTGGGTTAAATACATACTTTTCTGATATCCTTATATTTACTCAGGCGTGTCAGGTTTTGATGAAAAATACAGCAGCTGTAAAATACTGAAAAAGAGCAAGTGTGAATTCTCATGCTCCTAAATATATTGTCCTCATTTACGGACATGAAGAGTCACTTGGCACTCTCTGGTGCAATAGAATTACAGATTATGCAATTCTTAATCAGCTGTGTAGTGCACAAGCCTTCCTCACCCAATGGTACAAATTCAATTTAGGTCATTAGAACTGCCACAAGGCAACTTTCCTCTTCTGGCATTGACTGACTGTCTGGAAAGCTGTGATTTTCTAGCAGTACAAGTCAGCAGTCACCTACTGAGAGAACTGGTGTGGCTTTTAAAAGCTGGTTCAGCACAAGAAGAAAAAGAGAGCTGACACTAACTGTAATTGTCAGAAACTCAAGCACTGTGCTTTGAAACATCTGAGAAAGCCAACCTGGAAAGGAGAAAAGAAAAAACAAATTAGGAGAATGGAAAAAAAATGAAAAAAAAAAAAAGTTTAAGACAGACAAGAGAAGGAAAAAAATATTAAGAAAGAAAACAAAGAAAAAAGAAAGTCGAAACTTTAACTCCTGAAGGATGATGGAGCCGGACTCTTTTCAGTGGTTTCCAGTGACAGGACGAAGGGCAACCGGCACAAACTGGAACATGGGAAGTTCCATTCAAATCTGAGGAAAAACTTCTTTCAGGTGAGGGTGGCAGAGCCCTGGAAGAGGCTGCCCAGGGAGGGTGTGGGGTCCCCTTCTCTGGAGATCTTCAAGCCCCGCCTGGATGGAGTCCTGAGTGATGTGCTCTGGGCAGCCCTGCTTTGGCAGGGGAGTTGGACTGGATGATCTCTAGAAGGTCCCTTCCAACTCTGACAATTCCGTGATAGGAAGGCCAAAGCATAGTGTATTTGGTAATACCTCTAAAGTAAAACATGTTTTCAGGCTAAAAATATGGAATTGATCTGAGTCCATTGAAATCATATGAATTTCTCTACTGACATCAGTCTATATCAGTTGGAGTCTCCAACAAGTGCAGAATTAGAACAATATGCCAGAAAAATTAAAGAAATAAAAAGAAGAAAAAAAGAACATTAGATGAGTAAATGTAAATATTCAGGATTTACATATAATTACAGGAGTTTTCTGAGGATGCTTTTGCCTCATTCACTTGTAATTTCACAAGCAATATGCACTTTTGATTAACCAGTGTTGTGGTGGCAAAAATGAATTTAACAGTATACAAGGAGATAAAACTTATTTTACCAAAGAACCCCTCCGCAATATGCTAGCATTGTGCTTGGAAGTACAACTACGGCACCAAAGTACATGAATGCATCCAAGAGTACTAGGCATTAATTTGAGCTAACATTTATTTGCCTAGACAAGCTAAAAGTAGTAGTAAATATGACCTGCTTGTTCGGTTATGTTGTTAGTGGATTTGGGAAGAAAAGAAAAAGAAAGAACAGTCTACCATAGAGGGTGGCGGGGGGAGGGAAGGAAAGATTTAGTTTGAAACAGTTAGAAAATTCAGCCTCTGAAGTTAAAGCAAAAATTCTACGTAGCAAAGATAGTGGATGAATTTGTAATTGTTCTGGATTTCATTTTTGACTAATTATACTGTAATAAGTACTAGTAAAGACATCTCACGTATCAATCTATGAAAATTATTTTTTAACTTAAGAACTAGGTCAAATGAATGGTTTATGGGACACCGGTTTTCAGTGAGCAAGTTGTCCTGCCTCAAGGCTGATATTCTAATTGCATCTGTGTAGTCTAGTAGTTTTCCAAGACGGAAAAAGGGAAATTCCTGAGATCTCCTCTGAAACACAACATCCTAGAATAATTTTAATTAATAAAGGTAAAATGAATCTGAAGAGGGAATGGATGCTGAGAATTTGTGTTAAGCAGAAACAGGTGAACATAGAATGAAGGGAGCAAAATTGGAATCAGCAACTCTAGCGATAGCTGCTTTAGACAAAGACTAAGGAGGATGAAAAAATAAGATGCATTCTTAGTTTCTGGGTCATTCTGGTGAACAGGATTGAATATTTAAAATGAATGGCTTATTAAATACTCTGGCTTTAGCAGAAGGGATTTCAGAAGCAGCATGGTATGGGTAGAGAGTAAAACAACTCAATAGAAGGCATTGCATTTAGAGCTGGTCTGTGGTAAGCTTACATCTGAAGTTGAAAATATAGTGAAGAGTTATCACTAAAGGAGGCAATTTATCAAAGATAAATTGGTGACAATGTAATTTCTATGGGCAAGAGAAAACTGACAATATGCAGAATTTTCCAGTCTTTTACACTTCCAAAATGTGCAGAATGCTCAGGATTCTATATGGGTTTCTTTTTCTCCCCTTCTAAATAATTTCGAGTTTGGGTAAGAAAAGAAAAGCAGTTCTATCACCAAGATGCACATAATTTGTTTCAGACTGTGAAAATTCCTGCCTCAACTGACTTATTTTCAAACTTCCTTTCACACTGGGCACCCCTATAGTTCAAAGAAAGGACTTCAGAGGATGGTGGCTTCTTACAGCAAAACATGTTCCAGAGTCAAGTTTCATTATCCAAAGGGAGCATCTGACAGAGCAGAAAGGAACAGAAAGGTCACACCACACTAGGCCAAAGACCTTTCTTGACCCTGTTTTGTGAGCCTGTGACACTAGGAGTGGTCTATTTGGTGCCACACCTTGGCTTTCCTATATTTGCCATTTTCAATAGTGCAACACTCACTCTCCTCCCTTTTAATTTCTTCAGTTATTGTCCCTTGTGATCACTTGTTTTCCCCCAAGTCTCTTTTTTTACTCTTCATTTGGGGAAAGAAGACATAGTGAGAGGTGAGAGGATCTATTGTGTGTTGCTGCTTGGCATCAGTAAGAATTCTGGCCATTAGTAGCGGGGACTGTCAAGGGTGCTCTGCCTAGCTCCCTGCTTTTATCTTCAGTGAGAGTGTTGACCTTCTTGGTCCTTCTGTACTCGTTGCTTCCTCAGCCCTAAGGGTAAAATCAACAGAAACACTGGTAGATCACAGAATCACAGAAGCACAGAATCTGCATGGTTGGAAGGGATCTCTGAGATCATCAAGCCCAACCATGCACACACACACACAAAAAAAACCCCCAAAAAACCAAAAACAAAAAACCAAACAAAAATGCCACACCACAAAAAAACCCAAACCAAACAAACACCCAACCCAACAATCTCAGGCACTAGAGCATGCCCTGAAGTGCCACATCTACACGCTTCTTAAATCCCTCCAGGGATGGTGACTCCACCACCTCCCTGGGCAGGCTGTTCCAGTGCCTGACCACCCTCTCAGGAAAGTCATTCTTCCCAAGATCTAAACTAAACCTCCCCTGCCCCAACTTCAGACCATTTCCTCTGCTCCTGTCATGATTCCCTTGGGAGAAGAGGCCAACCCCCACCTCTCTGCACCCTCCTTTCAGGGAGTTGTAGAGGGCAATGAGGTCTCCCCTCAGCCTCCTCTTCTCCAAACTAAACATGCCCAGTTCCCTCAGCCTCTCCTCATATGACTTGCTCTCTAGACCCCTCACCTAGTTGAAGGTGTCTAGGTGAATATGACAGCATTAAAGCAAGGATAGAGGATTACTACTCTGGGTCTGTCCACACTGTTTGCAGTCTGTGACTCTAGGTCCTCCATCAATGAAATCCACAATTTAAGTTTAAAAACCTGTATCAGAATTCCCTTCTATCACCTTCCAAAAGTTTTACATCTGGAGAGTGTTTGCATCCAACCTTTATAGGAGAAAACTTCTCAAAACCTACAGTAACTTTTTCATTCAAGAATATTGAAGGCCAACATGCAAAGAAGTTCAAACAAAACTGTAAAGTTACAATTCTGTAATCATCTAGCAGACTTGGAAATGTACGGCATCTCTTTGATGTTTGCAGACAATGGGCTATGCTGAGAGAATGGACTGGGGTACCCAAAGGAATTCAGTGTATCTATAAACTGTTCGCTTTGTTCTCCTATTTGTAATTCATCCTGGTATATCCAGTGGGTCAGCAGACATAGAATCGCTGCAATGGGCTAGAGATAATAGAAGCTTCCCAGTGATGAGATCTTTTTAGAATAAAGTGCAATTGTAAGATCTATGTACTGTGGCAACTCACAGAATCACCACGATAGCATTTTGATTGCAATGGAAAAAACCCCTTATTACCATGTAAAAGATGTTAAAACCAGACTTTGATAAATACCAGTGTCTACTTCAAGGAGATTCTCCGGTGATGCCCTTTCTCAATACATTCAACCCTTTCAAGTTTATAAAATCACAGAGAAACACGGAGAAAATTTCTCTACAATTAGATATTATAGACAGACAGACAGATAATTTTACCCATAGAAGAATGCAGCAGTATCAAATAGCAATTAACATTCGTTGTAGTCAAGTTTGTTGTTTCAGAAAACAACGTGAAGTTTACTTACTGTAAAAACTAACAATCATGTCAACAGCAGGAGTTTAATGGATGAATTCCTCACCAGATGTGGGTTGTGAGATAATCAAGGAGAAACTTGTAGTCAAAGTAATTTGTTGCGATTCTAAAGAACAACAAACTTACACTATCCAGGAGGTAAAAATATTCAGCTGGATGTCACGGTTTAACCCAGTAGGCAGCTAAGCCACAGCCACTCGCACACTCTCCCACAGAGGGAGGAGAGAGAGAATCAGACACTGGCTCCAGCACCTCCTGTCCCTACCAGTGATTTACGGAACACCAATAAATAACGCTGAGTTTCTGAAGTTTCGGGTGTAAACTAATTCCATCAGATCTTGGCAAAGAAATATATGTATTTCAGACCCCTGAGACTGTTTTAAAAAAACAACCAAACAAACAAAAAAACCCACAACACTAAAAATACATCAGTATGGTGTTAGAATGTAATGTTGGCCTAAAAAAAATGTCCTCCAAATGGGAAACTGGCCTGACTTATAACCAATGAAGGAAATCGGAGCCCTATCCTAGATAAAACCATGAGAGTTATCAGGTCCCCTACTGAGCTGAACAATTTATGACTTTGTTACAACTCAATTCAGCGCCGACTGCAACAGTTAACCATGAAAACAGCCTAAGGAAATGCCAGATGTGTGGAGCACCAACTTTTGAACTTGAGCTTGGATGATCCAAAAACTGTTGTATTTCCTATTCTCACCAGAATGGATGAGATTTGTCTTACATAGGTCACACAGGAACTGACATTTCTAGAAGCTTATTAAAAATTTCTCTTAGTCTGTGAAAACAAATTAGGAGGAGGAAAACATACAAAGAATTTTTGTTTCGCCAGTGTTGACAGAAAAATGTTTTGGTAGGAAAAAACCCTAAGTAAATAGAGAAGATCTTGTAATGGGTAAATCAAATACTTTAGCTATTCTAAGTTATTGAGGCTTATATAATTTTAAATTCTGTAATCACCAGACCTGTCATGATTGGTCTACTGGTATATCTTTGGCATGTCTGATATATCTTTGGTATTAACTAATCAGTCCTCTTCACAGTTAATTGAAAATATTGCAATTTTTTGTTCACTTTGCATGGAAGAAGCAATTATGAAACTTAACGACCACATAAGCTGTCTGAGGACTGCAGACTTTTCTGGGGACTGTAAGGGATACCACCCTACACAACACATGATTAAGCCAAAGTGGAACATGATAGGTTTCTCCCCAAACGGATTGCAAATGTAAGCCATAGAGTTGCGACTGATTATAACCGAGGGCATTAAAAGTAGAAAGCAACCAGCAAGCCAAGAGAAGCAATCATGACTGTAGTATTAAAAAACAGAAATAGCGACAGAGCTCTTCTACCAGTTAATTTGTTCTTCAAGTATCATTAGGTGAGAATTGTTCACTGTTTGTGAACAATTGCACCTCTGGTGCAATACTGTTCTTTCACAAAGAAGGTGTAACAAAGACATGCCCAGCTCAACCAGCTTCTACGGGTAGAAAACTGGCAGTGATTCTAAGCTGGCTAATCACTTCGGTCACAAGGAACAACTGCCTTGTTTTGTTTTAATTCCTCCATGGAAGAAAAACTTTGAACTTAAACTTCCTCAGGTTCAGAGCAGGCACACAAATTCATACATGTAATCTATAACCATAAAACTTGCTGATGGTTGAATGTGCTCATCAGGAATTGTAATTCAACAGCACTGCTTTCAAAACCAGAAAGCTGTGTTAATATGCAGACTTTAGTTGAAGAAATAAATCAAATAAATATTTAGCTTGATACGTATTGTCATTTTTCTGTCTACGTAATATATTTTCAAATCACAGCTTCTTCAGATTTATTAATTATTCCAACATATTCCTTATATCCCCCAACATATTCCCCAAATACTTTATGAAAATGTATATTATATGAAATAAAAACAAAGAATCAGAAGCCAGGCATACCTGGTTATATCTGGCAATATCCACAAATATATCTGCCATGTATCTGGCAAATATCCACAAAACAGCCAGTGGATTGGAACTGGTTATATTAATCTCTAGGTGCATACAGATAATCCAGTCAAATAGACGTAATGCTTTATATTTAAATTATCCTACTGACAATAATATGATTTAAATAGTATTAGGGGCATGGCAGCTGGGGAGCTAACAAAGTTAGAAGTCCTATCTGTGTAATTTCCTTGCATTTACAAAGCTCTCAGTCTGCACTTTACTTATAAGTGGTCACTCACATTTGCTATCTAGGACACTTTCCCTGTGCTTCCTGTCAAAATATCTACTGATAAGTCAAGCTCTTGGAAGCCTAATACTGTTTAACGGCCAGGCTTGTATTTTCGGTTTTTGCATTAAGGCATTGCAAACTCCTGTGTTCAGAGATTTCTTACCTCTGAGGAGACTCCAACTCAAAGTGAAGGAAAGTTAATTTAAAATTGTGGATAAAAACACACGGCTAAATTCTACCCTGTGCAAACTACCCTGAAGTATCGAGCAACAGCACGTTGCCCCATCACGCGACACATTTTGAAGCAGGATTCTCTGATAAGGTATTCCATTGGGAAGTTCTGTGACAAACTAAGCGTCGCAGAACATTTCAAGGTGGCCTCAGCAGGGGAGTTCAAGATTGTTCCAACGTAAGCGTATGCAATTTAATTACATTATTTCCATGGAAAACAACTAATGATAATTAACCAAGGACTGTGCTCCAGCCTCGCTTCTCCACCCCCTCCTCCCAATAGAACTGCAGGATGATGAGTTACACTGTGACATAAACTGCTGTATTAAGATTTGGTTTCATGAAGGATCAAGATCTCTCACAAAAATCACATTCCTAAAGTGTAAAGACTAATGACTAGTGTGAGAAAAACTCATTCATGAATAGAATGTAAAGAGGACAAAGTCTTCAAAACAAAGATGAAACTCAGTCACCATGTCCCAACAAAGTTATTTCCTACTCATAAAACTCTACAAAATCCGATCTGTTGTGACTGCCTTCTCCTAGGAGCAACCCATATTTCAGTGACATGGAGTGGTGGAGCCAGGCTCTGCCCTCCTTGACAAGCTGGAACAC
>JAHREE010000509.1:1430490-1509845 GCA_033628505.1 Tringa tobata
GGAGACACCTTTCTCAAAGGGGGAGAGGGTCTTTGCCCAAGAGATCGTGGGGCTGATCGACAGGACTTTAAACTAGATGTGAAGGGGGAAGCGGATAATAGAATCAGGCTTACCTGATTTCAGGTGCTCCAGCCCTCTGATCAGCTCTATAGTCCTCCGCTGGACCTCCAACCCGAACGATTCCATGAATCTATGAAATCAGTACAAACATAAACCAGCTGTCAGGCTCCATTAGAATTTTAAGTCTTTGTCCATTTCATTAGTAAGAGAGAAACCTGTTTATGAAAAGACTGCATTGCACAAATTAAGGCAGTTGTAGATAATACATAACATTTCCTTTTTGGTAAAGAGAAGTCATCTTCATAAAAAGTTGGCTCTATTTACTGAAAAATAAAAACCTTGAAAGCTTATTAAAAAGAAATAAAGCCAACATTTCTGTTACAGACATTGTGGGTTACTGAGCATAAACCACAACAAAAGGATTTTTTGTACAGATGTTCTTGTTGGTGCATTGAAACAAATCAAAAGCAGCTCTAACCGATAATGTCCAAATGGAAAGAGAGATATTTTGTGTAAAGAAACACTGACAATTAAAACAGAGATTGAGCAAAAGAAATCAATTATGACACTTGCCAAATGCTCCCTAGTTGAGTGGTCTTCAGGACAAACTCTGTAACTGTCCAGGATGGACCTTGATTAAGAGGAAATGACTTTGAAAACGGAGAATGCTGGGGGTGAGACAACATCTAATGAGACTGTGAGGTCTACGTTTTAAATCCCTTTCAAGTTTCATTTCACCGCAACTGTAACAGGCTGTCTCGGAGTTAAAAATGCAGATCTAGAACCAAAGGCCCCCTTTGTGGCAGTAAGAGAGACAGAAATTGCAGAGAAACTGATTGCACAGCCGCTCTGTGACTGGGAGCCACTCTCTGAGAATGTCCTGTGCCAAGCACCTCTGCAATTACTTCAGTGGGAAACAGTAACCATTTCTCTGTACGTGGACATGTTTGAGTCATCCTAGATATATTTTGTGATTCATCGTGGGCTGGATTGTGTCAGAACAGCAAATTTGAAAACAACTCTGAAAGAGAGAGACCTCTTTCACAGACCGTAACCACGTGCCTTACCTACCTTGTTTGTTTTTTTTTTTAATGACAGCGAGACTTTGAGCCCATAACACTTGTTTCACACCCCGCAGAAACTCCTTACCCACGGGGTTGAAAGTAAAGTGGCAGACCCTTAAGTAGACTTCTGTGCTTAAATCAGATATCAGTACGTGCTTGCTATGTTGTCCCAACTGCTCAGTGGGTAAACAAGCACACATCATAATAATAAATGATGCTTGATTATGTAAATAATTGTGCCTGACTCTTCTCTGCCCTTTCGCTCAAATTAGATCCTCCTGGTTTTTGTGATCATTACATTTTCAAACTGAAATGCATATCTGTGTTTAAATAACCATGTTAACATTTAAAGAGGTTTACGAACATTAAATTACAAATGTGCACAACACTGCAATGCAGCAAGTTTAGGTATGTACAAAGAAAAGGGGATAGTTCTGAATTAAAGTATATTTATGCAGGAGTTAGAACTTTGCAACATCCTTTAAGAGGAGATACTGCTAAATGGTGCCTTCTTTTTATAAAAAAAAATATTTCAAAAGTTTGTTACAGGTTTGCCTCATGTTTCAGACTTTTAAAATTATTTTTCTTTTCATCCATTTTTGGATTTTTAAAATTCTCACAGAATAGCTACAGTAAGAGAGCCTTGCAAGCAGTTCTTCTTTAGTCCCTATTAAAAATATATGTGAGATCAGGAACCCTCAGATATTATCAGCTTTACAGCCTGGAATCAAATGAGTCTCCACTAATCTTTTATGAGGGATCCTCTTCCGTGATGCAAAGTCCCTCATGATTTCAGGAGCTTCTGAACTACACGCTACCAGTCCAAAAGGCATCACAGGCACAAAGCTAAAAACAAGGACCTTAAGACCTGCCTTGGGATTCTCGGCTTTATTGACTGTATTATATGGATCAAGAGGCTTCTCTAGTATCCGCAAATTTCCCTGGTGGTTTTGTGCTGTCTTAAGCCCGAGCCTTTTAACTGATTCTTTCCAACTTAATAATTACAAAAATTTCACAACAACAAAGCCCCCCACAATCTTTGGAAAGTTAGTGAGAAAAACACAGCGTTCTCTTCTGCTCCTTTTGTGTTGGAGTAGATCCAAACTAACTCAAATGGCAGTTAAATAGTGGAGTCAGTTTGTATTAGACACAGCGATATAGCAACTAGAAGCATTAAACATGTACTAATTAAGTTTTCATTGTACATAATCCTCAACCCTATTGTCAAGAGTACTAAAAAATTGCTCACCCCAAATATGCATGTTTAAGAAACAATCCAGGACTGTAAGCTTGGAAACAATGCGTGAGTTCATTTATTTAGTTCATTTTGCAGAGTGTCTTTTTTTGCCCAAGGATTTTTAACAAGGTTTATTCTCATAGTGATGCTTTCAAGTAAGCTGCCAGCATGTAAGGAGGTAGTCAACAAGGAGACTCATTGTTTGCTTAAATTTAGCTGATTGGAATAATGAAGAACCAGTAGTCCAACAATGATTTTATCTGTGTGACCCTTCTTCTTATCTGTTCTTCCATTTCATGCCTTTCTACTGTGTATTTTTTCCTGTGACTTGTGAGAGCTCAGACTGTAATTTTATCAAGAGGCAAAAAAAATGTTATTGCTATTGCTACTTTTACAGAACTTAACCTCCAGTAACGGCATTATCTTAAACTTGTAGGCAAAATTTAAAGAAGTCACCATTCATCGCGCTTTCCATAAGTGAATATAGTTCCCATTAGTACCGATAAGTATAAATTCTGTTAAACCTTCACATATGTGCACAAAGAGACGTAGCGAATTTTGAAATGTGCATTTTATTTTGTTTAGCTTTGTCTAAAAGGTACTATGTACCTCTGCTGTAGGCATAATGTAGGAATTTCTTCTGTCACATTGCTGATGAAGCTTTATATACGGACCAAACAAGGTAACTACAAAGATCCCCTCTGGCTTTTAAAATCTGCTTACTATATATGTATCAGAGATACTGATACATTTTCTTGCAATGCTTTATCTTATCGTAGAAGGACTGGGATGTAGGAATCTGTTAGAGTCTTTTGAAGTCATCAGTTCTTGAGAAACCAACAAATTAAGACTGAATTTTGTGTTCTGTTCCTGCACTACAGGTAACTAGA
Source organism: Tringa tobata (assembly GCA_033628505.1). NCBI lineage: Eukaryota > Metazoa > Chordata > Aves > Charadriiformes > Scolopacidae > Tringa > Tringa tobata. The sequence goes on from JAHREE010000509.1 coordinate 1,433,742, forward strand.
GTGACTAATGGTAGACATGCTGTTACCATTAGTGATGCTAAAGCATCACCAAAAAATCAAATTATCCCAACAGCCATGGTTTTTATATAAGAATTGTACCCTCTCATAATCCATTCTTTATGTATATGTAATATTCCTGAACTTTTGAAAAAATTCAGGTTAATGTTTGAAGGCAGTTTCATTTCTCTGACTGTACGTATTTAGTCAGCATTTCATAGCAACACCATATCCAAAGGCTAAAGAATGAATTGCCCTGGTATCTGGAAATCAGGATGAATAAAATAAACATAAACTTTTTTCCAGAAGAACTCTGTTTTAAAAAAGCCATAAGGATGGCATCAGGACATGTAATACTTTGCATATGCTTATACCAACTAGGCTGGAAAAAAACTCAAATATGTATTCATGCCTAGTAAATGTAAAGGAAAAAAAAAGTGTGGCTTAAAACTTAAAAATGGCTACCCAAATATGTGCTGTTTTGGTAAGCCTATATTTAAACTATGGCCTTTATTTAGATACCATATTAATAACTGCTTGCAATTTACTAGAAATACTATTTTCTTCCTTTCACCACATCCTGGGCTGCATCAAAAGAAACGTGGCCAGCAGGTGGAGTGGGGTGATTCTGCCCCTCTGCTCTGGTGAGATCCTACCTGGAGTACTGCATCCAGCTCTGGAGTCCTCAGCACAGGAAGGACATGGACCTGTTGGAACGGGTCCAGAGGAGGGGCACGAAGATGATTAGAGGGATGGAGCACCTTTGCTGTGAGGACAAGCTGAGAGAGCTGGGGTTGTTCAGCCTGGAGAAGAGAAGGCTCTGGGGAGACCTTATAGTGGCCTTCCAATATCTGAAAGGAGCTACAGGAGAGATGGGGAGGGACTCCTTGTCAGGAAGTGGAGTGACAGGACAAGAGGTAATGGTTTTAAATTAGAAGAGGGGAGATTTAGATTAGATATTAGGAAGAACTTCTTTATCATGAGGGTGGTGAGGCAGTGGAACAGGTTGCCCAGAGAAGTTGTGGCTGCCCCATCCCTGGAGGTGTTCAAGGCCAGGCTGGATGGGGCTTTGAGCAACCTGGTGTGGTGGGAGGTGTCCCTGCCCATGGCAGGGGGGTTGGAACACGATGGTCTTTAAGAACCCTTCCAACTCTAACCGTTCTATGATTTTATGTTCAAGATGTACTTCAGAATTTTCACCTAATCCACAAAACATATGTATACTTCTCACTTCATAGACAAGTAAACTGTAGCACAAAAAATTACTTGCCATGTACACAAGTAGGTAGCAGGTACGGAATTAAGACTCAAGACCTGGTTACACTTCACCGAGCATATATTCTCCCACTCTGCGCAAATATCTTATAATTGAAAGATGCACCAATAAGACTTACAAACAACACGATGACACCTTCCCTGCTTCCACCAATCTCCAAGCAGAACAGACTGCCGTGTCAACGAATTGCATAATGTGTGTAATGACGCAAGTGAGAAGTCACACGGAGTGTTTCAGTCATAGCTGGGTTTCCTTGGGTTTGGGTTTTGTTTTGTTTTTTTCTGGCACTCGGCTTTAGAAGTCTCTCTCTGTGGTTTTTTTTTTTTTTTTTTTTTTGTGCCTGAATGTAATCACAGCCAGTTTTTGTTATCTGAGACTTTATTTCATGTTCTGCAATGCAATTCAATTTACAGTTCCTAACAGCGAGGGGTGAGTTTTGGCAGTGAGTAAGTAACGAGGCTGATTGATAGACATGATTAGTCCCGAAGAGAAGAAGGAAAGAGAAAAGTGATTCTGGGAGTGCAGTTTTGTTTGTTTCTAAACAAGGAGAGTCATGATCCATAAAGCTCATCAAACAAAATATCGTTATGAAGAAAGCAGTTTTGATCATGTTTATGAAGAGTTTGCTCTAAAATTTAGAGCACCACCAAACAGAATCTCATAAAGCAGGAAACCAAGTTAATTGCAGCAAAGAAAATAAAAGCCTTCCTTGAACAACAAACACTGATCTTATTGCTATGTAGTAGGAGTATGCATGCCCCTTTTTCTGATATAATAATTCTCATATATATTTTCTGGTAGTTGAATTCCTGGGGTCAAACCATACGGTGTCTACAGCATCAATAAATGACTGAGCCAAAAACATACTGAGAAAATATCAGGGAAATAACCCATATTTTTTAGACCCTTCTGAATATTGCATCAATTCTACTGAAACTTTAGAATTGCAGTCTTTTGTTTGATTTTTGCCAGCAATAACAGCAATGCTGATCTCAAGAAGGATAAGGGGTGATCTGCAAGTGGGACAGCTAAGCTGGCAGAAACTTTTAGCAGATAAAATAGTGCCACCGAACTGCACTTCAACAAGGAGAGGCTGTTTTGTTTGAAATGGTACAGTTAACAATTACAGAGCAAAGTTAAGGTTTCCTGGTAGAATTTTGTCTATAGTCAAAGGGGACTCCTTTCCTTTTATCACACACTGGTGTGTTAGAATGTGTTTCTAGTGTAGGGCTGCCCAGTGACAGCAGAAATACTGAAGAATGAAGAATTTTCAGTTTTACAGCCCATTGTTTCACAGTCCAGGCAAACCACGTAAGCAAAAGCAACAGACATATTTTATATGTATATATTTTAATGTTGTGCGCATCCCTTCCAACTCTTTTGTGAGAAAAGATCATGAGTGCAGTAACAGATTAAAGTCCTGATCTGAACCGGCCCAGTAGCTGTCTTAAGTGGGATTAATGATAATTTAAGTAAAAACACTTCATAAAAGCTGAAGAAGAATGTGTCTAGCCCAAAGTCTTCTCTCTAACAGTGGCCAGTAGCAGATGCTTTGGGGAAGAAAAATGACATGGTGTTAAGTATAGACATATTAGTTTCCCTTAATGGTCTGCTTCGGAGTAGGCAGAAGGACCTTGTAACAGTCATAAAATGCAAACTCAAAGAACACCACTTTGAATAAGTGGTACTTCTACCAGACTGCTATAATGTATGCTGTCAAGTGAACAGAAAAGCCTTATTTTATAAGATTCTGTAAAATATTTAGTATATTAGGGACTACCTGTCTTTTTGACAATATTTAAGAGTCTATTTACTTAAAAAATTCAGGTCTTTAGTGCTAATTTTCCATATTTTATTCAAAAAATCATGTAAAATATGATGTGCTCAGTACAAACTGCATATTGTAAATCAGCACCTATCTTATCCCATACAAGAATGATTAGCTCAAAGGAGCAAAAATGGTCGGATAAGGGGACTTCTTAGTCATTTGCATTTCAGTCCTTCTTGCCACAAAAGCTAGGATTTCTTGCATTAGAAATAGACAGGGGAAGCACATGGTCAACCCACTCTATTCATGTGTACTGCAGTTCTGAAGGAACCCAGTGTTCCCTGGGCCAAATTAATTGCTGTCAGCAATATGTGCTGCTGTTGTTGGTACAAAGGGCAAGGTAATGTAGTAATATTTTACGGGTGTCAGACAATGTTGTGCAGTAAGAGGCTAGGGCAGTTTAATGCAATGCCATTTATTTACAATGGAAGCCTGAATCTCCATCCACTGAGCTATAAACTTGCATTTTGCTAGATATAGTGTCTATTTCCCTAGATCACTGAAGCTATTAAAATCTGAAGACTAGGTTATTGATATGGAAACCTGTTGCTGAGTTCTTTAGCTCTATGTAGCTCTCTAGCACATATATTTTGGAGGTCTTAGATGTTTGTTTCTTTTTTAGGCTTTATGGTACACTTAAGCCTGCCACATAGTCCCTATTTATCTTATTGATGATATAATAGAAAATATAGCTTTAATAGCCAAATGGGACGGAAGTTCTTACATGGTATAAACTGATTTGTCTTGAAAATCAGCGTGTTCTCACTGACTTCACGTTTTAAGAAAAAGACCAGATATAATTTTGCATGGCAAATTTTCAATGTCAGCCGTGTATTCCACAGTGGAAATTGGCATATAATTGTCATTAGTGAATTGAAAAGTTTCATATTGAGTAATATCCAGAAACGGTGAAGGAAGGCAGTCAAATTTTGTTCTTGAAGCTTATAATGATTTAAGCCATGCAACACGTATTCTAAGGCTATCTCTCTTTTCAAAACACAGTGTTACAGAGCATTATTTAAGCACAATAGTGGAATGGACATGAATTCAGATCTCTGCTTTCAACAGGTCTAACGTACTCATGCCCTCTGTAACTGTGGTTACAGTAAATCATATCCTGATATGGTACACTAAGAGAGTTCTTCTGTGTCTCACCAGAACCTTAGCAATATCTATGCATTTTCCATCTTAAGGCCTTATGTATGCTTCTTTCTCACTGCCAAGGACACTGCTCTATCAGGTCAATTTTTTATTTATTTTTTTTTTACTCAAGGCAGGGTACACTTATTTAGAACGGCCTATATGAAACAGAATCTGTACCATAGTATCTAACAGGTAAAGCTTTTACTGAAGTGGGCTTAATTCACAGAGATAGTAAGTATACCAAGGACACCACATTCCAAAGAATGGAAGTAGCAACATAGTATGATGTAAGAACAAAATAGTCAAAGATGCTTTTCCTAGGGGTAGTACAAAGGTTGTTCGCACAATCCCAGACATACCAAAGATGACAATGCCATTTTGGATATTCTCCCGCTGGTTCTGCTAGATAGACTTATTCAAAATCTTCCCATGATCTTAAATTAAAAAGATCTGGCTCAAATTCCATCTCGGCAAGACCAGAGAATATACTGGAAACTGAGCCAAAACTATCGATGACGACTACCTCTGATGATGCAGGTGGCAGATAGTCCTCAGATCCTATTGGAGTCTACATTACTTTGCTGCCTGGAAAAAGTGTAGTTAAGAAGTAGAAGCAAATATGTATAGTGTATATTCATGCTCTCTTTTTTTTTTTTCTAGTTACAAATTTTTCCTATTGAAGACATTGAACTTGTTGGATCAAATTAATTTTTGGTCTAGGACGATTAAAATCAGTAAAACTGAAAAAAAAAAGATTAATTTGATGAAACTTTGGAAGCCTTTTAGTGTTATGCCTAAGGCTGAATCGCGTGAGTTGTTACAAGAGAAATAAGAGCTCCTGCAGTCGTCATCAGGAGTCCTTGGATCCCAGATAACATTAAACAGAACTGCCTGTTGCCCCAAATATTGGATAATGAGCTTTTGTTTTCACAAGGACTTTCCACATCTGCAACTGGAAATATTAAGATATCCAAGTGAAAATCTAACAGGGAAGCAAAAGGACTAGAGAGACCTTTCCTCTACTCCTGACTAGTAACAACTGCATCAGTATTAGCACTCTCAGAAATGTTTTGTTTCTATACCCACCAAGTTTTGCAGCTTTTTTTTTTTCCCTATATATATTGTAACTTCATGTGCCCTATTATAAATCATAAAAATCACAGAATCGCAGAATGACATGGGGTTGGAAGGGACCTCTGGAGATCATCCAGTCCAACCCCCCTGCCAGAGCAGGTCCACCCAGAGCAGGTCCCACAGGAACGTGTCCAGGTGGGTTTCAATGTCTCCAGAGAAGGAGACTCCACCACCTCTCTGGGCAGCCTCTTCCAGGGCTCTGCCACCCTCAAAGGAAAGAAGTTCTTTCTCATGTTTGGGTGGAACTTCTTTTATTCAAGTTTGTGCCCATTTCCTCTTGTCCTGTCCCTGGGCACCACTGAAAAAAGACTGGCCCCACCGTCTTGACACCCACCCTTTAAGTATTTATAGGCATTGATCAGATCCCCCTCAGTCTTCTCTTCTCCAGACGAAAAAGATCCAAGTCCCTCAGCCTCTCCTCATAAGAGAGAGGCTCCAGGCCCGTGATCATCTTTGTAGCCTCTGCTGTACCCTCTCCAGCAGTTCCCTGTCCTTCTGGANATTGATCAGATCCCCCTCAGTCTTCTCTTCTCCAGACGAAAAAGATCCAAGTCCCTCAGCCTCTCCTCATAAGAGAGAGGCTCCAGGCCCGTGATCATCTTTGTAGCCTCTGCTGTACCCTCTCCAGCAGTTCCCTGTCCTTCTGGAGCTGGGGAGCCCAGAACTGAACACGGTGCTCCAGATGGGGCCTCACCAGGGCAGAGTAGGGGGCAAGATGACCTCTCTTGACCTGCTGGTCACACTCTTCCTGATGCACCCCAGCTGAGACAATCAATCTCATACCTTGAAAGAATGAAGAGGTATGAACACTGAGGGTGTGTTAAAGTAGAATAGTTACAGAATCACAGAATATTAATGGTTGGAAGGGACCTTTGAGATCATCGAGTCCAACCACAAAAAAAACCAAAACAAAAAACCCCACACCCACACACCACAGCCACCCACAGACAGTCAAAACCCAACAATCCCAGGCACTAGAGCATGCCCTGAAGTGCCACGTCTACATGTTTCTTAAATCCCTCCAGGGATGGAGACTCCACCACCTCCCTGGGCAGGCTGTTCCAGTGCCTGACCACCCTTCTCAGGAAAGTCATTCTTCCCAGTATCTAATCTAAACCTCCCCTGCCCCAATTTCAGACCATTTCCTCTGCTCCTGTCATTATTCTTTTGGGAGAACTACTACAGCTACTCTCACTAAGTTATACCATCATGTCATCATATATGCAGAGGCAGAGATGGAGAAAAGGCAAAAAGGAGCAGGGATTTATCCCTCTAAGTTAACTCCTTCAGTTGAACAACAAAGGTTCCAGTACCTTCTCTCTTTATGAGAAGGACGAATAGACCATCATGTTTTAGGGTTTTGTTTCTTTCTTCAGGGGCGACAGCCAAAAATCCAGGATTCCTGCCACTCGGGCCTCTAGACACTCTAGGAATATATGACTTGATGTGAATATTATGAATATTATATCAGATGGGGCAGATCTACTTTGTATTCAGACCTCTAAAAATCAAAGGCACTTTGTCTCTGTAATGAAGACCGTAAGGTATGATATAAATGATGCAAGTAAGAAGTATTCCGCATTGCACATTCATGCAGAAAAAAAAAATAATCCTGGTCATGTTTTATTTGAGACATTTTATTTGAGACATTTTACAGATGAAGGCATATTCTCACAGGATCAAGACGTTAAAGCCATTTTTTTTTCACGTTTAACAGAAAACGAATCGGTCCATGCACTCTTAATTTTATTGGCAGAAGGTAATAACTCTGTAATTTTAAAATTTACAAAACAGAATAATGCCAACTATTTAATAATAAACATTTCAATTGGCATTATAATTCTAAAGGCCAGAGACAGCTGTATTCCATCAAATTTCATTTTGTAAAAAAGAAAGATGTTAATAAAGAGGAAGGAAAAAAAAAACAGTTTAAAATCAATGCCTGCCTACTTTTGTGAAACTATTGGGATCTCTCAGTACTTTGATACTTTATGCATTAAGTCACTCTAAAAGATTGCAATGCTTTGTGAGAGCTTGAAAGGACACAGTGAAGGAGAATTAAATTATCAAGTAATGTTACTGCTTGTTCTTATATTTACATTTATCCTGGATGAAGGTAATTTATTGAGGGGGAGGGGGCAAAGAGAGCCGTACATCACGCTAAAGCAAAGTCCATGAAAAATTTGTCCTTCATGCTGTGACTGGACACTCTCAAATAAGGTTTACAACATTTTTATCTGTATCTAAGCAAAGCTGAAGTATTTAGTTACCTCAGTTGTCACTAGTTACAATATTTTTCCCCTGAGTATATTTATGAGGAAAAGGAGGAAAACAATTAATCTGTTAAAAAAGAATAACCTCCAAAGCATAACCTCCAGAATCTGATGTACTGGTTGACTCCAGATGGCAAAGTGGTGAAACAGAACCAAGAACACCCAGGGGCAGTTGCTGTGGCTTCTCTGTGGAGAATTTCAGGAAGCAGGAGCTTACGTTTTCATTGTCCACAATATTGCCTGGGCTCCTTTTACATTAGGTGTGTGCAAATTCCCCTGTGAGATCTGTGAGAAATGAGATTTAAACCAGACTGCAGTCATGATTAAAGAGCTGTCGGTGAAACCCCTAGCCTTAGTGCAATGCTGTAGAGCAGGTACCCGGTCTCAGATCCAAATCTCACCGATGTAGAGCAGAACAGCACTGTAGAACAGACTGCGGGCCAACAAGATTATGACAAATCCATGATGTTTTATTTTTGCAATAAGGAGTTAATTTAAATTCAATTTCAAGAAAATTTCCTGTGCAAAAAACTTAATCTTATTTTCACTGATATTCTACCTATCATAGAAAAGGCCTAGAATAGAAGCTTTGTTCCTGAGAATTTAAATTGTAGTCTGTAACACGTAAATAAGCATACATTATTTGTCCTCTTGAAATTAAGGATTTTTGAGATAGTGTTTAAATACTCCAGAATTCTAAATTGCGAAAGGAACCAAAATGAAATAAAACTAGAGGGGGGAAAAACACCCAAACCCAGCCCTCTCCAAAGACAGTGAAGTGTACAGCTACAGTTAATTCTGCCTCCAGCCACATTATTTCCCACTGTTTTTTCCAGCAGTATTTCCATCTCTGTCATTTCATCTCAATAGTTCTGTCTGTTTCGAAAGCAAAGATGCTGTTTTATGCCTGCTGCACCACAGAACTCTCAGCCATATGGGTTGTCCCACAGAGACCCCTATGGGCTCCTAGAAAGGCTTTGCAGTCCACATATGGTCCTTTTAAAGCTATTCAGATCCTTTCTAGACCCATACACCTCACAGGCAATATGAGGAGAGGACTCAAACCCCCCCTCCCTCCCCCCAAGCTGCTACAGATCATAAATGAATATAAACAGACTGTCTTCATGAACATCCTATTTATTAAGAGATATAGAATCAATAGGATCAGTGCATCTGCAAATTAATCTGGAAGTTTGTTGGTTTTTTTCTTCCCTCTAACGTTGCAAAGAGGATAGTAGCAATAGTGAAAACATTTAGACATTATGCATTGGATCATTTTTTCTGGCCAGAATTATTACACAGCTCTAAGCAAAACCTATTAAAATGTGGGAAAAGGACCAAAGCTATGCAATATATCTTGTGAAAACACCCTGGGAAATTTATACTTCTAAAAAGGGTTTTTCATTAATACAGGATCACCTTTATTTTAATTGAAGCATCAATGTTTAGTATATTTTTATATCTAAATTTTATTGTGGCATATTACCTTTGGAAATGGAGCATGTAAATGCAGCCGGATATCAAATGGGTGATACAGGAACTCCTCAATAAGTTGATAATTAGCTATCGAGCTTGACACCTCTGAAGTTTGGCTGGTTCTCCCTTACCAGTGCTGGCTTACTGGTGAGGCAGAATGACCATCATCTTTTCCAAGGATTGCGTACTTCTCCTAGTGATTCTTTTGCTGTATAATCCCAAAATATTGTTCAGGAATACACACAGTTAAATAATTTCTACTGCTGGTATTGAATGAGCACACAAACCAAGTCGGGCAAACGTCCTCACTGGTTTAACATTGTACGTCACATAATGCTGATGAATTTAATGGAAAGTACGAAAATCACAGAATCGCAGAATCTTCTAGGTTGGAAGGGACCTTAAAGATCATCTTGTCCAACCATCAACCTAATTCTGACAAAAAATAAACACCCACACAACAAACAAAAAGCAACACCATCACTAAACCATATCTCCCAGCACCACATCAGCCCGTCTTTTGAACATCTCCAGGGATGGTGCCTCCACCACCTCCCTGGGCAGCCCATTCCAACGCCTGATAACCCTTTCCGTGAAAAAATTTTTCCTGATATCCAGCCTGAACCTCCCCTGGTGCAACTTGAGGCCATTTCCTCTTGTCCTGTCGCCTCTGACTTGGTTATTTGAAAACTACTATGGGGAGAAATCATTTTATCCGAGACAGCTACGTTGTGTGACTGTTACAGTCCTGCAGCTGCACTGAGAATAACGAAATACCCTGACTCCACTGTGCCAAATACACAAGCTATAGGACAACAACGACTCATGAAGGTGGGACAGGATTTATATGCAGAATACACGTGCCTAGAGCTGTAAGGGAACCCCTAAGCATCAAAAATATCCATATGGGGCTAACAGATATGATATAGGACTTGGGAATGACCCACACTTTTCAAGAGTGGCTGCTGGAAGCAACTTTAGGTGCCCTAGGCTGCCTAAAACAGAATTGAGTGTCCACATTTAGGCACCTGAATGATGTACAAGGTTCATGAAATGACTGGACAAGCTCCTCTACTAATAAATTTCATTATTATTGAATTACTGAAATAATTCCATACGACTGCCCGATCTGTGTCTTTGTAGCTTACAGACATCATTACAAAAATAAACTTATTCCACCATTCCTTCAGGAAAATATTTGCCACCCTTGTTTACTTCTGTAGCAGTTTAACTACTGAAAGTGAATACCAGACTTGAAATGCTAGAAAACCCCAAATTTCTCACCGAAATAGAAGACAGAGTGAAGCGTTTATGGGATTTTTGCTTCACATAATTTCCTTGGTGCTTCCACTTTTTGCACCATAGGACTATTGTTTTTGCTTAAAGTGTATAGAGAGCCTGGACATAGTTAATCTCTGCTATGAAAGAAAGCAGTTCCTAATACATTCCATTTGTCTTGCCAGTCCTAACCCCTTTAAACCTAAAATGCTCTGTCAAATATTTAGTATTTATACCCCAGTTTGATATCTATACTCAAATGCTATTTTTTTTTTTTTCAGAATGTGATACCTTTTGTAAAGTACTCACCAGAGAAAAAGAACATAATCTCCTGGTTGCAGACTGGAATAATTTCTTTAGCTCTACAAATAGCACAGAGACTCTCTCAACCTAACCTTTTTTTTTTCTTTTATTTTTTTTGTCAAATCTGACAAAATTCACAGTATGAGGACTGCTAATTAATGGTGCATCTACTAGCTCAGATCCAAGTCTAGTTATTATATTTACCTTAGATATATTTAATCATTGAACTTATTATGAAGACCTATATGAAACTGTCATAATGGATATATATGGACTGAATTTTCTTTCTATATTATCCTGGTGTTTACAATAAAGAAAGAAATTACATTTATTTTCCATGGTGTGCTGTTTAATTTATGCTGGTTATTATGGAGCTTTATTCATATACAATTATTAGGCAACATTTTCTGTTTCCCCAGCAGAAATTGAGTTTAACTCCTCTTGCTTTAATAGATTTTTTTGCTGTACGTACCATGGTAGCAGAGAGAACGGGGCTTTGCCCAGTGACACTCTGCAGATGCTTTCAGATCTCTTCCTGCGTGGAACCACGACGCAGGCAGAACATGTGGTCTGCACTTGGGGCTGGAGATCTTTGGTGGTTTCTCCAGGAGAGAAGGCTTGAGTGCCCCAGTTGAACCCACGCTCCTGACTGGCTTTGAGAGCGGCACACGGCTTAGAGGTCAGGGTCCTGACACACTGAAAAATATTATCTAGAATATATGAAATTAATAATAATAAATAATTACGATAACTATAACAATTATAATATAAAAATATTGTATAGAATATAATATGCATAAAGTTGAACCCTTGGACATTTCTTTAGAAAAGAGCAAGACATACGTTTTATTCCAAAAGAGGAGTAACTTTTCCACTGGCCAGTTTTGGTGGTATAAAATGAAATTCAAACTGAAACAGGAATCTCAAAGCTTCATCCAAAAACTGAGAAGTAGCAAGTTACCAGAAGAGATAGAAAGGCCCTTAAACAATTGCAAAATGGCTACCTGCTGCATGGGAAGCTGACCTCTTAAGATTTTAAAATGATTGTGAGAAATGCAGCTCGTGCCAAAAAAAAATTTGAATCGAAATATTCAGTTTCTAGTAGAATGCAAATTAACAAATTTAAAAGAAATAATAAAATAACTTAGTTACTGCTAACTTGTACATTAGCTTTAGGATTATTCTAGTTTTGTTGCTTACTTGAAGGAAGAGATGCTTATCACAGAATCACAGAATAATATGGGGTTGGAAGGGTCCTCTGAAGACCCTCTAGTCCAACCCCCTGCCAAAGCAGGTCCACCCAGAGCAGGTCGCACAGGAACGTGTCCAGGCAGGTTTTGAATGTCTCCAGAGAAGGAAACTCCACCAGACTCCAGACTTATGGTGCTGATGCCCATGGGATGATGAGAAACAAGGACAAAACCTTAAACACCTTAACCCCACCTTCCTTCTTCCCAGCCTCAGCTTCACTCACTTCACACCTCCTCCCCACCCCGAGCTGTGCAGGGGGGTGGAGAATGAGGGTTTTGGTCACTCCACAGCAGCTCCTGTCTAACACTCCTTTCCTCTCACACTTTTCCCCAGCTCTGGCCACAGTTCCTTTGGGAGGTACACACTTGCACCAACATGGGGTCCTCCACGGGCTGCAGTGTGGATATCTGCTCACCGTGCTCTCTCCATGGGTTGGGGAGGAAGCTATTCCAACGCCTGCACACACACACAGCCCCCAGGTGCCTCGGCACCAGCCCGCATACACCCCTCAAAAATGTGCTTCATTTCCTCTGCTAAAAATAGGTGTTTCCTCAATGGGCTTCTGCTTCGGAAGAAACAGCTTCAGATCTGTCCTTACCATCAATGGATCCTCTTAGTAATATTACTGATTACTAAAATAGGGAGGACTTAAGCACCTAAATCTACATATAAAGCTGCTTCATAAAAACTACTTGAGTTTCGACTGCAGTAAAAAAGTTTATATCCATTACAGTTAGCAAAGAAATTGCATGCAACTATGCATATTTCTTGCAAGTCCTTCTTTGGAGAACCTAACTTACCGTGGTCCTTTTTGCCCTCAGCTGAGTCATAGCTGTGATTGAGAAGACGGAGTCAAGGAACACAGTGAATCCCTTAGATTCCTGGGATAATTGGAAAGTTCTTCTATTTGATGATTAATTCTAGAAATGAATCATTACATGCAACATTTTTTTATTACAACCATAAAGTATAATGTTGATCTGTCATCGAAGATAAATATTTTAAGTACAACTGGACAATCTTATTCTCTCTAGAAGTATCTTCTTCTTCTCACATGTCTTCATTACATACTTTATGGCATTAATTAGAGACACAATATAGAAAAATATTTCAACTGTCTCGGATACTAAACAAAAGCCATACACTTTTCTCACCAATGTGATATTGAAAGTGCCACTGGTGCATATGAGACTCCCTGGGCTGCCTGTACTCTTAACTGTACAATATAATACAGAATGTCACTGTTTTACTGGATGGGTATCTTGTATTGCGGAGCAATAAACAACAACATTTTGTACTGTAGGTTGCAGAAGAAGTCTGAATTGGTTTGGCTGAGCTTAAAGTGTTCTTTAATAACAATAGACACCTCAAAACACTTACTGACAATAAAGCGACTAAAAGTATTTTGGGACCAAGTTTACTGAGGGGACTACCTCTGACTGGTGGAGACAGGGCAGTTACAAGCAGTTTTAAGTCAGAACAAGATAATGCACATTTACCTAAGTGAGCAAACCAAACCTTCAGGCACAGTACCCTTCCCCTTTAAACCATAGCTGGTCTCTAACTGTGTATCACACTCTTAATTGCCTGGCAAGGAAGGTGAAAATACCCATAGGGCCAAAGAACTCTGCAATGGGCACTCTAGCCTTTTGCAGCTCTCCCCGGGCTCTACCTGCAGAATAACAGAGCGAGCTGCTGTAGTCCCAGTGACCTTGATGCTGAACAGGCTCAGCCAGCCATAATTGCTCTTTTGCAGCTGGAAGGCATGGCTCATTTTTTGCTAGAAAACATTTAGTTATTTGTGTGGCAGATTTTATGTGAAAATCAGCCTTCGGGCGATCTGGGCTGTGTTGCAGGGACACACACAGACAGAGTGCTTGCTAAAAAAAAAAAAATAAATAAAAAAAAAAAATAAAATAAAAAAGAAATTGTGATGTTGGCACCGGCCAACTTCTGCAGGGAGAACGAGACTCTCAAACAGGGCAGTTTCTTTACAGATGGAAGTAGGAATCTCTGCTCCATGTGTCCTTGCAATGGGGCCTTCAGCTGGATGGCATAAGCTTCCCAAATCCCTGTTCTGCTCAGTTCGTAAATTCCAGGTGGCCTCTTGTCCTCCATGACTGTTCCAGCTGTTGGCTATCTTAACTACACATAAAACCTCTCCTGACTGTCCTCCCTACGTACAAAAGACTGGTCTACACGACTATTCGTGCATCTCCTGCAACAGTCTCTATTGCCCATTTACAAGTGCCTTATCCATGTACAATTTGGTTAGTTCTGCAGCAGGGAACACTGGTGGGAATCTCTGGAAGGGCCGGATTCTCCACTTGGGATTTTAATCAACATATTCGGGTAGATAAAATTAGTACAGCCAAAGCAGGAGCTGCCTGGGGGAAATATTCCTGAAAAACTTCTTGAAACCACCTTGAAACCTTCTGCAAGGCTCAAATACTTTGTTGTGAGGGATGTGGGATCTCAGTCAATCACATTGTCTCCTGTTCAGTGTGTCATCTCCGCAGAGGAATGTCTGGGGGAGTTTCTCACTCCTCAAGGAATTAATGATCCAAGTTAACTGCACGTGTAAGGGGTACCACTCTGACACCCAGCTACGCAGTAATTATAACACATAAGCTTGAGTTTTGTGCTTTTATACTTAAATTCTTAAAGTTCCCCAATCCAGTCTTCATATACCTCCACAGAGGCTACACATGGAGTCACTGCATAAAAATAGGCCTGTAGGAGACTTTGCAGAAGACAATGGACACGAAAGCAGTTTTAGCTCTACTTTAATCCCAGAAAACTTGGTACATGCGGACATTTCTTCAGGGACATGGTCACATTTCTGCAGATTTTTTTGCTTCAGGTCTTTTACTTCAGATTTGTTCTTTGACCTAACAGTACCACTGCATACTAACAAAAATTTTGAGCAATTTTAGTCCCAGTGCTAGTCAGATACATAAATAGCCACGTAAATTATGAAACAAGCAATTGAATTTCCTTTGTTAAAATTCGGTACTCTTAGATTATAAGAAGTTCTTTTCTGTGAAATGTTTTTTTCCAGCCTGGAAGCATCTTCTAATCCTAAGGCCAAATGCTTTGCCTCTCCCCACAGGGACCTGTCTGTTTTCCCCACAGAGAAGCTAGATCCAAGCTGCCTATTGAGAACAGTCCTTCACATATGGTATCACTAGATTGGGCACGGGCATTGTCTGGAAAAGTGGGAATTAATACAACAAAACAGTACCAGGCACCATTTAACAGCTGAACACACGCAGAAGTTATCAATTAAAGAAAAGAGGTGGGAGTTTTTCAAAGACTGATAAATTAGGCCAGTTTTAAACTTTCCTGGACTAGCACTCATTAATAACATCCTTCCTGCTAATGGCTAGTTCTTATTATCAGTCATTACCATTATTACTATGTATGCAAATTAGTCAGTCCTTAACAATCAGAACCGATGCTAGCTGCCAAAATGCAATAACAAGGACCTGATGCCACCTAATTAGCACTGATGGCAAGAGTCCTGGATGATCTTAGTCTCCACAGTGAAGTAAAATGTGTCTGAAGTAGATCTGAGGTAGTCTTCTCCCCACCCACCAAATTTGGGATCTGTTCTAAGGCCAATCAATTCCCAGCCCTCAGCCTCCACCCCAGGCTGTACGCTGCCTGATCCTGGAGAGAATGTCACTTTTCCAGGCTGTGGAAGGCACCTCATCCTGTTGCTCACCTCTTTCTTTCCTTGCTCATCTGCTGCTGCCTTTCCTAAAGTGAAAGAAGTCTTTTCTCAGCTCTCTAGGTCGCATTTTTTCAATGAGTAGTAGCTGCCCATCGGTGTATTCTTAACAGCTCTGGGGATGCTGTTTTCAACCAGGGTTTGTATTTTCAAGAGCTTTGCAGTTAACCCACACTTAAATTATGCATCGTAACAAGAGACACCTGGCACCGAGCTGAGATCACCTCACAGTTTCTCGTAACGAGTTGATAACAAGCCTAACAGGCCAGTGCTGGAACTTCACAAAGTTTGCATGAGGCACCATAAGCATAAGACCCGTTGCTAGCAATTACAGTACTATTTTTACTGGGCTATTTGGTAATAAAAAACATGTTTGCACGGTTATGCTATATTAGTGTGTTCCTGTTTGGGTTCAAAACAAGCTACTGTTAAAGTCTACTTTGTGTGCTTCTACATTTATAGGTGCAATAGCCTCTGCTTTAGCTACAGCTGCTTTATTAACTAGTACAACTATAGCATCAGGGACTAAATACTACTTAAGGCCAGGATGATTTCTTAAGTTTATAAGCTCCCTTAGGAAAAGGAGCAGATTCTCAGGACATGTTTTCCAGCAGGGGATCCCTTGCACATACTGATGTCATGCTCTCAGTGTTGACTGGGTCAGCTTTGGAAATAAAGCCAACCTAATTTCATATATCTCTAGAACACCCCGTGGAAACCAAGTCTCAGTCCCAAAACCAACACTCTCCTCCAGTTCCTGCCACACCTTGATTAAGCAGCTGCCTTCTGCCTCCCCTGTTGCTCCCAATTAGGCAGAGGACCTACCACAGTCATCCTTATACCTGGTAGTTGGCTTCAAGGTACATTCCTTACTCCTCTGCCACGTTCCATTGCCATAACCAAAGTCTGGGCTATACATACCCTTTTGTGACTGAAATTGTCAATAGGTATTGAAGAAGAGAGTAATGAGATGCTATTTCTGTTTTTTGAGCTACATATACTTCATGACAGTTATATTACTTAAATTTCAAGTATTCCCTGGTTGTATCCAGGCATTTTCTCAGCCTCATATATTTAAAACTCTGTGGAATGGCTTAACTGTGTGCAGCTGCTTCAGAAAAAAATCCAAAACATCTATTTAGGGTTCTAAAAATAGACATTTAAATTTACCTAATTATAAAGTGTTAGAAACCCCACAGTACTGCAGCGATGTAACCCTGAAGGCAACAGAAATTCCCTGTGCAGGTTAATTTAAATTCCCTCATCAGATCACCCAGCCACAAAGTACGTAGAGGAGCCAATGCCATTAAACTGTTTCCTCTTGCTTACTTGTAGGCTCTCTTTCTCATCTGATTTCTACTTTCCCAGGAAACAAAGACCTGACTTTCAGACCCAAGTTTGAGAACATTTTTACACACAGACTCTTCTATTGTCTACTCATGTACATCCTGTGTATTGCCTCATCACTGAACTACTACATAATATTTAATTTTTCTTGATTTTACACAAAGCACATGGGGTTTCATCTAATTAAGGATTAGTCCTCAGGAGAAGACCTTCCCCATGTTGGCTTCCCAATAGATAGAAGTTATCTCCAGACAGTTTTTAAGTCTAGAGTTCAGGCTCTGTTTCTCCAAAGTTTGGTCACACCCTGCTCTTCGTGGTCTTGGCTCTCCTGGGGAGCTCACATATCAAGAGGGACAATTAATCTCTTAGCGGTATCTAATTGTCTCTATTTGCTCTACCAGGAGCTCAGTCACCTTATTTCATCATTTTCCCACCAAACTGGTGGGTTGATATTACGAAGCTAAATATAAATGTAGGGGTTACTCATTTTACAAGTTTTCTCATTAAACAGGTTACGTGATCCCAGGAGAGGCAGAAGCAGCCACAGAAAGAACATGCTGCAAGCACTCTTCCCGTTAATCCAAGAATGGTGTATTGCATGTTTTCCTTTGCTAATCAATGCGTAGTCCATCATTATTGCCTCCCAATGAGGGCTATTAGGGATTTCTTATTCACTATTTTATGTACATTCTCCATTAAGTAACACACCTCGGAAGACAGTTAGCCTGATTTTGTTTAATCTCATGTATATAGAAGGTATCTTGATGTAGAGTGACAGTCCAGAAGAGAAGCTAGAACTTTAGGAGAACGAATGATAACGCTTAGCAAAGGTAATCCTTCCACTTTTGTATTTCACTGGCATTAAACCTATTTCCTTTATAATCAGGATTGTATCAAAATCCTTTTCTTCTGGTTTTGTTATGGCTCATCTTAATCAGGCAGTCTTTTTAGCGTTCTCAGAGATCTAGTGTCAATGTTTAGTTCATGCCAGATGAAAGTAAATGGATTTCAGTTAGCTTCTCAGATGTCAATCTAATTAAACACTTGCTGTAGAAAATCAAAGTAACATATGTAACAGAGCATAGAGGTGTTTATGTAGTTTACATAGCAGTTTTCAGGTGTAAAACAACAATGATTAAAGCACTACATTGTTTATTTACTCATTATAAAGCAACTGGGCTCAGTTTTATGCAAAGCGAAGACAGACTTTCAGTTTAAATGACTCTTCTGGGAGTTAAGCATCACTCAATAATGAGAGGAAAGGAAAAAATAGCTAAAACAATCCAGCTGCAAATTAAACAATTCAATTATCCTTTGCAATAGCTGGGGCAAGACAAAGTGCTAATGGGAACCAAATGAGAAGGTGACTTTTTTTCATTGGCTTTGTTGGTCATATTCTATTGCTTTTCCACTTTGTCATTGTTAAGGGAGACTGAGGTTGACTGCTAGCAAGTAGTCAAGAGTTTAGGAAAGGAAAGTATCTAGAGTCTCAGATTTAGGTCACAAGCTGCCTGGCGTGTTAAGTGGCCTGGGATGATCTAGCTGTTACTGGTTGTAAAGGAAGTAGAAGCAGGAAACCAGAAATCACTAATAAACTCTCTTTAGAAAGGAGCAGACTGGTTCTACTCCACTGCTATCTGGGTCTCTCCCCTCTTTTAGACCCACAAAATCTTTTGAATATCCCGCAAAATCCAAGCTTGTTAAGAAGCAGACCACACTTCTGCACCAAATATCCTCCTTCGTCTTGCCTTCTCTGAAGCATGTTTTCTGTGTGTCTCCATTCGGAATCCTACCTGTGTCCAGTGCAGCATCTGGCTTTCCAGGAATGCATTAAGTTTGCTTCCACTTTCTAATGAAAAGCAGCTGTTTAGGACATCTGTTCTTCTCTCCGGCCTATGCAACAATGCATTGCTAGTTAATTTGTTCTTCTCCTATAGGGCTAAGCGTGGGACTCTATCCTTACTTTTGTTTTCTGGATTATCTTAAATGCTGGAAGCCATGGTGCCCAGTTGTATACGCTGCAGTCTTCAAACAAAATTAAATGGTCTACATACAAACCTGACCAAGAACTCTCCCTTAGGCTTTTACATGACCTATGGATGTCATCTATCCGGACTTCTGTAAGGTCTTTGATACAGTCCCCCCACAACACCCTTCTTTCTAAATTGAAAAGATACAGATTTGTTGAGTGGACTGTTTGGTGAATGAATAATTAGTAGGATGGTTCTCATCCGGAGGCTAGTGGAAAATGGCTCAAAGTCCAGATGGAGATCAGTGACATGTGGTATCCCTCAGGATTCTACTGAGGGAGTGGTGGGATCAGTACTGCTTAATATCTTCATCAATGACATACACAGTGAGATCAAATGTACCCTCATCAAGTTGGCAGACTATATGACACTAAGTCATGCAGTTGACAGTTGAGGGATGGGATGCCATTCAGAAGGATCTGGACAAGCTTGACAAGTGGGCCCATATGAACCTCATGAGGTTCAACAAGGCCAAGTGCAGGGTCCTGCACCTGGGTTCAGGCAACCCCCAATACGAATACGAGCTGGGGGATGATGAGATTGAAAGCTGATTGAGGTTGATGAAGGTGATTCTACCCCTCTACTGCACTCTTCTGACACCCCACCTGTAGTACTATGTCCATCTCTAGAACCCTCGGCACAAGACATGGACCTGTTGGAGTGGGCCCAGAGGATGGCCACAAAAGCGATCAGAGGGCTGGAGCACCAGTTCTGTGAGGACAGGCTGAGAGAGTTGGGGTTGTTCAGCGTGGAGGAGAAAAGGCTCTGGGGAGACCTTATAGCAGTCTTTCAGTACTTAAAGGGGGCTTATAAGAAAGATGGGGACAAACTTTTTTGTTAGGGTGTGTTGCGATAGGACAAGGGTAATGGTTTTCACCTAAAAGAGCATAAACTAAGACTAGATATTTTTTTAGGAAGGAAGAAATTTTTTTATGATGAGGGTCATGAACCACTGGAACACATTGCCCATAGAGGTGGTAGATTCCCCATCCCTGGAAACATTCAAGGTCAGGCTGGACGGGCAACCTGATCTAGTTGAAGATGCTCATTGCAAGGGGGTTTGAGTAGGTGACCTTTAAAGGTCACCAACCCAAACTATTCTATGATTCTATGATTGCGTAACTGTGTTTTCTGCTGTAGCTTGCCCTTGTAGAAACAATTTTGCATTTACATCTGTTGCTTCTTCCCTTTTAGAAAAACTGTTCCCCATACTGATTCCTGAAATATTTGAGTTGGGGTATGCACACAGGCAACAAATCTGGGCTCTGAAGCCCTGCATTCACAGATGGTTATCTTCAGTGCCTCGCAGGTCTAGCTTATTCATTTCTACGGATCACCTTCAGTTTGACTGATAAACACATTAAATGTAGAAAAGTTAAGCATAATTTTTCCACACATTCTTATTTATTAATGGCTTCTTGCAGTGGACTGTCTGGCACAGTTTGGACTTTTAGAAATTAGCATCCCTTCTTTTAACATAAACTACAGTTTTAATTTATTTTTGTTCCTCTGTACATCAGCCTAAATTTTATACATTCTCTGATCTCTTGGAGCACTTCCTCCAGATGTTCTAGATGCTTCTTTCAAGTGGTGCTAGATACAGGCAAATCATGAAAATATGCAGCTGTATACCCTTCATATCTCTTCAAAGAATATCCATTAATCAATGAAACATTATTGGAGTGCCTTGAATCCAACTGAGAGGACAGTAAATAAATAGTGCCCTTTCCTAACTCTCCAAGTTTTAAATGCTGCATTAATTTGACACTTGACAGAAGGGAACCTACAAATAATCTATCTCTAAATTCAGAGTTCAGGACCTCCAATCTATGCAACTATTTGTCTATAAAACTTGAACATTCTATTTCAGGTTCTCTTCATCCTCATAGTACATTATATGTATCCTATGCTTTTTAGGATTTTTGAAACACAACTCTCTCATACTTTAGTGCTCCATGCCCCTCCAGGTTTTCATAACGCAATTGCTGTTTAAGTTGGCTTTCTTCAGATGGTATGGCAGCATGTCAAGTCAGCAAATGCTTCAAAATAATTTCTTGTCCTTCAGGAATCTTTTCTATGGTTTTTGAGCTCTGATTGTCTACTCTCTGCTTCTCAAAATGGTATTGTACCTGCTTCAGCCCCAGGCTTCAAACCCTGGGCTACACCTCCTTCATGACTTCTACTGCAATGTGCAGCCTCCTGGACTTTTCCTTCCCTGGACAAACAGAAGAACAAAGAAACTGTATCTCCCTCCCTACAGAATGTTACACCAAGCCTTGTCATTGTTAAGGAACATAATCTCTAACATACTACTAAAACAGATGTAATTCACTGCTGATGGGCACCGAGGAGTTGTTCCATGTTCACTTATTTTTCATTTGCAGTTGTCTTTCTTCTGACTTTAATAGACCTTTCAAAAAAAAAAATTCAGAACCATTTCTCTCATTTCTTTCAGATGATCTCTCATTTTAAGATGTTAATTAACTGTTCATTCTACTCATCTGGCCTTAGCCTCCAAATTTTTCCTTAATCTGTTTTTTTTTTCTTTCTTTATTAATCGTACCAAAAGGAGTTGATACTTTCTGGCCAAAGGTAAGTTCAAATAATGAAAAATTTAAGAATGCTTACATCTGTTCTTATATATAAAACCCAGAAATAGCTTTTGCTTTTGTAAGTTGACCCTGTGTAAAAACAAAATTTAGTGATTTTAATTGATTTACATTTCTGCATATGTTTTTGCTTGAAGAAAAACTAGATGACATTTATGGGGTTTTGGGAGAGAAGGAGGCTCAGAGTGAGGGGTGGGAAAGTAGATTCCCAAGATGACTATACCATGAAAGTTTTCTATCTGATTACGTAGAGCGTTCACCGGTGCTCAACATGGTTAAGACTAACCTCAACCTATTGGCAATATATGTCTCTCATAGGGTATTCTTCTGAGTGTCAAATAGTATAGGATCAGGAAGCGAATGGATAGGATGGCCTTTCGAGCTCACTTTTACCCATATTTGCTACAGATTGTACTCTCTGTTTTCATACTGCAGTAACAGCTCCGTCTGAAACTTCTGAGAGAAGAACAGTGGAATAAATTTGTTGCGTAAGGCAACAAAGATGATTGAGGGACTGGAGCATCTCCCTTGTGAGGAAAGGCTGTGAGACCTAGGACTCTTCAGCCTGGAGAAGAGAAGGCTGAGGGGAGAAGTTATTAATGCTTCCAAGTATCTAAAGGGTGGGTTGAAGGAGGATGGAGCCGGACTCTTTTCAGTGGTTTCCAGTGACAGGACGAGGAGCAACAGACACAAGCTGGAACATGGGAAGTTCCCCTCAAATCTGAGGAAGAACTTCTTTGGGGTGAGGGTGGCAGAGCCCTGGAAGAGGCTGCCCAGGGAGGGTGTGGAGTCCCCTTCTCTGGAGATCTTCAAGCCCTGCCTGGATGGAGTCCTGAGTGATGTGCTCTGGGCAACCCTGCTTTGGCAGGGGAGTTGGACTGGATGAGCTCTAGAGGTCCCTTCCAACTCTGACAATTCCGTGATTCTGTGTTTCTGTGAAATCCTTCTACTTGTAGAACTGATTTGGTTTTATAGCCCCATTTCTTATAGTTTTTATTCATGGTATGAATATTTGGATTTTCATCACTTTGAACTGTCATAGTTTGAAAGGAGAAATCTTCACCTTAAAATGCTTGTGCTTGTAGCATCTGATTCACAGAAATTCTGCTTCTAATTTTCTTACTTTAAAAAAATTTTATTTATGTCCTTACCCTGTGTCTTACTCTTTCCTGGTTGCTTCCATATTCCCTCAAATGATCCTGTTTTAATTTGGATTAAGCTTTATTTCAGTCACCATACAAAGACAATTTCTCTACTAAAGGCAGGAAAGTAATGTCCTGAAAAACAAGTCCCGTGGGAGATCTGTAAATTACAGTCATCTGCTTAAAATATCATAAACTTAGAATGCAAAGTATTTCAGAATTGAATAATGTACTCCAGTCTTTAAGCATGTGACCCAATTTCTTATTTCACTCTTGTTTTAAGTTATTCACAGGAATCCACTAACAAAATTCTGTTTCTACTAACTTTACATTCAGTTATAGGAAAGGAATGTCATTATCGTGTTTGTGCAAACCAATTTCTTCTTGAGTTGTGTAATATAACCTTTGATTTCTTAATAAAAATATCATTCCCTACATACAGCAAGAGCAAATAAACAAGGCAATAAAAAACTGTAGATGCTCCAGTAGATGTTGGCAGTGAATATTCAAGGAAAATATTACAGAGGCTCAGTTCTGATTTAAAGACTGACTTCTCATCAAAAAGAGGTAGACTGGCCTTTTACAGATGGGCTACTACAAAGCAAATCCGATCAGGGTTATGTCTCTATAGTTTGGTTTATAGTTTCTGATGGTACCCACAACATAATTAAAGAATTGGCGATGGTGTCCTGTTGCTGACAGCTGCCTTCCTTCCTTTTCTCCCTTGTTCCCTCTGACTTACCCAAGGCTGTACAATTACCGATCTATTTTTCCAGCACCAATCATTATCTGTTTCTTATTAACAACTTTTTGGCCGTGACAACACTGCAGATGTCACAATATCACACAATCCTTTTTACAGCATTTCTTCCTGAAAGTTTCTTAGACTGAAATGGGTGCTGAAGTAATTTAGGTTAAGGCAGCAACACAATGGTAGGTGAGGGAAGTGAGTAACCCAAGGTCAGACATATTAAATCTTAATAAAGCATCTCAATAGACAGCAAAGAAACTTGGTCACAACTCAACTTTTATTTGTGTTCTGTCTTAATTATCTTTGTATTGAATATTAAAATTTTCATAACATAATCCCTGAAGAGAACTTAATTAAATACATATACATATTCATACACATTTATTTATATGTGTGTGTATGTCTCTGTGTGTATCTACCTTATTACTAATGAAATCTGTGTGCTTAAAAATAGTTGTCTGTTTCACTGTCAAGTTTAATTCCTCGTCTTGACTGAGGCATCATTCGATATTTTCATCAGTGACCTTGTTGACCAAGTACAGAGTGTTCTTATTAACCGTTCCCAAAAGCTATAGCCAACAGGGGTAGCCTGTATGCTGCTGGATTGAAAGAAAATTTTAAATCATTTTGAGAATTTGAAGAAACAATTGGATGAAATTCAACACAAGCAAGTGCCAAGTGATTAATCATCTGCATCAACTTGATTCAAAGGCATCTGGTTAGGTAATAGTTCTGTATAAAAGGATGTAGGGGTTGTAGCAGATCATGATCAGAGGATGAGTCAAAACGCTGCCAAAAAAAAAAACCCTAACCAAAACAAACCACAACAAATAACCCCTCAGAGATTATAATGAGATATATAAAGAGCAGCATTGCCTGTAAGATACATCTAGTCATTTTTTCACTCTATTTGTTCTTGGCAAGCCTCAGGGCTGAAACACCGAGTCCAGACAGCACATGGGCGAGCAAAGAGAATGATTAGAGGTCTAGAAAACCTGACCTATGAGAAAACATTGCAAAAATTGCAATTGTTTAGCCTGAGGAAGACTGGGGTGGGTTGAAATAGCCTTCAAAAATATAAAAAGTTGCTCTTGGAAAGAAAGGAATACACTATGACCACATTGGCTAGAATAAATAATAACAGGTTTAAGTTTCAAAAAAGTATAAATTTACATCCTGTAAGAAAGTGTTTTATGGTAATGTTAGTGAAGATTGCTTGTGAGACTGTGGCATCTTATCACTTCTTTTTCTTGTGAGCTGAGCTAACACTTGGTAGAAATAACTGAGGGAAAGGTGCTGCAGTCTCAGGTATTAAAAGGATTAGGTGACCTACAGATGTTCCTTCCAGCACTATGAATACATGATTACAGGTTGATTATTTTGCTTTTAACACATTTGCTATGTTATTTCTGGGAATATGCAGAAATGCATTTAGTAGAGCAGCAAAGCCTTTAAAAAGTACTGCGGTGGGACAGGTAAATGACAGCACTATTTAAATGTTTTTACCAGATCCATATGGGTGAGCTTTACTTTGTGTCATACCTCTTAAAAATCAAAAACATCAGGTTGCTTCCACCAGGCTGGATAGTTCATGCATTAATGCACAACACTAGACCATGTAAAGCTTTAAATAAAACAGAATTTACAGGAAAGAAGTAGCAAGTCAGTCCTTCACTCTCTCATGAATTTTCAAGTTTTTTTAACTTCTTGAGAAGTTCACAAGCCTTTGAGCCAGACTTACATGGCTCCAGTTAGGTCCCTGCTGCGTTGAGCATGTCAAAATCCATTGAACTGCTGACTGCAGCTGGCTTGATAAACGGAGCTGTTTATTTGTGGGAATCTTGTGGATTCGACCAGTTTTGCATTTTTAATGAAATGCCTATGGCTTAACACAGCAGAAAACAATAAAATAAATGGCGCTGGTTCTTGTACTGTTTCCATCAATCTGTGTTTGAATTACCTTCGCAAATGTCAGTGGAATTTCTTCTGGATCACACAAATGAAACCAACTCAGAATCAGGCAAACTTTCAATAACAAAATAAATCTATGCTTATTTTTTTAAAAAAATCTTCATCTCCAAATGCTTTAAATACATAGTTAAACATCAAGTTAATAGCACACAGCATTGTTCTCCCAAGACCTGGCTCAATTTTCTCACTCTGATTAGCTGGCAATTTGTACAATTACACCTAAATGGATGCAGTGCTGATTTCACTGCTTATTTTATTATAGCACTAAAGCAGGTACAGAACTATCTGCAGTACTTGTTTACAATATTACTCATAAACAATTTTTTTACACACTCTATTTCAATTTCCCAGCTTGATTAGCTACCAATCTTCACTAAAACACTCGAGTTAAAAGGAAAAGCTAATTGCTCTGAGTTTTTCAGATCATTTACATGCAAAAGGATTTATTGGTGCTAATGAAGCTCCAGAGCAGGATGCCTTCTTCCTCACAGCTTTTTTCTGCCTTTCTACTTAATAATAAAATACATAAAAAATTTCAAAATGAGAAAGTGGTTTTAGACCTGTAGAGCAACTGATCAATCTGACAATATCTTTAAGTGAAAAGTTCACTGAAACCAGTGGAACTTTAGGAACTGTAACTGAAAAATGTATTTCAGGACTAATTATTTAAGGAGAGATATGCAGATACAGAAAAAATAACCTCTCCTAATTCCAACATATGAGGTTGCTCTTCCTAGCAAAATTCATCTGATTTTGATGCAAATCAGACTTACTAATTCAAGAGCTCCCTGGATCATGGCTCAATTTTGCAGTGATATCGACAAGTTTGGTGCTTACATTGATTTTTCCTTTTCTTTATCCTTTTTTTTTTTATACAGGGGAAGCAAAGTTGGAAGTGCTGGAAGATGAGTTTATTAATACAATTCTTACATAATCTAGTTGCTGTAGTTTGAAATATTCTCTGATAATATTTTGATCACTTCAACGTGGGCTAATTTTCACTGGTTCTTTTTTTTCCTCCGCCTTGCCTGATGTGCAGTGTCCTGCAATGTGCAACATATTTCTCCTGCCAGGCAATTTCACATCAGTTCAAGAGAAGGAACATTAGCCTCCTACCAACCACAGCACAGCTCATGGCTTGAAAAGGCAAGGCTTCTGAGCCTGGAAAGGCCAAGGCTGGAGACAACACAGAAATCAGCTATTGGACAAATATCTCAATCATTGAGAAACTGTGCTAAAACCTTATACTGGTCAGTCTTGCAACACTCAACTCTATTTGTCAATCCACAATCTAAAATCCACATAAAACCAAGTCACTTTTCTAAATGTTCCAGCTTGCCAGAACAATGGACCTCTCCAATGTGCAATCCTGATGTAATGAGAGAGAAAAACAAGAAGAAAGTCCAAAAATATGAAGGGGCTGGTATGCCTCTGAGGTGCTCTGCAAGGAGATGAGGAGGCCATCATTTGACTGGTACTTAGAACACTTGCCTAGGAAGTGTGAGACCTGATATCTAGGGTCCTCTTGGGCTGACAAAGTTAAAAAGCCATAACTGCCTGAAAACTGCCCCAGCTTTCTGTCAGCTGTCACTACCCTCTACTTTTTCTACTGGAGATGGAATGATTTGGATCAAAATTTTAATAATCAGGCCCAAAAAAAAAGATGGCTTTTGTCATGGATCTTGCTGGGATGGAGTTAATTTTCTTTACAGAAGCCCTTATGGACCTGTGACCAAAACAGTGTTATCACACCAGTGCTTTGGCTAGTGCTGAGCAATGCTTTCACAGTGTCAAGGACTTTTCTGCTTCTCACACTGCCTTCCCCTCCCCCTCCCTGAGAAAACCCCAAGGGAAAAATGGAATTCATCTTTTTTTTCCTTCCTTTTTCACACTTTGCCCCCCAGACAAGTAGGCTCAGAGTGGGCAAGAGGTTGGGAGAGGAAACAGCTGGGATAGCTGACCCAAATTGACCAAAGGGATATGGCGTACCACGCGATGTCATGCTAAGCAATGAAAGATGGGGAAAGAAGGGGAAAGAAGAAGAAAGGGGGTGATATTTGGAGTTATGCCCTTGTCTTTCCAAGTAGCCGTTACGTGTGATGAATCCCTGCTTTCCTGGAAATAGCCTGCTGATGGCAACTCGCGAATGAATTATTTATTTTGCTTTGCTTGCACATGCAGCTGTTGCTTTTCCTGTAGAACTGTCTTTACCTCAACCCCCATTTTTCTCACTTTTGCTCTTCTGATTCCCTTCCCCCTCCTGCTGGTGCAGAGGTGCGTGGGCAGCTGTGTGGGTGCTTAGCTGCTGGCTAAGGTCAACCCACCATAACTTTATAGCCAAGTCACGAGGGCTGAGCTGAATTTGAGAAGCATGAAGCACTCCTCCACACTGGCATGGAGCAGATAAATTCCTTAAGGATCACACAGATCACTAACAGTGTTTTAAGTCCAAGAAGAAAAGAAAAAAAAACAGAACAAAACAAAATAAGTTTGTTATAGCAGAAATTTTTAGAGTTTTAGGCTATTGGTCAGATACTGACTGGCTCTGTAAAACCCTTGCACTCACCAAGCTGAAAGTTGTTCTTCCAATAGAGAGGCTCTTGTCACTGGTTTATTCGTAAGTAGAACATGTCCTGACATGTCAAAGTCACTGGAGAACAGCAAATAGAAATGAACAAGTGAAGATTTTCAGAGTTAAAATGCGGAAGTTATCCTCTTAAAATTGTAAGAGATATTTCTTAGAAAATGTATGAGATGGGATCTATGTATGAGGAAAGAAGTATCCTTTGGTCCAGAGATGATAACAAATGTTCATATAGAGTTCATTAAACTTAACAATGTTACTTGTACGTTGGCAAGAATAATCCTATCAGTCACTAAATACATGCTATGATACCTAAACCCTAGAAAAAATATCATAGGTGAAGCCACTGTCAGTTTACAGTTTACTTTGATATGAGATCAGAAATATCTTTCTTCACTCAGGCCAAATGTCAGTGGTTTTCCAAAGAGTTAAAATTTTTCAAAAGAAACATTGGGATGACATTAGAAATTAATGTGATAAGCAAGCAGTTTCACTAAATTCCATCCTATTAAAATGTCAGCAGTTAGGCAAGGAACATCAAACTATACATGTTCTAATATGAATTTGTACTTAGAATGAAAATATACAGTTTAAAAATATTGCAGAATAACTCTTCTCAAGCAAGTGAAATTAAATTATATTTGAAACATTTACTTTTTTCCAATTTGTCAGCCTTTTTTACTTATGTTAAAAGATTGTTAATCTTTTAAAACTCCATAATAAAACTGAATAGTAATAAATATTCTAAGGAAAGACTAGCTAAAGGTGTTGTGATAAGGAAGAGTATTACAAGAAATGGACGATGGAAATCAAGTAGGTATTCTAATTATACCTCCAACCTTCAAAAAATCATTGTTTTATAAATCTCTAAAAAATGCAAGAGAAACTTGAAGTTCCAACATGTAGTTGAGGTTGTTTCAGGAAGCACACAGACAATTGTATAAGAAAACAACGGAAGCTGATACTCTTTGTCAAGTGGTTCCCCACTAGCTGTACTGAGGAACAAACTCAATCTGCCAGTTTTATGAAAACTAGAGTCAGATGTAAGGAGAGCACAATAATGCTAAGACCCTAAGTGTCAATAAGAAAAGCTGAAGAGAAGAAAAGAATATAAATAGAGTACTTGACTCTTTGTGATACCACCTGATGTTAGTCATATAGGGATTTGAAGTCCCTGGAATCTGAACCTTGTTCACTAAATGTTGAATTAAGACTTGAAAAATAAATGCATGCAATCCCTTCCTCCCCCCTCCCCATCCCCACTCTATCCCATCCCCATACCCTAAAACCAGGGAAAATCTTCAGATTAAAAAAAAAAACAACCAACTATAGTGAAAACAACTAATAACACTGAAGATTTTTTAATTTTAAATCTCCAAATAGAAAGTCAATATGAGAAAGTACGTCCATACCAAGAGAATCAAAAGTCTAACAGGGAATATTGTCAAAAGGCCTGTGTAAATTAAGTCAAATGAAGCTCACATAAGCTTAGGAAGGAAAAGCTGGAACATATCACAGGACTGGGTGTCACAAAAAGAACTTACCCA
Source organism: Tringa tobata (assembly GCA_033628505.1). Taxonomy (NCBI): domain Eukaryota; kingdom Metazoa; phylum Chordata; class Aves; order Charadriiformes; family Scolopacidae; genus Tringa; species Tringa tobata. The sequence goes on from JAHREE010000509.1 coordinate 1,463,415, forward strand.
GATATTGTAATAGCATATTACAAGCATCTTGGTAAAATGACATATTCAGAAGCAGGATTTTATTTGAGAACAGGCATTGTGGCATATTTCACAAGCTAAGTTAAATTTTGTAAATGAGAATGAAGTAATATTTTTTCTATTAATAACTCAAATAGTGAAGAAGACTGTATGCATGTTGTTGGGCTATTTCAGCAACCCAGGACAGAAACTGTGTTATTCTAGAATCTGTCTCAGGACCTTTGTTTGAAGATCTAATTTATTCTTCAAACAGAACAAATCCAGAAGGAATACAAATCAATGCAGCGTCCGTATTTAAAAAAAAAAAAAAGTCTGTAGTTTCTGCAAGGACTTTTCCACTTGTTTGTTTTTCATACGTCCTCTCAAAATAATACCTCTCACTTTAAGATTTTATAGCATCCTCTGACAGACAGGGAGTACTTAATATTCTTCTGGGCTATTTTACTTTGTGTCAGAGTTTATCCGCTCTGCAAACAAATGAAAAGGTGTGGTTTTAGCTTCCAGTGTCTTATCTGTATTATGTAGCTTAAGCTACATTAGGAAGGAACTATCATTTCAAGCTTACAGTATCCTCAGGTATTAAAGAAAGAATCTAAATACAGAAAAGATACTTTAAATTAACTCTAGTCCTCAACCCCAGCAGATCATTCCCTAGTGAACACTTTCTCGTTATTTGTCCATTTTAATTCAAACAGTCCAAAACGCAATAGATTTCCAATAGAATAGAGATACAATAAGAAAATCTAGAGTTGTCTTCCTTTATTAGTATACAGTATTAGATAGTAAAATGCATCTTCACGTATTTCGGAGGCAGGTGCCTACAGATCAGTAACGTAGAGATTCAGAATATTTCAAAATTAAAGGAATAATGTGAAAGAGCATATCCATGTACAGAATCTGATACCACTGAGAGGCCCAGTTCAACTGGCTCTTATGCTACTTTATTCTCTTGGCCATATTTGAACTTAAATATTAATTTTTCCCAAATTTTACTAAGAATTTGTCTGATTTTTGCCTCCCTATCGCTTACTTAATACAAAATCAGGAGAATCTGTCTGCGCATTGCACCTATACACTGGTGTAGAGCTATATTATGCTCTGACTGAAGTGTGTCTTCTTGGAGAAAACGTATGCCAGTTCTCCAAATTATTGTGTGGACTAAGTTCTTGAAAACTTTGTTTAGCTTCAGGTCACCGAAAAGTAGCAGGAACTCTAATGTGTGTGGCAATGAACTGTCAGAGACTTCTGCACAGAGTCACAGAACCACAGAATGCTAGGGGTTGGAAGGGACCTCTGGAGATCATCCAGTCAACTCCCCTGCCAAAACAGGTCCACCTAGGGCAGGTCCCACAGGAACGTGTCCAGGTGGGTTTGGAATGTCTCCAGAGAAGGAGACTCCACCACTCTTCCAGTGCTCTGCCACCCTCACAGGAAAGAAGTTCCTGCTCACGTTTAGGTGGAACTTCTTACGTTCAAGTTTGTGCCCATTTCCTCTTGTCCTGTCCCTGGGCACCACTGAAAAAAGACTGGCCCCATCCTCTTGACACCTCTTGATAAGCATTGATCAGATCCCCCCTCAGCCTTCTCTTCTCCAGACTAAAAAGACCCAAGTCCCTCAGCCTCTCCTCGTAAGAGAGATTCTTGGCATGATTCAGTGTCACCATGCACACAGAAGATGTGTCTGTTGAGAGCCTGGTGCTGGAACCTCGCATTAGATGCCATTGAATATGATTGATGTGTGAGCCTTATAAATGTCTGTGTAAATAAACACTTAAGGAAGATCTTGTCCAATTTAGTGACATCCAGTCAGTTCACTCACTGCTAACAATCTGTCCAAAGATGGAAAAACACAGCAGAAATATGCAAATGTATAACTATTATACTTTTTGCACTTTGCACTTTTAATCTGGAAAAAACCGCAGCTTTCAGGGTGTAATGCAATGTTATTCTGCAGAAACAGGGCAGTTGTTCAACAGAAACATAGCAAATTTCTTTTTTATTTTTGTCATTTTTATTATAGTGAAGTAGAGAGAGCAAAGGAGTGTGAAGTTTTTAGTTGTTTAAAAATAATTGCTTTTAACCATCTTTAAAAATGTTGAAAAATAATGATCCTAAAAGAGGCAAAATGGACACAAGGAAATAATTCTAGGAAATTTTTTACTGTTTTGTCCAGAAGATCAGTCAAGTAGGAAAAACTACAGGAAATACATGGCTGTGTATATAATATTTTTTCCCCCATTCAGACACATGAAATTTAAGCTTTACATCCTCTGAAGCAAGCTGGACCTGTGCTGTTTCGCCTAATCGTAGATTCAACACCACCATACCAAACTAATTGAAAACTCTGGCATTATTTTCTTTTAATAAAAAGAGAACAGAAGGTTAGGAGTGGTCTTATGTTTTAATAAGTCTCCTGTGTAATGAAACAATACAACTACTACAGAAACCAAGCCATCTCTTTTGACATTCCATATATTTGTATTCATTTCATATTTACAGTCCACTAATTCGTAGGTTTTATATTGACAATAGCGAATTACATAAAAAGTTTTTTGAAAACTGGAAAACTGGGGATCTGGCACTGAAGTAGAAGACTGATGGGGTTTATGAAATTATGATTGCATTATCCAAATGGTATTCTCAAAACAACCGGTAGTAATTGACAGTACTGGCTTGTACTGCTGATACTTTCAAAGGTGGCACTGAGATTAAGCTCCAACTTCCCACTGACACCCATATGCCAAATTTTTTCAACTTCTTTTGAAATTTTTATTAATTACAGTCAACTTTATACAATAAATAACTGAAATAAATGAAGCATTCAATGAGTAAATCCCAGGAAGATGGCATTCCATTGATTTTTTTTTTTTTAATTACCATTTTCAGTATTCATTATACAACCAGAAAGAATTATATTTTCCTCATTTACAGGTCTTCTGACAAACAGCTTTCTCAGCAGTACAATATGTAGAAACACATTTTCAGAATAGAAAGGTTTTATTCCTGCTTAGCTTAATTGCTAACAGAACAACATCACAACACTTGGGCAAGTCAGCAGAAGTAGTTCTTGAACCCAAGCATTTCGCAATTGCAGAGGCAAACTGGATATTCAAAGTACAGTTAGGTGGCAATTTATCATTCCCAGATCTCAAATTCCTATGGATTTTCTGCTTTCCTAATGTTGCTTACCCCTCCTTCGCCAGAGAATGGAGAAGGAGCATGATGAATGGGATTTCTCTCACCAACTGTAGATGTTTATACTGTAAACTCATATTTCAGAATTAGTCACGTCAACATCACTCCACAGTTAGTAGACGAAAAATTTAGGTTTGAAACAATACTTTAATCTCTGCTTTTGAATAAGATTTTGAAGAAATGGAAGACTCAATTTTCCCTTGAGTTTTTCTGATTCTCTCCATTGACCATAATGAGAGCTGTGTGTGACTAGTGCATACGCAGAAATTTCTGTGTTTCATTAGATCAATGTGCCCTACCTTGGTCCAAAAGAACATACCCAGATCCAATAGTGCTTTCAGGAATTGGTTGAAAATATGACAGCATCCTTCCTTTCCAGATGCAACAGATGTTTCTCCCTGATCCGACAAGGTGCTCCTGGACACAGCTTCCTACAGGAGCATGCTGCTGACTTCTGCATGGAGGATAAGGGATGCATTCAGAAAGACCACCAAAAGCAGGTCATATACTCCGTCTGTACAGAGGATAGGAGCAGAGTAGGTGGAAGAGTAAGGAAAATGGTTATCTTAAGCAGAAATTTAAATATGTTTGAGAACAGTAATTAATTAAAGAGATTCATTTTGTATCAAAAAATAGTTTAAAAAATGGATTTTGAACTATTGTGTTACAACTATTTGTGGTGCTTGATCTTAGAAAGCAAGTTTTTGGAAGCTCTGAGCGATACTTACTGAAAATAATAAAAGATATAAAATAATTTTGGTGCAGTATAACAGAAGCATTGAAGGGTTTGGGTTGGAAGGGACCTTCAAAGATCACCTAGTTCAACCTTTCTGACATGGATAGGGGCATCTTGCTCTAGATCAGATTGCTCAAAGCCCCATCCAGTCTTGCTTGAACACATCCTTACATCCAATCTAAATATACCCTCCTTCACTTTAAAACCATTGCCCCTTGTCCTGTCACTACAGTCCTTGGTAAAAAAGTCTCTCTCAGTTCCAACAAGGACATGGACCTCTTAGAACAGGTCCAGAGGAGGCCACAAAGATGATCAGAGACTGGAGCACCTCTCCTGTGAGGACAGGCTGAGAGAGTTAGGGCTGTTCAGCCTGAAGAAGAGAAGGTTCCAGGGAGACCTTAAAGCCCCTTCCAGTACCTGAAGGGGCTACAGGAAAGATGGGGAGGGACTCTTTATCAGTGATAGGACAAGGGGTAACAGTTTTAAACTGAAAGAGGGTAAATTTAGATAATGTATTAGGAAGAAATTTTTCAGTGTGAGGGTGCTGAGACACTGGAACCAGTTGCCCAGAGAAGTTGGGGACACCCCGTCCATGGAAGGGATGGGCCTTTGAGTAAACTGGTCTAGTGGGAGGTGTCCCTGCCCATAGCAGGGCAGTTGGAACTGGGTGGTCTTTAAGGTCCCTTCCAACCCAACCCATACTATGATTCTGTGAAAATCATCCAGATACTGCATAACAACAAAGGTTTTAATTTCCAAGTCACTTGCATACCCAACTAAGTCACTTCACTTAGCTACTTTCAATGAAGTTAACGGAACTGTTAGTGGAAGGCACAACTGTCTGTGAGATTGGGGCCATTTGGTTCAATTCTATTTTCTCTAATAGATGAGGGGAGAACAATTTTATTACACAAGCAGGAACTGGTTCAGAAAATAAGTGGAGCAGACTAGTCTTCAGTTGCCATCAAACAATACGTTATAAACCATGTTGCAAGACTAATTTTATTTTAATTTTTGCTTTTTGTAAATATTTCGTAGTAATTGTTTGAGTTTTTCAAAGGCCAAACTCAAAATTTTCAGTCATCATAATTGTTGCAGAAAGGCATAAGAAGATTCAGTTCAAAGAGCATACAGCCCTATAAAATGGAGAATGAAACAGAAGGAAAAAATACAAACATATGGGCTGATATGAAATTGCCACAGACTGCACTTAATAAAATAAAAACAGTAAGTGATTAAATGAGTATGATTGAACAAAATATTTCTACTGAAATAAATATTTATTAATAATATTCAAAAAGTTCGTAATTGATGCTAGAAATTATTTTTTTGCCAGATAAGCTGTAGGAACAAATGGTAAATATTTTTTTTTCAGAAATATTTACCTACAAATGGTAACTATTTTTTTTTCAGAAAAATTATGAATATTGGCCTTACTGGTCAATAAATTAAGTTAGGTTAATTCTACCACTATCTCCTGGTATCACTTTCCAGAGTAAAAACTGAATGCATCTCACTTAACTTGTTCATTTTGAATGAGGAATATCAAAACCCAAGGCTTTAGTCATACTGTCTTTTCAAGGTAGAGGAGGCAGAAAGCCATGCCATGAGTAGCTGGTGCCATCTTTCACTAAATCCTCTGCTTCCTAGAAGGATTAGTGGTGTTAGTCTCCAACAAACATTGAATTTTTGCTGGAGGAGTAAACTCTTTCTAAATTAAGGATGCAAGAAAAGGTGGGTGCCATAGTCCTACCTTCTTACTGCTGTCCTGGTGAAAGCACATTCCTGTATGCAAGGGGTAGAAAACTGCCTGGGAAGTCCCTGGGCCTGCTCCTTCTGCATCTGAAACCTGGAAAATTAAAAAGCTGTATGTCCTATTTTAGAACGGAGATGAAGTGGTGCAGTGTACATAGCTGTTTGCCAGTGCTGTGATGCAGCATGAGGACATACCATTGCTTCTTGAGTGCTCTGCAATTTACTTCTACGAGTGGATTTTTGTGGGACCTCAGAAGGCATGCTTCTCACTGTAAGTTATTCACCAAGCACGTACAGGTGTCCAGGATGAGCACCTTTGAGATGTTACTCCCTGACATAACAGTGATGGTGTTTCTGTATCCACTCAGCAAACTTATAATTTGTCTGCAGACCCAGAAGCGCCTGTGAAATAGTTCCTATAGGACAGATGGGTGCAACCCACAGAATCACAGAATATTCATGGTTGGAAGGGACCTTTTTGATCATTGAGTCCAACCATACACACACACACACACAAAAAAAAAACCCAAACCAACAATCCCGGGCACTAGAGCATGCCCTGAAGTGCCACGTCTACACATTTCTTAAATACCTCCAGGGATGGTGACTCCACCACCTCCCTGGGCAGGTCATTCCAGTGCCTGACCACCCTCTCAGGAAAGTCATTCTTCCTGATATCTAATCTAAACCTCCCCTGCCCTAACTTCAGACCATTTCCCCTGGTCGTGTCATCATTCCCTTGGGAGAAGAGGCCAACCCCCACCTCTCTACACCCTCCTTTCAGGGAGTTGTAGAGGGCAATGAGGTCTCCCCTCAGCCTCCTCTTCTCCAAACTAAACATGCCCAGTTCCCTCAGCCTCTCCTTGTGTGACTTGTTCTCTAGACCCCTCACCAGCTTGGTGGCTCTCCTCTGGACACGCTCCAGCAGCTCAACATCCTTCTTGTGGTGAGGAGCCCAGAACTGAACACAGCCCTCAAGGTGAGGCCTCACCAGTGCCAAGTACAGAGGCACCATCACTGCCCTACTCCTGCTGGCCACGCTGGTCCTGATACAGGCCAGGATGCCCTTGGCCTTCTTGGCCACCTGGGCACACTGCTGGCTCATGTTAAACCAGCTGCCCACCAAATTAGGCCCAAATCCCAAAACCAAAGGAGGCAGGAGAGGGAAAAATTAGTCTGAATTTATTTGAAAATGAAGCTCCCCTGAAGGTACAAATCACTTGAGAAAGTCTCGACTTCCACCAGGAAGCAGTATCCTGGGCTTTGACACATTCATGCTATTCTCTAATGCTCTCTAACTTCCAGGGTGTCTCTTGGCCTTTACAGCTGGTCTCTGCTTATTCTCAATATTTGACTGCTGCTCTCAACTACCCACCCTCATCCTTTGTGACAGACCTTCTGTCTTTGATGCTGTGATTTTCTGCCATGTCTTTTTTCACCCTTGTGCCTTTCTCACCGCTCTCAGTCTCAAGGACTAAACTTTTCTCTCAGATTGTATCAGCAGGGATTTAAGGTTTGGCTTCAAAGAAAATTAGGCTCAGATGAAGCTGATGCATCGCTTAACACAGCCTTAACACAGCCTATATATGTGTTAAANAGATGAAGCTGATGCATCGCTTAACACAGCCTTAACACAGCCTATATATGTGTTAAAAGGCTTTCCCTCACAGCACCACATGATGCTTTTAGTAAGCGTTGAAATGGGTAAGTTAACTTAAACAGGTAACATAAGTAAAGCAGCAGAAATTATTTGATTTTGTTTCCAGGTGCCACACAGCAGTGGCAAGCTAATCTTTAATGCATTGTCCCCAAAATCTCAAAATCTACTAGAAGAGGTATCTTCCATTGGTTGCAATTTTTTTTTTTAATGTTTCTCTCTTTTGCTAGCGTCTGCAAGCCAGAAGAAGAGTCAATATCTCCCTCTCTTTACCCAGACTTTCCAAATTCTCTATATTGTCGCAAACAGGTTGTTTCCTCAGTTTCAGTCATCAAATATTGATGAGCAAAGGCTGCCTCACAAAATGGTTATTACTGTGCAACAGACTGGGCCTAGGGTTACCTTAAAAATACCATAGGGGATTGGGTTTGTTTTTTCGAGAAAACATAAGTAATTGTAGCATTGTTTACTGTGCAAGGTGCCATGTCCAATCAGTGTCAAAGGGAATTTTAGGACTGCTTCAGGAAAGAAGGATTGCTTACACTTGTGTATCCTTATAGCTGCTAGCTACAAGTTCAGTTTATTTCCCTTGTAAGTAACTACTGTACCTGTGCATGAAATTTATTCATAAAAGAGGCAGATGATTTTTTTTTGTCTTGACCTACTTTAGCTCTTAGGAAAATGAGTAACTTCTATAAACACCCCAGTTGCCTGTCTCCTGACAAACTGTTCTTGCGTCTGCTACACTTCATCCAAGCCTATTTATTTTTTTTTCCTGTGCCTCGGATGACTGCTAAAGTTGGTGTTTGTGAGATCAAATAAAGTCCTCCACAGCTGCACAGTATTCCTTTCTTTCTTTTTTTTTTTTTTCCCCTGCTTGGAAGGTGTTTGTAGTACTGTATTACATACTTACAATTGACAGTTGTAGTGTACACAGAAACATAAAAGGTAACAGTGGCTCCTTTTTAGCCAGTTTTTTTAGATTTAATTACTCATTCTTAAAAAACAATACTTTTGAGAGGCATTTTTAGGTTTTGAACATGACAGCATGGTGCTGTGGAATTCATTCCTGCATCCAAGATTTCTTGTGGCTGCCACAGGAATTCTTAATTTACCATGTAAGCCAATGTCAGCAGCAGTAAAGAAAGGACCACACCAAGTCAAAATTTAATTTAAAATCTGCACTCACTGGAGATTCAAGCTCTGCCAGACATCTGGGGAAAATAAACTATCCCTGGGCATGGTTAGCAGGCAACAGGTTCTCCTCGTCCTGGTAGCTGGCCTTTGGTAGCATACAAGCTGTTGCCATCAGAGATGTACTCTTTCAAGTAATGCACATGGGTTTTTTTGCTTGATTCCTTTTTAAGCTTTGTTTACACACTGATACATAACTAAACTTCAATTACAGAGCACATTAATTAGAGTGCAGTTGCCTTTTAGTAGGTGTTGTAATATTTCATGATCTCTATGGTCAAAAGCTACACTCGTTTGAGCCCAGATGCTCCCCTATGCAGTATATCTTTTTCCTTTAAATCAAAATGGTCTAGTTAATGTATGGTTATAGATTACTTTTTTCTATAAGAACATTAGCTCAAGATTACCCAAGGAATGCAGATTAAGCCACAAATGTTATCTCAGGTACTTCAAGAAAAATACTATTAGCATAATGGTATAGGAACATGCTATTTTTAAAATGGAAATGATCTATAATTGCTAAAAGAGTAGATAAGAAGTTCAGTGCAAAAACAGAGCAGAATTTCTGATCCAGAATAATTTAGTTCACTTTATCTCACTGCCTAGGGGCCTATTAAATAACATTGCACATTGTTCAAATTGGCCATTTTAAGATAGTTGCGTATTGGGACAACTCTTGTCAAAGGCAAAGACTATGTAAATAACAGTGTCCTTGTTTCAGCTGGAATAGAGTTAATTTTCATCCTAGCACCTGCTGTGTTTTGGATTTAGTAGGGGAATAATGTTGATAAGACGTAACGTTTTAGTTGTTGCTAGTTACTGTTTTGTTAAGTCAAGGACTTTTTTCAGCTTCCTATAGAAACCAAGAGGGAGCATAGACAGGACAAGCTGGTCAAAGGGATATTCCATACCACAGGTGTCATGCTCAGTATACAAATGGGGCTTGGCCAGGGGACAGAAATCCACGTATGGTGCTGAGGATGGGCTGGGCCATCGATCATCACGTGTTGAGCAATTGTATTTGCATCACTCATTTTTTATATTCTATTTTCATCATTGTTATTATTATCTTCTCTTCCATTACCATTCAATTAAACAGTCTTTATCCCAGCCCACGAGGCTTCTATTTTTCTGGTTCTCCTCCCCTATCCCACTGGGGGTAGGGAGTGAGTTAATGGCTGTATGGTCCTGGTTGCCAGTCAGGGTCAAACCATGACAAACAGCCATAGCTAAGTCCTCAGGAAAGTGCATAAAACTAAGGAAGATATCATTTTTTTTCCAGAGCTCTATTTTCTGTCTTTACTGTCCACAGAATGGATTTCGTCTCCTTCACATTAGTTGTTTCTTCTCTCAGTTTCTGAAACATTTGTTTCAGAAAATCATCTTGAATGAGCTACCCTCAAAATTCATTCTTGTTTCATTCTGTATTGTGTAAACTTCAGTCTGTCTGCAAATACAAGTGCAGTTCTGGACCTTAGAATCTTTTCTAATCCATGCACTTGAAACTTCTTTTCTGTTCTCAAGTCCCGTCTCTATCTAAAGAGATACTTGCAATTCCCTTTGTTAATTTGATTCTGTCTTCTTGTGTGTACTGAAAATAATTTATTTCCTTCAGATTTTCCTCTATGATACTCTTCCTCAGTTATTTCGCTATGCTGTAAAGCTGGAATCTAATGATGAGACAATATTTATCTGTGCACCCAGTCTAGTTTATAATCCGCATTTATGCAAATATTCCACTCATTATCTTAAACATCCAAACCTGACAGTGTAAAAAAAAACAACCAACCAAACAAACAAAGAAGGCAAGAAAAGTCCAGAGTTTATGACCTTTACTTGAATTATAAAAATGCGTTAAGTGTGTTTGATAGTATTTTTTCCAAATGGCACAATAGAATCTGAGCCAAGAAGCAAGCAAGGTATAAAGAAAGAAAGCAAGCATTATAGCTCTTAATTCTAGTTTCTTCAGGTAACTGTGAATTTTTACCCTATTCTGGAATAAGACAGGAGACTGAATGTAGACAGAGTATTTCTACTTGCATGGGCTTGAGCAAAGCATTGCAGAGTTTGTGTACAACTTGGATAAGAAATTAAATATGAGAATATAACTGGAAGTGAAACAGGAAACAGGCACATTTTCAGTCCCTTGTTCTTACCATAAGCTCGTATCCTCAGACGTATCATATCCTCATCCCTTCTTCCTCCCTGCCTTGCAGTAGGCTACAGGTGACCAGTCCCTCATGGAGGTGAAGACCCCACTGACCACGGGGAATTCTCTATGGGGAATCCAGTTGTGAGATAGTGCTTTCATTTTCTTCTGAAAATACAAAAGAAAAGAAAAGGAAAGAGCTCTTCAGAAAGGCTTAAGCACATATACCACATGATTTCAAAACGAAGTACTATCATTAATTATGACTTGTAAAAGTTGCATATAGCATAAAGATTAGGATGTCAGCACGATAACCTAGCACTACCAACACAGCTTATATCCTTATCAAAGCTCAGTTCCTCAGACGTAAGAGTTTACTGAGAAGTTTAAAGTAATTGAAACAACACATACACTTGTGCCCACACAATCACAACATGCACACACGTGCGTATACCCATTCCTTTTACTTACCTGTCTCTTCCTGTTTTCTAAGGAAACACATTTTGTCATGGAAAGCAGAAAACAATATTTTTGCAGGCTGACATGAACCTTAAGTGATTTATCAACAGTGACAGCAGTATGTTGGGATTCTAACGTGAGCCTGAAAGCCAGACGAGTGTGGGTTTAGGTGTTGGCTGAGTGAAAAAGAAACAAGGAGGCTGTGGCCCAGTGGGCTGCCAAATACAAGGCATGTGTATGACTAGGAAAAAAGAGCCAGGTGTGGCTGACCTCCTTATATCTGATCTGCTTCAGTACTGTCTTATATCCAGTTCTTGAAAGCCTTAGGTATTTTCAGGGCCCCGAGTGCCTTCCCTGCAGCCCACAGGGTTGTCGTTTCTTGGGCTCGCGGCCAACTTTGAAGATGCTCTTCTCTCGCCGTGGAAAGCTCCAGCAGTGACCTGCCCCCTGTGCCTGGGAGCTGCTTTTAAGCTCAGGCTCTCGCCCTTGATCTCTGCCTGAACAATGCTGCAGGTATGCCTTTGCCCAGTCCTGTGCCTCCTGGACTCTGACCTAACTTGCAGATAGGACTTGGTGACTTTTTAGCTTGACCTTGGACCTCCCTCATCACTACAGACATGTCTGACCTGCTGGACTCTTGGTTGGACCCAATAACCACTGCCAGGGCTGCTCACCCGTGTCCATCCTGTGTGGTCCCTGCACAGCCACTACTGTGCACCTCGAGGTCACCTGCAAGGATGCTGCCCACTCCTGCTGCTTCCTGGAAATGCCTAGAAGTACTTAAGGGGTGGGTGTCAAGAGGATAGGGCTGGTCTTTTTTCAGTGGTACCTGGGGACAGGACAAGAGGAAATGGGCACAAACTTGAATATAAGAAGTTCCACCCAAATATGAGGAGGAACTTCTTTCCTGTGAGGGTGGCAGAGCCCTGGAAGAGGCTTCCCAGAGAGGTGGTGGAGTCTCCTTCTCTGGAGACATTCAAACCCACCTGGACACGTTCCTGTGGGACCTGCTCTGGGTGGACCTGCTTTGGCAGGGGGTTGGACTAAAGGGTCTCCAGAGCTCCCTTACAACCTCATATCATTCTGTGATTCTGTAATGGGTGGCTGCCTAATCAGTAGGAAGGGCATTAGGTTGGTCTGATTTTGCTTCACTTTCTACTTGCCATTCTGCCTTGATAAAGGAGCCTGAGTGATGAAGCCAGGATGGAAGTTATCTGGTAACTGGATGCTTTGGTGTCCCTGAAAGAGATGGGAAGACCCCAAAGCCATTGGCCATTGCCTGGCATGTCAACAGCTGTGCTCTGGAGCAGTCGGCAAACAAAGAGGTCCCTGCAAGGTGCCAAAGGGAGCAGCAACAGCATTTGTAATTAGAAAGGCCATATGTTTCTATGCATGGCACATTCTGCATCGTGCACTTATATCATGTCTAGAAAAAATTCTGAGATTCTGGCAGCCCCAACATTTGCAATATTGAAGAGCTTGTGACTGAAGAATTTACATGAAAACAGAAAAAGGAAAATCTTATTTTGGGGGGGAAACAAAAAAAAAAAAAAAAGAAGTGTGTAAGTCTAGAACGCCCAGTGGCTGAATTGTCTCATTACTGTTGTGTCCTTGTTCCAGCTGTATAAGACTACTTAGTTCTCAGGGAATTCCCTGCAGTTCAAAGACTTTCAACTTACAGGTCTTGTGCCAGCACACTGACCTGAGTTGTCTGGCCTGAGTCTGAGCATTAGCACTCATTTAGCTGAAACCACTGTCTGCGATCTCAGCTGCTGCACAACCACACTGAGAGTGACAATCAGATCTATGTTCAGCCCCAAAAAGAGAAAATATGAAAGAATTATCATAATGGGAAAAGAGTAGAGAAATCTAAGTAGGTGAAGTCTACAAACAAAGGCTTTTTTGTTTCTATATTCTGTTCAGGGCTATTGAGTGGGAGAGAAGAGGATATTTTTTTCTGCCTTTGGACAATGTTGCAATGCAATTGTATTAAAACAAAAGTTTAATCATTCTCATGGTAGTGATTCTGCCTAGCAGGCTGACAGGGTGAGCACACATATATAATGCAGTGTCTGAAAAACAATGCTACTGATGTCAGATCACATGAATGAGTCATGAGTATTTATCAGTGTTTTTAGCAGAAAAACAAGGTTTGTTTTATATGGTACCGTGCTCTGTGTCAAATAATCTTATGAAGATAGTAGACAGGCTAATACTGTCACTGCTGTAGATACCTAATTTTACAGACCATGTACATGTTATATGTTATACATTAGAAATACCATTCTATTTTCTTGCTTTAGATATAACTTCTGCTGTAGCCTGTAATGGATCTCCAGGAAGCCTGAATGTGACTTCCTTTACTCCAGCAGTAATCATAAATTACCTTGTGTTAAGTATGTTGAGGGTCCTCTAAGGGTTTCACTTCATTATTTGGCTGTGTATATACCTGCAGCACAAGCACAAGCAGTGTTCAGTTACTTGAGGTCGTTTTCATTCATAGGTATTCCATAGACTAGTCATTTATAAATACCAAGGGTCCTTGTACACTGAAGCATATACTGTTTATCATAGCTGCAATCATTTCACACTTAAAGTCAATAAAATACTGTATAAGAGATATTGTCCAAGAAAAATGTACACCACTAAAATACTTAAATTTATGTATAACCTCTTTTTAAACATTCAAATAAACACTCAATGTCTGAGTTAAATATATCTCTTGTGAAGTCTTCAGAGATTTTTAAATGTCTTTATATGAAAATCAGAAAATTTTTAGTTCAAATTTATTTATGCATAAATTCCCTAGGCTTGTCTTTGAGATTTAAAATCATAATCTACTAAACAGAAAGTTCCATTCAAATAGAAGAGTAAAGAAATCAGCTGTAACAATTAGAAATTCCGTAACACCAATGCTAAAAAAAAAAAATAAAATTCTGAAAATCAAATATGCTGAGGGAAATAATCCAATGGAATTAGGGGAAATATGTTCACCTCCTGCTATAGATCATTGATTTGTTTGTAAACACTATACAAAACTCCCGCATTTTATTTCACTAGTCCGGCTATTATTATTTGCCTTAAAAATAAGAAAAGAACCTGCATCTTAAAGCAAAATAGCATTTAAGTAGAAAAATGTGTGAACAGCTTTATTTATCAAGATTTAGACATACTGTCTCCAAGGTATCTTAAAACACATGCTTTTGCAGACTTTCTACAAATGCCTAAACAGATTATGTAAAAAGAAAAAATAAAAAAAAAAAATCCCCATACTTTTATACCTCATATCTTCTTTTGGATTAAGATAAACATTTCATACTACTCAGGTTTTATCCATGACCAACTGCTGATAACAGCCTATTCAACTTCCCCATAGTTTTAACCGTAACATTTTTCTTAAGTAAAGAATTATCTGCTGCATAAGAATTCAGGGTTTCTGCTTTGGTCTTAGCGTACTCTTTTTGTTTTATAGGAAATAACCACAGTAAAGGGGGCATGGTCACTTATGACTGCAAAGGTTCCCCTGGTAAATAATAATTTAGTTGTTATAAGGAGCATTTTAGGACATCTCATTCCTTCCCTAGTAACAGCATTTTCTTATCTTGCTAGCAGCTGCTTTGTTACTACTATAAAGAAGATACTTATCTTCTTCAAATATCAAGCTTAATGCTGCCTCAACACATATGTCCAAACCCCGTGTTTGGATGCAAGATGACAAATTAAACTCTATAGATTTCTAAACACAATTTTTAGCATAATTTTGTTACATCTGAAAAAGCCTCATTGCAGCCCATTGCACTTTATTTTCTTTTCTTGGTTGTGGGGATCTGGAAGGTTTTGCATTTTTTATTATTTGATGTGTCTGTCAGAAAACAGAAAATGCGGGTGTAAACTGGAAGACGTTTTCTGGATTATTTTATATCTTAACTTTTTCTGTGGGGGTGGTCAGTCACAGACAGCCCTCATTCTTCTTGATCATGGCCTACCACAGCTCACATGCTGATTTTTCTCTCAGTCCAAGTGATATTTTTCTAGATGTTGTTTGCCATTGGCTATGCAGAATTAACATGCAGATGCTCAATATTTTTTCTGCAGGGCTTTATGTAATGTGAGAACAACAAGAAGAGAGGTTGTTGCAAAACCTTAAACATCTACTGCAAAAATACACAATAATGTAAATCCAGTAGAATTATTGGTAAAGGACATAAGTTGAGAGGAGTGAAAAATTCTGTTTAAAGATAACTTGTAAGGAAAAAAAATATTTCTGTACACCAAAGAGATTGTATCTACTCTGTGTATAGCAGCAGCTGCTAAACGGTGAAAAATTTGTTTATGTTCTTAGCCAAGATATGAGATGTGTTTGTCTGACAAAATGTGGATGTTCCACTTCCAGGCTTGGTCTCCCTCTTTGATGTGAATTAAAATGAAATACTGCTGCTCCTGGTTGAAATGTCTTAAGGCACCTCTTAACTCTGTATTATGATTTGAAGAATCTGCCACGGTTTCTTATTTTTGCTTTATTATTCTTCCTCCCTCTGCATCTCTTCTGATGTTATGTACCTCATTCTGACCACACTTTAACTGTAAAAGGAGCTGTCACCATTAGATTAAGAGTGTGGGTTAAAATAAATTAAAAACTGTAACGATTAAATTAATACTGTGGATAGTACCTGCTATTTGAACAATAAAAGATGAGCATAAAGAATAACTAATCTATTTTCCTCTAGAATTGTTTATTATGAAACAATAGAACTTTATATGTGGTATACGTGCAGGACAGAAATTATTAATTTCTCTTCCATTGACACAAGGTTATTTTTTGTTGTCGAATACAGAAAGGAAAGGAGTATTTTTAAATACCTGTGAACACTCTCACACATACACACATATTCCAAAAGGCAAATATANAAAGAGAAAATATGAAAGAATTATCATAATGGGAAAAGAGTAGAGAAATCTAGGTAGGTGAAGTCTACAAACAAAGGCTTTTTTGTTTCTATATTCTGTTCAGGGCTATTGAGTGGGAGAGAAGAGGATATTTTTTTCTGCCTTTGGACAATGTTGCAATGCAATTGTATTAAAACAAAAGTTTAATCATTCTCATGGTAGTGATTCTGCCTAGCAGGCTGACAGGGTGAGCACACATATATAATGCAGTCTCTGAAAAACAATGCTACTGATGTCAGATCACATGAATGAGTCATGAGTATTTATCAGTGTGTCTGAATATTTTTAGCAGAAAAACAAGGTTTGTTTTATATGGTACCGTGCTCTGTGTCAAATAATCTTATGAAGCTAGTAGACAGGTTAATACTGTCACTGCTGTAGATACCTAATTTTACAGACCATGTACATGTTATATGTTATACATTAGAAATAGCATTCTATTTTCTTGCTTTAGATATAACTTCTGCTGTAGCCTGTAATGGATCTCCAGGAAGCCTGAATGTGACTTCCTTTACTCCAGCAGTAATCATAAATTACCTTGTGTTAAGTATGTTGAGGGTCCTCTAAGGGTTTCACTTCATTATTTGGCTGTGTATATACCTGCAGCACAAGCACAAGCAGTGTTCAGTTACTTGAGGTCGTTTTCATTCATAGGTATTCCATAGACTAGTCATTTATAAATACCAAGGGTCCTTGTACACTGAAGCATATACTGTTTATCATAGCTGCAATCATTTCACACTTAAAGTCAATAAAATACTGTATAAGAGATATTGTCCAAGAAAAATGTACACCACTAAAATACTTAAATTTATGTATAACCTCTTTTTAAACATTCAAATAAACACTCAATGTCTGAGTTAAATATATCTCTTGTGAAGTCTTCAGAGATTTTTAAATGTCTTTATATGAAAATCAGAAAATTTTTAGTTCAAATTTATTTATGCATAAATTCCCTAGGCTTGTCTTTGAGATTTAAAATCATAATCTACTAAATTATGTTCAGAAAGTTCCATTCAAATAGAAGAGTAAAGAAATCAGCTGTAACAATTAGAAATTCCGTAACACCAATGCTAAAAAAAAAAAATAAAATTCTGAAAATCAAATATGCTGAGGGAAATAATCCAATGGAATTAGGGGAAATATGTTCACCTCCTGCTATAGATCATTGATTTGTTTGTAAACACTATACAAAACTCCCGCATTTTATTTCACTAGTCCGGCTATTATTATTTGCCTTAAAAATAAGAAAAGAACCTGCATCTTAAAGCAAAATAGCATTTAAGTAGAAAAATGTGTGAACAGCTTTATTTATCAAGATTTAGACATACTGTCTCCAAGGTATCTTAAAACACATGCTTTTGCAGACTTTCTACAAATGCCTAAACAGATTATGTAAAAAGAAAAAATAAAATAAAAAAAATCCCCATACTTTTATACCTCCTATCTTCTTTTGGATTAAGATAAACATTTCATACTACTCAGGTTTTATCCATGACCAACTGCTGATAACAGCCTATTCAACTTCCCCATAGTTTTAACCATAACATTTTTCTTAAGTAAAGAATTATCTGCTGCATAAGAATTCAGGGTTTCTGCTTTGGTCTTAGTGTACTCTTTTTGTTTTATAGGAAATAACCACGGTAAAGGGGGCATGGTCACTTATGACTGCAAAGGTTCCCCTGGTAAATAATAATTTAGTTGTTATAAGGAGCATTTTAGGACATCTCATTCCTTCCCTAGTAACAGCATTTTCTTATCTTGCTAGCAGCTGCTTTGTTACTACTATAAAGAAGATACTTATCTTCTTCAAATATCAAGCTTAATGCTGCCTCAACACATATGTCCAAACCCCGTGTTTGGATGCAAGATGACAAATTAAACTCTATAGATTTCTAAACACAATTTTTAGCATAATTTTGTTACATCTGAAAAAGCCTCATTGCAGCCCATTGCACTTTATTTTCTTTTCTTGGTTGTGGGGATCTGGAAGGTTTTGCATTTTTTATTATTTGATGTGTCTGTCAGAAAACAGAAAATGCGGGTGTAAACTGGAAGACGTTTTCTGGATTATTTTATATCTTAACTTTTTCTGTGGGGGTGGTCAGTCACAGACAGCCCTCATTCTTCTTGATCATGGCCTACCACAGCTCACATGCTGATTTTTCTCTCAGTCCAAGTGATATTTTTCTAGATGTTGTTTGCCATTGGCTATGCAGAATTAACATGCAGATGCTCAATATTTTTTCTGCAGGGCTTTATGTAATGTGAGAACAACAAGAAGAGAGGTTGTTGCAAAACCTTAAACATCTACTGCAAAAATACACAATAATGTAAATCCAGTAGAATTATTGGTAAAGGACATAAGTTGAGAGGAGTGAAAAATTCTGTTTAAAGATAACTTGTAAGGAAAAAAAATATTTCTGTACACCAAAGAGACTGTATCTACTCTGTGTATAGCAGCAGCTGCTAAACGGTGAAAAATTTGTTTATGTTCTTAGCCAAGATATGAGATGTGTTTGTCTGACAAAATGTGGATGTTCCACTTCCAGGCTTGGTCTCCCTCTTTGATGTGAATTAAAATGAAATACTGCTGCTCCTGGTTGAAATGTCTTAAGGCACCTCTTAACTCTGTATTATGATTTGAAGAATCTGCCACGGTTTCTTATTTTTGCTTTATTATTCTTCCTCCCTCTGCATCTCTTCTGATGTTATGTACCTCATTCTGACCACACTTTAACTGTAAAAGGAGCTGTCACCATTAGATTAAGAGTGTGGGTTAAAATAAATTAAAAACTGTAACGATTAAATTAATACTGTGGATAGTACCTGCTATTTGAACAATAAAAGATGAGCATAAAGAATAACTAATCTATTTTCCTCTAGAATTGTTTATTATGAAACAATAGAACTTTATATGTGGTATATGTGCAGGACAGAAATTATTAATTTCTCTTCCATTGACACAAGGTTATTTTTTGTTGTCGAATACAGAAAGGAAAGGAGTATTTTTAAATACCTGTGAACACTCTCACACATACACACATATTCCAAAAGGCAAATATACCCATCCCCAGTCACAGCCTTCTCTTCAACTTCTGAATCATTAAGTTTGCCTATAGGACCGTCTTGATCCTTCTTTGTTCTCCATCCTAGTCAAGACCATGAATTGTTTTCCCCAAGAAAGAAATTTACTGTCCAAATTCACTGGATAACGGCCTTATTTTTTGGTGAGTCCTATCACTGGTAAAGGAAACAGCTCACCTGTTTCCAGAACAGGGACTGAAGTCACTTTCAGACACTTATCTGAAGAGAAGTTAACAGCAAGACCAAGAAATCTGTCAGTACTGCTTCTAAGTGAGTCTTACAGAGGTCTCTCAGTAAATATTGGAGTGTCCCAGAAGGAAATTAGATAGCGAAGTATGTTAGCTCTGTTTATCTGCCTCTCAAAGTCAGTGCTTTTGTGGTTTCTCCAACTTCTCCTTTGATTGTAAGCTACAATTAATAAACCATTCCTGTGTGTTGCATTGTTCATCCTACATGATTATACCTGTACAGAAAGAAAATTCAGGGATCTTGTGACATCATATGAAAAGCCGTTGGTTATTTCCATCTTACCAAGAAATTTTTTTTTCCTTTCCTAATAAGAGTTGTTTGAAAGTAAAGTTTCAGTTGCTTCTGTTCTCCAGTGTACTGGATCTCAACTGAGAGCCTGTCTCTGGCTATTCCTTGCTCCTCAACTGGCAGTCATCACTGGACAGTGTTGAGGCCAGAGGGGCAACAGTTACTTGTAGTGTGGCTCTGGATCAAGTTCAATTTAAACAGACCATATCTGAATTATGATGGTTGTCCTGACTGCATCACTACTGTTAGGGTCCTCCATCTTAGATTACTATGCACACATTATCAAACAAAGTAAAAGAGAATAAGATATCAGCTAGGGACTGAAACTGTCAATAATTTTTTGTATTTTTTCAAATGATTTGGAGCTGCATGGTTTTTTTGGATTTGGTTTCTTTAATATTGTGATTTTAAGTATGTAAGCATACATCTCAGCTTTGCACTGAAAGTAGATTCCATTAAAATATGCTGCGTGTTACAGAGGAACATACACGTTCTTCTTCCATAACTTCTCTGTCACTAGAAAATAATCCACTAAAATAATATGGCATAGGTAGAAGTCATTAATATGTACAGTTGTCTTTTATATTTAGGAAGAAGACTGAAGAAAAAAAGCCACAGCAAAGACATGCGATAGATGCTGCTGGTGGTACTAGGGAAAAAAAAAGTTCAGAATTTATATAATATGCACGTAAGAACTAGGCTCTGAAATTAAACTTTCCACTTGAAAGCTGCATCATCTAAAACACCCGTAAGAGCAATTGAATAACGGCTGTTTGCCAACTGATCTTCCTCAAGCATCTCTGTTCTCTACATGGATATCTTGACATGCTCCGCCCTAATATTCTGTCTCTAAGTTCAGTCTATTAGGACTTTATGTTACAACTGTGCCTGAAGACGGTTTTCAGAAAGAGAAGTCCTCATTTCCTCCTCCTACAGTTTCTTGTCTGTGGAAGAAGATTCATGTTTTCAGGAAACTTTTGCAATATTTCTGTAGACCAATGAAGAACAAAGCGATTTTTCTTTCAACTGACTGCAATGTCATTAGCTTAACTTTCAGTATATCTCTTTTGACAAAAAGAGTTTGGAAATTTATTATGTCATTATTGCCTCTTTTTCTGCTAAATATACAACCATTATCACATATTCTTGATGATATTTTCCTCAAAAGTGCATGGGTCTATACTCATCTTTTCTTTCTTTAATGCTTGAAACTGCGTTAAATCATATTGGACCTGGTGAGAGCAATGACTGCCCTTCACTGAGGCTGAAATCAGGGGGCAAAGCTTGTGCAAGGGGTGGTTAGCTTCAAAATGGAGAATGCTGTCTGCTGGAGCTGTTCCTGCCTGTAAAAATAAAGCCAAAAGCACAAAGGACGCACATGGATAGAAAAACTGGACACAAACGCATGTGGACTTGAATAGTATCTTTAGAAAAGACCTTTGGGATAGGTGCTTGATAGAACATGTCTTGGGATCTGAGCAAAGACATGGTCTCCAGCTGTTTCATTCTTCTTATGTAGAAAGAAACAGTATTTGGTATATATTATTTGTAAATATAATAAGCATTAAAGACCTACCTACTTTTACCAATTTGTTCCCAAAACAAGAGCAGTTGGCAGAACCAAACACGGGTGACCCACCTGGATGTACACCTAGGAACTCTTGAGGATAAATGCCACGCGTTCTTCTCCAGTTTTTTTTTTTGTTTCATTGGTTGGTTGGTTGGGGTTTTTTTTAATCTGCATTGCTTTAAACTGTATTTAGTAGCTAAACATATCTACCAAAGACAAATAGACAAAATTAAGTAGTGATTAAATGTAGTTACACAGAAAATACTGTGATGGTAGATCGTGTCATCATGATCACTTCAGAAGTAAAGTCTCAGGGACCTGCAAGTGAGAGGGCTCTCTTTCAGTGTAACTTCAACCCAAAGACCAATGGCATTTCCAGGACCAAAACAGTAAACAAGCATCAAAGCTACAATCAAAATACAGGAACTCCTGTTGTTTTTATACTTGAGCAGGAAACTATAAAGGAACGGGGATAAAACTAATAAATGCAAGTTTAGATGGGGTCTTATATTTATAAAATACTGAATCTGTAATTAGTGGAATTCGACTCTATATTCCAGATTGCAAAGCTTCACATGGCAATGGCAAAATCTTATTTCTAATTATGTAAACAGATTTACAGCTTTGTATGATACAGAAATAATTTTAGAAAGTCTATCTCACATATGTTTGATTATTCTGGACATCCAGTAGCTGTTGGGCTGCTTTGAGCTGCAAGTCTGACACTTTTAAATTGTTTACAGCTGACACAGGAAATTATGGATGCCTCTCAGTTGCCTTGTTGTTGCTCTTTAGGTGGCCTGACTTCGTAGGCATTTTCTTGCTCCCTCAGAAGAAACAGGGAACGACAGGGATTTTGAAGCAAGTGCTCAGAAGTTAATAGAATATTTTGGACCAGAGAAAAAATATTTCCAGTTCGAAACATGTGTTCAGGTCAGACAGCTGAACAACAGGACAAGACTACTGATTTACTTGGGTATGCATTTCATCCCTGTGCTATTTAGGAGCACCATGTGTATAACAGATTTGCACCGAAAAAAACCCAAACCCTTAGAGTTTGCTCTAATAATCTTTCTGGAACAACATTCCTGAATTTTAACCATATTTTGTGAAACATAGGGTGTACCTGCTAAAAAAGAAAACAGTAATATTTTAGTAGAATTATTGCGTCTGTCTATCATCAAACTACTTTCATCCAAAGTTTTCTGCCATGACTACGATGAATGGACAATAAGGGAAGCATTAAGAAAACTAAAGGTTCGAGGCTGAATTTTGAAAGGCAAACGTTTAAGCCTGGAGTGTTAGAAATGGGACTAGTTATTGTGAATCTTTTTAAAAATGTGATATCAGAACAGAAAAGTTCAAGGTAGATGGATTAAGAAGTGTTGAATAGATGATGTGTTAAAAATATGTATGATACAAGAGAAAAGCGTATCACAGTACATTGAGAAATATGGAAATTAAATTTGTGTATCTTAAAGAATATTACAGCGTGCGTTTCAATTTGCCAGTTAAGTCCCGTGTCTTTTTCAGCTCTGTAACTGATACTAACTTTTAGGAAATTCTATAAAGCAAGGTTAAACAGAATAAAAGAATGTTACTTTGATGACATTTCTTGTTCTTTCTTTCCCTTAGCTCTTTCTTTGCTTTCTCTCGGTCCTTTGTATCGAGGTCAATTTTCTTTTCCCTTCATTCAGATCACCCCACCAGGCTACCTTGGGCTCTCTCTCTGATGTGTTTCATTGTGTTCTTCTCCTTCTTTTCCCATGATGCCAGGCTTGACTTCTCCTCAATTATTTTTTTTTAATGTTAATAAGTTCACTGTGGTTTGTAGGTCATGGTTGTAGTTTTGTGGTTCACAGTGCCTAGCCAGCATCTACTCTTGATACAAATACATCCTAAATAATTCTTCAGTTAAATGACCTAAAATAATACAATTAAATTGCATGGAATGATGAAGATGTGTACATATTGTAAAGGTGCGATCATCTTTTCCCCATGGTTCTAAAAACCCTGAACAGCGCTGATTCTTCCTCTGGACACGAGATTGGCAGTTTCCTACATGAGACACTGATACTATTAGCTTATTCCTTTGAATCTGTTTCAACTTCAGCAGTGCAGATATTCACACAATTTCTAAGGAAATAAAATTTGGTAAGAAAATGATTCCTTATTAGAAAATAATAGTTCATTAATTGCCTGCTATGTTACAGTGAGAATACCTCAGCCCCAGAAACTGTCCCCATGTTCAGTTCAAGATTCAAAGTTTAGTATATTATATGAGAATAACTCAAAGTGGGCAATTCCCTCACCTCCTCAGCTGTATATTTTCAGCTGATTAAATTTTACTTTCCTCAGCTGGTATGTGCTGCATCAAGTTATGTGCTGGAAGAACAATTAGATTTCCAGATGATGTACCACAACTGGAGAGTCGCATGTGGTTACATGGTAAGAGAGGTTTTAAGATACAGAGCATCCCCTTACTATGTCTTCTAAGGAATATTTTCAGCATAAACCCTTCCCTGAAAAGCACTGCCCCAACTGTTGAGCAGATCCCTGGTTTCTTGTCTGTCCCTTGACCCATATGAAAGGAGCAGCTGGTTACCAGATTAACAAACCACCAACTAACTCTGTCTGGCATGTGAAGTCACGGAAAAGGAGGAAGGCCAAGGTACCATGCTAGAAATTATGAGAAGGGAGTCAACGCTGTGCATCTTACAATTAGCGCATGCAGTTTGACAGGTTTTGCATTCTTGCCAGTAACACAGCTCAGAGCTCATTTCACTGAGCAGCTGCAAAGTTTGGGAATGTTCCAGCTCACAGGAAATTCTAATATTTTTATTTTTTTTTTATTTCACTTTGGTCCGATCCAGAACAAAAATAAAATTCTTCTTTTAAAAAAAAAAAACAACCCACAATTTTCTGGAAACTCTAATGCTGTTTTTTAGCCAGCTCCATTTCATGAACTACTACATGGCAGCACAGTACACCAATTGCTGACACTCTCAATTTGGCTTGAAAGTGGAATCTAAGGGCTGATGGGTATAAATGTCACTCTGAGGAAACACTGCCCAAATAAAATTATCCAAACATGAACTATCAGGCTGTCCACTCAGTGTTCATAAATTTTAATAGGTATTTTCTCTTGCTGATTTAAAAAAAAATATTGTAGAATGCCAAAATGAAAAAAAAAACCAAACAAACAAACAAAAAAAACCCCAAAAAAACCCAAAAAAACCCCACAAACAAACAAAAACAGAAAAGAAAAATCTTTGAAATAATGTTCCTAATCTCTTTTACCAAAGAAAGATAGTAGCCTACACCTACAAATTCAGCTTTGCTGTAAATTGATTAAATATTTATAAGTAAAATAAAAACTTGTATTTGGCATAGATTGTTCAGCAGTTTTGTCCAGGCCACACGGAAATCCAAAGCAGAAATGGAAAACTTTGTAGCATATCACCTCCAAATTTTACAGGATTTGCACCAGAACTTTTTTCTGCAATTCCATGCTTGAATTGCTTTATAAGAGTAGAAATGCTCATCAGCACTTCTCACGTACAAGGTAAGCTCAGTGTGTTTCATCATAAATTTAAACCAGCTTAGTTTACCTTTCTTCTGAGAAGTCAGTGGTGCTTTTAGCACCTATGTCATATATTACCATGAAAAATATTTAAACAAACACACATTATACTCCCAAACAACCACCACCACCGTAGCACTTGTGTTGAGCCCACCAATGGCCGTTGTCATATCAAAATAGTCTAGTGAACCTTCTATGCAATATAGATTGACTGTTATTTGTGCAGAACAAAAAAAAAAAATCACCTTAAAATAGCACATCATGCTTCTGTTCAGATTTCAGACATGTCCTGGTGCTGTTTCTCCCCTTCCCCCAAAACGGTTTTTCTTAAGTTTAAGTGATGCTTGACAGACTTTATAGAAGTTTCTTTTGTTGTTTTTTTCTCAATAAATAAAGGTTTAGTAAGGAACATGAACATTTCAAATACTAGCTTACCAACTACATGTGATAGAACATATTTAGTAGCTTCGAGAAACGTCATTTACCAAAATGATGGGACAAATTTTGTGGCCAGAACAAAAGTAATGAGATGAAAATGTATGGGTTGTGTCCCCACTGCTTGCCCTTTGCCAAACAGTGCAGAAGACTGTAAGAAAAGATTCTTTCCCTTTTTCTGGTATGTGTTACATAAATTGCAATTTTGTAGATTACTTGAATATCAGATTCTCAAATCTGATGTTACCGAAGGGTTTGTCTTCAACCCTACTTTATTTCATTTCATTATTATGGTGAACTAAACCGTAATTTCTCAGACATGGGCTATTACATTTGTAATGCTAGAAAAACTTAAAATGCAACCAACACATTTTACTTTATCAAAGCACAGAATCTGGGGTTTGCTTATATAATTGGAAAGACAAGTCACACTCAAAAAGTAGAAGTTAAGAAGGTACAATCTGAATCAAGTTTTTTTTTTTTTTCTAGGTGATAGTATTTCATTGCCAAAGTACTGCCTTTCAGAGTGGGATGTGTTTGGGATTTAATGAGACAATTGAGTAGTACTTCAGATTTATCATTTAAACTAACTGTGAGCCTAGATAAATTCACTACTCCAAAAACTACTAGAATAGATTGCTTGAAGAGGCCATGCCTTTCCATGAATGAAACTTCTTAAGAATATCTGAAAATAAATTATCTATAATTCATCTCATGTTATGATAAGGGAAGGGGCTGCATAGCAACTTAGAGTCCCTTCCAAACCTGTTTTTGCCTGAAATATTCTTTTGTCTGTGTTTTGCTGAGGTCCATGAGTATCCTTTTGTGAGACCCAGACAAAGAAAAAGGAAATCATTCCCCACATTTACAGCTTTTATCACTGGAAATGCATAAGACATTACTACTTTCTCTGAAGTAGTTGAGTGTGACAAGAAATTGAGTGTGACATAAAAAGTACAGTGGGAAATAAATTCTTGGTTGAAATTTGAAAAATTCATACCATGATTGTCATTAATTTTTTGTGTGTCAGTGTGGCTTGCCCACAATGAAAAAGTTAGCCAAATCACACTAATTATGTCTGATAACTTGGTATATGAATCCCATTGTTGAACATTCTTCTTTGGATTCTCCCTTATTAATTTCAGTGTTTTTCTTTCAGAATAACAACAAATTCTACAATGTGAAACAAAATATGCCATTACAGATCTAGATGATCTGCTCTGGATTTAAATATTTACAGCAAAAAGCAGAAATAAGTTTCCTTTTTTTGTTTGGTTGGTATGTTTCTCTAATGAATATAGTGGTTTTTCTTTTCCCAATTTATATTTCACTAGGAAAATCACAGGAACTTGTAAAGGTCAGTTTGATTTAATGGTTTCTCATTTTATCACTGATAAGAAAAAAAAAAAAACAATTTTGATTTAGTTTAATTGCATTCCTGCTGATTCTAGACCACACTCAAATAATTTCAACAAAAGCTTTGTGTTGTTTTCTGGAAATCAAATGTTAAAGAGAAAAAAACGTAACATAAGACCATAAGAAATAATATGCTAGGGAACAATCATAGTCGACTAATCTGGTCGTATGTTTATTCATGATAGGAAAAATAGTACTTTAAACCTTAAAAAGCCAAATTAAAAATATTAGTACTTTCTCAATAAGGTGCAAAATTACTACTTTTCCAACATTTTAATGTAAGAAGAGTTGAGTCAGAAATTTATCCTATCACGGGTGACAATTTTCAATACTGTTACAAATACTCACTTTAAAAAAGGGCTGATTTTGATAGTATTTTAATTGATCTAATGACTTCCAAAGTCTGATTAGACATTTTTTGAAAGAGGAAAATAGCAAAAATCCTGTTTTATTTTATAAATTGTGTATTTATTACCTTTTATTTCCTCTGAGTGTACTCTTTTCTTCATGCTTTACAAGAACAAATACCCAATTTGCCTCTCTGTATTTTTATTATTTTGTGCATCAGCACTGTTATGTCCCAATTTATACATAAAATAAACAAGCCCAGATTTTTATGGGTCAGAGGGTAATAACATTAAAATACTACTTGTCTTTATTTTAAAATGCCATAGAAATGCTTCTATATACTGTTTGAGGACAATTTAGATATGCTTTAATACAAGGTCACGATTTTTTTCATTTTCTTATCTTAAAGTAGTTTTCCATTACCATACGGTGTTACAACACAGAATGCAGTAAATTGTGTAAAAAAAAAAACAGCTCTGAAACTGAGTATTTAACAGGATGAACCTAATCAGTGGAAATTAACGGAAGCAGTATTCCTATCTTAGGTTGTTAGCAGGAAATTCTTGTTTAGACTTTTGCGTAGTATTTCGAATTCTGGGTGAACAAGCATTTGCACTAGATGTGATTTTACCTAGTGGGGAAAACAGCCTCACTTTTTGCCTTTAAATGGGCAGATTTGTGCTATTTTATGTTGCTCAAAAAAAATAAAAATATCCCAGAAACACTGATAAAACCCCTCAAGCATTCACATTTTAAGTGCACTACAATAAAGAGTCCAAGTTTTCTTTTTTCATTTGTCAAATAAAAGCATATTTTAGTTTTTTATTGTGCTTGCAGTAAAACAATAATTGATGAACACCAGCAGGTCTTTCTGGGGCATATTACACATTTGACAAAGTCTAAGTAAGAAGAAGAAGAAACCACAAAGGATATTGATTTTCTATGAAAGATCAAGACTGATATTTCTTCATTTGAAGGTTTTGCTTTTCCACTGAATACCGCACAGGAAATCCAGCGTATAAAGAAAGAACATGAGAAAACAGTTTATCATCGAAAAAAATGAATTATTTCAGAACTCAACCACTTCACATGCCATCCTATTGTCCATAATGGGAAAAAAACCTTTACGTACTTCAAAAAGACATTTAATACAGACAAATAAATACATTTCACATGTGTAACAATATTAATCTGTTCTCTGCTGCACATCCTTTCTCTGCTTGTGTTTGGGTTGACAACCAAGAAGATGCTCCCAAAGTGTCCAGAAGTACTGTTTTCCTTTAATGAAGCAAACATCAGAATTCACCGGAACACCTGTGTTGAATGGCAACTTTAGCACATCTACTGTGTATCCCAGGGATGTACTTTTTCCTGGTAAAGGTTTCACAGGTAAGGTAGAATGTCAGTGGAAAGAGAAATAACAAGGCTCTCACACCTAATGGCTAGGGTACAAACATATTGATGGCTGAGGATCCAGTTCTTACCCTGCTCAAATCAAAACAACTCAACCCCTTGGACACAAGTGGTCTCACAAGAGCACTCACCCCACACTGAAAAGCCTGGACTTGTCCTGGACATCAGTGTAATATTGTGCTCCACAAAGACTTATGATTTCCTTCCAGTGGAGAATGAAAGCAAATTTCAGAATCTCAGAAGTCACCATTCAACAGAACTGTCACCCTGTCATCAGCTGTACAGGGAACAGATTTTCAAAGTCAAAGAGTGGGACACCTTATGCCATCTTCTACATGGACCTGTTGGAACGGGTCCAGCGCAGGGCCACAGAGATGATCAGAGGGATGGAGCACATCAGCATGGAGAAGAGAAGGCTCCAGGTAGACCTTACAGCAGCCTTCCAGTGCATAAAGGGGGCTACAGGAGAGATGGGGAGGGACCCTACATCAGGGAGTGTAGCGATAGGACAAGGGGTAATGGTTTTAAACTGAAAGAGGGGAGATATAGATTAGATATTAGAAATTCTTTACTGTAAGGGTGGTGAGGCACTGGACCCAGTTGCCCAGTGAAGTTTTGGCTGCCCCATCCCTGGAGGGGTTCAAGGCCAGGCTGGATGGGGCTTTGAGCAACCTGGTCTGGTGGGAGGTGTCCCTGCCCAGGGCAGGGGGGGTGGAACTCGGTGATCTTTAAGGTCCCTTCCACCCCGAACCATTCTATCATTCTATGACTCCTTTTAGAGTAATGAAATACTTAAGTGTTTGGAGGAGTTGTTGTCATGGACAATCACCATAGCTAATTTTTAGAAAAAGTAAAATTTGATGGAAAGAAATAGAAAACTGGGATAATTTAGATAGCCTTTACTTACTATGACCTTATAAAAAATGGAAAAAGCTGTAACAAAAGCAGTACATAGAGTGTCTGTTCCAATAAACAAAGTTTCATGTTTTCACTTATCATCAGAATGCCATTTGAGCTTTCTAGCAATATACAGCTTTGGCCTGTAAGTGTATAAAAGACTTTCTTTGGTATGAACTCAAACAAGCAAAATAAGTTGATTGGGCTATGGTGAAGAGTCACTTCTAGGTAGTCAAAAAGAATCGTATTTCATACCTGGCAAAACAATGCATTATTTAAGACAAATCTGAATGGTATCCATTGCACACTGAGTTGTTATCTACCCTAGTGCTCTAAATGAGGAGAGTGCTTTTGAAGTGAATCTCCAAATCATCCCCACTTATGGGGGTTGAAGGGCATATCACCCTGGAGCCTTAAAACACATGGACTGGATTCTTTTTTAGATTAAATTTACCTACACAGTCTAGCAGTGCACCTCCAGCCACTGGGGGAATTCAGTCCCTATGGCCAGACTGGAGCTAGTATAAACAGGAGCGCTGGAACGTACGTGGATATATACCATGGATATCAGGTACCCAGTCCCAGATACTTCACTCAGCAAATCAACTTCCACTGCACAGCTCAACTTACTGCTGCAGATATAGCCAGAGGCATTATTTCCTTATTTTCATGTCCATCTTAACGCAGCATCCTTTCTGCAGCTTAAGCCTCCATTGATTACAAGTCTGTTATGATAATATTCCTTATAAAGACATCCAAAGTATTTCTATACTCTAGCCCAAGTAACACTGTGAAAACCAAGAGTTTGGGAAAACAAACCAGTTTGCAAGCTAAACCTTGTCCTCTGTTGTGCTGTCATGACTCGTGTGGAACAGCATCTGATGCATCATTTTGACATATGGCTTTTTTCATAAAACCAAAAACCTTTTAATAAACCTTGTTATACTACAATTTAATTTTTAATGTATGGAAAAAAAATTGCAATCTATGTAGGTTTTAGGGTATACATTTACCTGAAACTAGAAAAAAGAAAAGGAATATAAAAGGAAAAATGTCTTTAAAGTGCCATGCACTAACTTGTTTTCAGAACTGGAGAACGTTAAGGGAAAAGAGATGGACCTGAAACTGTACTTCCTTTACAGAAATTACAAGAGGTTTTAGAGAAGTCTAGAAATGGATGCTATTGTATTTTAGGTTAGATAGACTGTATCTCACAAGAAACTGAGCAGTTTGCCAACAGAGTCTCCAAAATAGTAAACAAAGTTACAATTACTCAAATCCCAAGACGCAATTTGAAATCCAAGAAAATTCTGCATGTTCAGCACTCGCAATTTGAAGGACTGCAAAATTGAAATAAAACAATTGGATATAAAGTCCATAAAGTAGGTGAATAGTAAGATTCACAAGTCTAGCAGAATTTGTGCAAAGCAGAGGCATTTACTTGAACTCACCGGGTTTATGACAACTTACATCAGATGTAATATTTGGTTGCTATTGCTTAGATTAAGAATGGATATTTTTTTGCCAAGACAGAATGATGATAAATTTAGGGCAGAGAATATGTAACCACTATTTTTTTTTTTTAGTTTGATGCATCATTCCTATTCTCACTTCTAATGGATTCACACTCAATAAATAAATTTCTTTCATAGACAGACAGATGGATGAGTGGGTGGGTGGATGGATAGGTGGATGGATGGATGTTTATGTGTGTGTGTATGTATTCATAAGGTAAAACCTAATACAGGTATTGCAATAGGCAGACCTACTTAACATGTTACATATGAAAGTAGATATATAAAAATGATATAAGAATGATATTCAACTCACTACATGGGGCTCTGACAGAAAATGTAGGTCCTTTTAAAATTTGTCACTAATACTGTGTTATTTTTAGTTAAGCCTTGAAAATGTGTGATTAGATTTGAAAACACACTTTTTTGCTGAGATTTTAAGTAGCATATAAGATTTGTGTGAATTTTTTTACATACTTAGGGAAAAAATAGTAATCGCTCTTAAGAATAAATAATGCATAATAATGAAAAGCTCTTTAATCCAAATGAACAGAAATTCTTTACTTGAGGAGAGTACCAGTATTTGGAATTATGCATTTTTTACAAATATTCTCAATTTTTTTACCAACTCTTATATCTGAACCAAAAAAGACTTAGGTCTGAAGAAGCTACAGTGCATTGATCTTACCTTTCCCCTTTTTATGTATTATGGATATAGAATCCGGCATCATAGCTGCTGGAAGTTCTTTTTAAGTCAAGTACTTCATTGAAACTGTCAGCCTGTTCAAGAATGAGTAATAGTTTATTTTGACTTCAGATTCTAGTAAACAGACATCAGACAATTTATGAGTTGGAATAATTTTTATGCCCCTCTTAGTGTAACACTTCCATCTAGAACTGCTGGAGCTCTAAGATGTAGCAAAGGAAAATAAGTACATTTCTGAAGAATTATGGACTGTTACTATGTGTACTGCAGCTCCATTTGTTGGGTTTTTAATGTTATTGACTACTTATATGCTCCTTTTTTCTTTTTCCCCACACCTGAAACATAAGAATTAGCAGAAGTATTAGGATCCTTATATTCTCTCTTCTGTAACTGCATTGCTCAGCTGGTAATTTTTTTTCTGCATATTAAATAGTGTACTATATCTTAAGCATTTATTAATTTTCTATATGGTTATTGTCCTCCAAGCACCTATGAATTGTAAAATCATAGACTGGTGACACAATTCTGGTTTGAAGCAACCTCCAGAGATCAAATGGTTCAACTCTAAGACTCAAAGCTCATCCTGAGTTTAAAAATCTCATTTTGAAATTATTTCTGTTTCTCAGTATTACTTAGTATTTCAGTATGTATATGTTCATACTGTGTATTGGGATGTTTTTTTATATAATAATATTTTTTATAAAGTACCTATAACAAGAAGGTATCCTTTTTCCTGATGATTATGTAACGTTTTATCAATATTCATACAAATAAATATGGCAAGATCCCTGATTGGCCTTTGTCCTCTCTAAAATAATTTTTGCTTGGGGTCTTTGTGCAAATATCAGATAAGTGATTTTTGTTAAATTTAAGTATTGTAGATGTTTTTCCCCTCCTGAATATACATATACAGTTCTTTACACTGTGCAAGTTAAATTTGTGTTCCAGATCCATATGCCAAACCACAGAAATCAGGCATAAAATGCATTGTGTCATTTTATTACAACTGTGCTAATCATAGAATCATAGAATCACCTAGGTTGGAAGGGACCTTTCAGATCATCTAGTGGACTATTAGACAATTAAAACACTAATTAGTATCTTAAAAAAAAAATCCTAGGCATGCTCATATTTTAGGTGTAACATCTACAGTGGACCAAGTAAAATCTGGTCTAGATTGGTCACCTTCTCACCTCTTAGGTAACAGGACTTCCATCCTGTAAATATTTTTCACAAAATTTGGCATCCTTTAAGGCTGTTACTATTCAGTCAGTGAACTCTTAATGCTACACAGTAATACCACACCTGCTTAGCATTTTTTTAGAAAATCCATTGTGTCATGTCTTTAAAACAAAGAGGAAGACAGATTCATCATCATGCAGAAAAGTAAGTCTATTATTATCCATTTACAAGGAGTATATTGGCTTCCTAGGGATTTTCCAAAGCATTGTTTTCAATAAATCCTAATTACACATATATGGGATTCTTATCACTGTCTCATCTTTACACATCAAAGACATTTTCAGATTTTTTTTTTTTCCTCACTGAATTGCTGTTTAAAGCAGCAGTTAAAGAAGTAGTAGTCAGTGAATCCACTTTTTCAGACAGGGAGCTGGGTAAAATACATAATTAGTCCAAAGCAGCTCTCGTGTCTGTTGTTCATCTAGGTATGAGAACTCATTTCTCTAAAATCAGTAGTAAATACATTAATTGTCCCACTCTCCCTCCCAGGAGCTGAAAATACCATTGACAGTAATATCAAAGCAGACCAAAACATTTTCTCATATTAAGCCCTTCAGAAGCCAAAGTAGAGAGAGCTACAAGGACAAGGCAGAAGATTGGTGCCTGTGAGTAAAGGAGGAAATTTCTGTGTGGATCAGTAGAGCATAGGAGACTTTGTTTGTTTATTTTTTAACATGTTAGAAGATATTGGTTTCAAATTGAGTAAATCCTTCTTAGTTCATGGATCATTGACTGGGTAGATTGTAACAGCTCC
This sequence comes from Tringa tobata, assembly GCA_033628505.1. Classification (NCBI taxonomy): domain Eukaryota; kingdom Metazoa; phylum Chordata; class Aves; order Charadriiformes; family Scolopacidae; genus Tringa; species Tringa tobata. The sequence goes on from JAHREE010000509.1 coordinate 1,497,027, forward strand.
TTTGGAGCCATTACAGTATGTCATTTCAACCCAGCCATTGAAAGTGTGTATTCAGCCTCTCTGTTCCAGCTCCACACAAAATGTCATTGAAATCATTGCTCTGTGTGCTCAGCATATTGTTTTTAAACTTTCATCTAATAGGTATTTATTTTTAAAATAGCATAAGCAGTTAGGCCACACTGTAAATGAACTGTTAAAAATGTATGCTTTAACAGCAAAAGTAATGACATAATTGCAAAAAAACCCTCTAGAAGTCAAACAAAAATTATCCAGAAGCCTTTTTAAATTGCTATTTAAATTAAAAAAAGATTATTGCCAAAGTCGAAACACCTTCTTAGAATAGAGCACTTTGCCAGGCTACATGGGTACGGAGGTGGTTGCCATTAGCATGCTGATCATGCCATAGCTCTGACCTGTTTGCTAAACCTGCAAATAAAGTCATGATCAGATTCAACAGAGGAAGCTTAAAGTACATGAGAGAGACCTCAGAGTTGATGAGCATTTGGGAAATCTTAAAAAAGGAACTGAACCGTGCAAAGCAATTCCATCTTTGCCTTTCAGGTGCAGTAGATGCATTATCAGTCTTCAAGGTGAACAACAGTGGACAAAAATAATTATTAATGCTGAAAGCCAGATGCTTTTCTGCTGTCAAGCAGACCAGTGGAGCTACAGTTGTTTACACTCTCTGAAAAGACAGCTCCTTAACTTCCTCTTGCATCTGAAGATGCTCTTTGATGTATACGCTATATATTTATATGCTATAACAAAGCATCTAATAATATTAAATAGGATAAGATGGCAACAAAGACTTGGAAGGCAACAACATTCATCACTTTTTCAAAAAACAAAAATTACAACATACATCAATAGTTAACACTAACAATCCATCTGCAATGCATGAGGCGTAAAAAGAAATTATTTAAATCTTATAATATTTCAGTTAGAAATAATGCCCCACTTGTGAGCAGTGAAGACTGTCCTCCAAAGAAGATAATTCAGTCTAGACTAGGGAAACAATATGTGTAAAGTATAACGCATATAATTATAATTTCCAATTCCAAATTTCTCTTCTAAAGCACCTATCTCAGGGAACCTTTCTGTGGTCCAAGTTATACCACTGAAGAGCAAATTTCCTGTTGTGAAAGAGAAATCAATTACAGTCCAGAATTTAAATAAATATTTCCAAATTTTAGCAGATGTTATTTTAGGATCCTTTCGTACAAGCTGAATTAAAATTCTTTTTCTTCTCTTAATAAAAAGGGAAAGAAAGAAAGAGCATTAACACCAGAAAATATCTGGTAATTATATTCTGCCCTGCATATGCTGATTTTTTCAGTGGCAGGTAATTCTAATTTCTAAGCAACAAAAATACCCAGTACCAAAAGAGACTGTAAAATGATGTTTTATTCTGTGAATGAATGTTTTCTCATAAAATCTGATAACAAATGACAAAACGTGTTGTCTTCAATGAGGCCAAAATAAAGAGATTTAGGGAAAAAAAATCCAATTTCAAATTTTACAGCTCTTGAAAAACAAAGCACCTTAACCGAAACACAATTCAAACTCAACTCTGAAATAGTTCGTATTTTCCACTAGCTACCACCTCTTTTATAACCATAAGAATTGGCCTTGTGATGTGTTTTTAAACTGTTGTATTTGCAAACAAATCATGTCTTTTTCTACTGATTACAGAAAAAACTCAGAACACAAGGTGAGACACAAAAAAGCAACTGGCCTAAGTAGTGTATGAGCTCTTGGCTTCCTCTCTTCCTCCTGAACTTCTAGCCCCTGCAGCCTCTCACTGAAGAAAAGGTAACCCCATCAGATTCATATTCAAAAGGGTTAACAGTGTACAGAATGTTGTCCTCTCAGAAAAGAAGTAGGACTTTTACTTGTCTAGAATTTAGAACAACATTATGAATGTTGGCTCCTTTTCTGAAGCTGTTACAGATACAACTTCCAATATTCCTTTGAGACTACTGCATTATTTCTGCTAGACCTTAGAGCAGAAGCCCAGAGTCATTCATCATCTCTCAGTATGACATCGCTCCGACCAACAAGTCACTTAGTAAAATCTCCCAACTGGTTGACAGTATTATATGCAAAGAGAGCAGCAAATCCCCGGGAGGGAAACAGATCCTTTCCTCCCCCTTTTCTCTTGTCTAAGGAGCATAGATTGCCTGGAAAACAGTTTTTAGGCACCTGTAATTGAATGTGAGATGAACTTCCACAAGCTTTAATGAGGAGTAATATTACTGCCCAGGCAGCAAAAGTGAGTGTGCTGCTCCGTGTCCCACATTATTTCATTAATATTAACCAAGGTTTCCAATTCTCCCCTGGCAGCAATGCTGTAACAGGGAAGAAAGATGCAAATAACTCTCATAGCCGCCCAACTAATCACTAGAACGTGCAGGAAAAACAAGTATGTGGAAGTGATGTTTGTCAGGTAAGGGAAATAGGTCTTTTCCACAAGGAAAAGAGCTTTTGTTACTGCAGTTACATATAAAATCCTTTTGTACAGAATTTTAGCATTAAAAGTGTACTTTTCTTTTGTAGGCTTTGGCTCTTTTAGGAAGAAAAACATAATTCCAAATAACAGGAAGACATTAATATTACCAACTTTGCGTTAGAGAGTATAAACAAAAAGAAAATTCTTTGTCATGGTCTGCCAAAGTAGTCTGTTCAATGATAGATTAGCATAACTTAATTTCAAAAGTAAATTTGAATGTAAATATAAATGTATATTAAATAAGACAGGAAGTGGCATGAAGACCATTTTGAAGGGCAGGCAAGTGAGCTCTCAAGGGCAGTGGAAGATCTTAATTTGTGAAGTACCCGTGCAAGTCATTCAACATGGGGTTGAGACCTTGTAAGCTTGTGAGGGTTCAAATATACACGGGTACCATATCTGATTCGTGCCAGCCTTTGAATACTTCCACACTAATCTTTGTGTGGAACAAAGTGGATCTAGAGACCCCCAGTAGTTTATTAGTATAATTCTATATGCATGCTTCTTTGAAGTTCTCCCTTTCTTTTATCATCTTACCTAAAACAGGTGTTTGTTTTTAGATAACAATAAGAATGCAGATCCCTTTTATGTGAAAACACTTAACATTTTACCATTTTGAATCAATATATTTGACATTATTGGTCACCAACCATCATATGTTTGCAATGAAAAGGCTCAACGTGACAGCTTAAGCGTATCTATCCATAACATATGGCTACATGCAAAATATATATTATTGGTATAATGAATGTGTGCATACATTGCCAAAATCTGAGTAAAATAGACTAATGTTTGTTCTATTCTAGTCATAGACAGCTAATTGTCTTTGGTATCGCTATCTAATTACTTCCACTGCTTCAGAAAACTTCAAAAAGCTGTCTGGAGGTAAGAATTTTTAAAATTATTTTATTTTACCCAGTTCTCCTGCCTTGGAGGAGGGAAGTGTTGATCCTGCACAGGGCTTGATCCAAGCACAAAGTCTATTTCTTCATCCATAAATTAAAACAAGACCATCTTCCACCAATTCCCAGTGACTGTCCAAGTATAAAAAAGCCATAATTTTTTTTTTCCAAAAAAACTTTGTTACAGCAGGCTTTTTTTTTTTTCCTAGCTTAATACAATTGATGCCATTGTCAGTCAAAAGTTTTGCATTTTTTCCTGCAGTCGTTTGTCTTCTTAATTTATTATGAAGTTTGGCAATACTTTATAGAATTGAGTAATGAACTATTCTGTATTCCTAACTACAATTCCCATCTTCCAGGAAAATAGGCTAGGTTTGGGAATAAAGAGGAAGAGCAAGGTTTTATTACCAAAACATTCTTCAAAATGGATTATCAGATATGTTAGGTATATTGCCAATTACTGTGAGGCCACAATATAAAACTAAAAGACTCTTGGCTACAGCCGGAGCAGCAGGAGGTTGTTGCTAGTTTTACATCTCATCCAGGGACTGTTGTGTGTCACCCACTGCTGTGACTGTCTCCCAGTTTCCCTTGGACCCTCTAATTCCTGCTCCCTTCTGAACACCCTTCACTTCCTTCTCTTCATCCTGTCCTAGTCACATTTGCACCACTGCATCTCCCAGTCAATTTCTAGGAGCTCCCCAGCAGCACGTCTCCCCTGCACAATTAATTTCTTACCTCCTCCATTCCTGAGAGTTGACTATGTCTGAAAATGTCCCTCTTGGAATATATGTAATAATTTGTTAAAACCCGGACACATACACGTTAGAAAGGATAAACACATGAGCAATAAAGAACATAATTTTTAGCTTAAGGCTGTACACATCAGTGACTTGGTGAGTGTGATGCTGTTGTAATGCCTAACTTCTGGGATCTTCCCTCAGCATCTGAATCGCCAGCTTTGAGTCAGGTGCAGAGACATGAAGCATCTAGAAAAGCATCTAGAAAAAAAACCCACTATGCTAATTTGGAAGCCAACAGTAAGGAAAATGTAATGCAAAATCCTTTCCTCTCTGTGCCATAGGGGACTATTCCTTCAAAGGTAGGCTCCCCTCTCCCCTCAGTGGTACCTTTCTCCCTCACCCTATATTTTTAACAGAGAACCAAACAAACAAATTCCCAGGGTCAGTCTTTTAAAGAGCCTCTCACCTGGGGAGGGGATTGGAGGATTGGGATGCTAACACTCTTCTCCACATAAAGCTCTGCACAAGGATGAGTGCAGTAAAACTTGCCCAGTCTATGCTGTCGTCTTTCTGCAAGGCAAAACAGCTCTGATGAGAAGGCCTGAAAATATTCCCATTTCCTGAGCAGTCTGTAATCTGGTAGCTGGACTACTCTCCAGAGGGTTAAGAAATATATATTTTCTTGCATGTAAGACTTCAACAAAATTATTTTTTTTCCCCTTGTCTTTTCATTCAGCTTTTGGGTTGAGTATTTCCTCCTCTATGATCAAGCTAGCATCCTTGCCCTGTTTTATCCCACGAAATCTTCATTCCATTCTAAACCTAAGATGAAACTGTTTCTCCAACACCCTTAACAGCTTTTAATCTATTATTTATTATTAAACCGCATAATTGTATTATTTATAGTTTTTCTTTTAAAGTATCTTAGGATGCATTTGTATGTAATGCTATTCAAAATAAAATTGTATTGCGCTCAAGAACAGACCTCATTTATTTTTTAATAATTATTTGATCTTGCCTTGATTTACTGAGTCACTAAGGCATCTTATTCCTGGTGATTTAGGGGACGCTGTGAAGTTAAAACTCATATAAACTCAGATCCTCAGCTAATGTAATCGGCAAAGTTCCAATGCAATCAATGGAGGTCTGCCAATTCACACTAGTTCTGTCCTACAGTAGTTTTTAAAAATCTCGCCTCATCTATGTTTTAAATGACACTTCAGATGCCAAAGAATTTCTTTTAATCTACATTGCTTGTCACAGTATGGTTTATTTTTTCCATTTCATCTTACTTAGACAGGTAAATCAGACTGGTTTATTTCTAAAAGCCTTCTAGTTTTCCGTCTGATATAATACTACAATTTTGAAACTGTTTCACTGCTAACTCTGCAGGGAAATGTAATAAAATTGAAGCTATATGTTTTGCAAGTTTTATGGAAATGCTTTTGTCAAGCAGTCACTGAAAACTTTCTTATTAATAGAATATTATAGCAATCATTCTCAAACACTATAACAAGAATATCAAATAATATATACCTATGACAACCTAAATTTTTGAGTGAATGAATGAATTTAGATGCCTCCATTTTCAGACATGCAGATTGAGAAATCATGGGGACACCTGATTCAGCAAGATTCTGAAAAGTGACATAAGTTGTGCATGCAAAGAGGGAGTCTCTGGGTGAGAAAAATACAGTGAGAAAGCCCTTCCGTGTATGAAAAGCAATGTAGGTACCATTTGAAATTTTTTTCAAACTATTTATTGATGTTGGCAGTAAGTTGTTACTATCAGAAATGGAAGGTCAGAAATCCTAACAAGAAAAATCATCTAGTGATGTGAAGTACAGTTTTGCATCTTGATAAGCTACATAGCTACTTCAACTGAGCTCTGTGTATCTTTCACTCCAGTATTAATCCTGCACCTTCAGTAGGATCCCTAATTTTATCCTCTCTCACATGGCTGTCTATTCATAATTTCAGGTGATATTATTTTAATAGTACCCATGAATCACAAATATACAATTTACTTCATGTACAGTATACATTCTTCACATTCCTCATTAATAAAGTTGCTTCCTGGCTCACATTATTTTCAAACTTTTTACTGCACTGAAGTACCACAGTCAAGTATAATGGGAGTTGGTGTTCCAGTTTAATACAAGGCCGGAAAGAAACTAAATTGCACCATATGTCTTCAGGCTAACACCATTAGAAAGATCCAAGGGCTTTTGCTTCATAGAAGGCATATTCTTGCCTTGAATTGTTATTATTTTTGCTATCAGACCGGAAACTGAACTTTAAAAACATTTCAACAGTTTTCACACGTTTCTTTTGGGATTTGCTTTTTTAAAACAAGATTAGTTTTCAGTTGGAGATGTTATCAATAGGGCATTTTTATTTTTTTTTGTTTCATTGGTTTTGTGGGGAAGGTTAATTGATGATACTGTTTTGACAAGTTCTTTTAATTGGTTAACATCAAATGTAAAAATCTGGTAAAAATCTCAGTAGGTCAGTTTTCAAGTTTGAAAAACCGTAGCTGGCAGAAACATGCATGCAGTTAGTAGCTGCGGGTCTCACAAATTCTGTGGTGAGAAAAAATGTATTTTAACTTTTCATATTATCTTTCTAGTTTACAAGTGCATTTGAGAATGTTATTAAATTTAAGACTGTGAGCAGTCCTAATGATACAGAAACTGGGTGAACCTCTAACATGGTAAATTTCAGGAACTTGTAGGCATTAATGGCTGAGCTAGTCACTCCAGCGTCCCTTTACAGTAAAAGGAGAGAAACAGGGACTTCTGGTATGCACTTCACATAATCAAAAGCAGAACTCTAAAATGGATCTAAAATTTCCATTCACTATAAAAGACCCCGGGGTGACTAGCTCAGCTGTTAACATCTAACAGTAAATATCTAGGGCAGGATACAGTTCAAGATTAAAACATTTATATTTAGGTGTCTACGTTAAAGTGTCTACAGACATTTGGAGTGTCAAGGCTTACGTTGTACAATAATGGAGAGCTAGTAATGCAGTTGATGGATTCAAGAGAGTAATATGGTGTTTACTTTAGGATCACTTTTACAGTGAGCCAAACTGCCCTCCACACTACCAGTTACACTCTACTGTCTGATGTGGGAGCTTAGTTAACTAATTTATATGACTATCCACCATCACATGGGTACTTACATATACATTACGTTGTCACAAACTGAGTCTTGCATCTTGGAATAATGCTCCGTTACCTGAAGATGGATGTTTTGTTCCATCAAAGCACCCTGGAGTACACATGTTGCTGCTGCTGGCCTGCAAGATGCAACAGAAGGATCTGTGGGGACCTGTGCCTTTTGGGAGCTGCAGCTGGAAGCCAAAGAGATACCCAGGGACATCTCAAATGACATTAGACATCTGTGTTTAGGCAAACACTTTAAGAGTTCTGCTTAACCACATGCTGAATCACTGTATATTATTGATCCTCATGTATTGTTGGATGACTGTAGTTAAAAATGACAGTCCCACTTTTGAAATCCAATTGTATGGCATCCCTGCAGAGGAATCGGCGTCCCAGTGAATCTAGTCTAGGCTATAGAAAGGGTTGAGCTGTATGTCTCACAAACGACCTTCAGCATCATGAAAATGGTTTTCTAGCAATGTATACACACACGTGTTTTCATAAATTTCCAGTGTGGTTGCATTTCTGCTATTTGTGTATAGAAGACTGAAAAAGTGAATGAATGACCGTAAATTAGAGCTGTGTGAGGCAGCCACACACATGTAAAACCCAGCATATTAGGATGGGCTTTTTTCTGATGTATATCAGAGCATATTATTTCCGTGTGTGAAGAGATTTACATCTCACCAACCAAAAGTCAAAGATATTTTAGCTCCACAACTTCTAGAGAGGCAGCTAATTATCATTTCTAGAAGGAAACAATAATGGAAAATCAAATAAAAGCTTACACTGCTAGCATATTTCAGAATCGAATGTTTAAAATTCGTAGTAAACTGGCATAGTTATTGTTTTGCAGAAGTAAAATGTCCAGTTTTATTGGTTAATGGATAGGAACATTTTGTTCTACATGATTTGCAAAGATCTTAAGCTTATTTTGTGTACTAGCAGAACTTCTAGAGTAGTATTGATGTATGTGTACATACATACGTATATATATATATGTACAAAACATAACCAAAGTTACTTAGCTTACAACTGAGTTATGTTTACACCCAAGCACTCTGTAGGACGGCATTTAAAAATGTGATCCATAAAAATTAATTTACTAAATATAAAGTTGTTAATCTAGTAGGCAGTGGGAAGCCTAGTTTGAAGGTAGTACAGGGCAGGGATAAAAACCCTGGTGCTCAAAATTTAGCATCTAGCTTCTCAGTTTGGCATAAACTTAGGAGCGTATAGTTAAATGCCATTAAAACTCTCCCTTCTAGGGAAAAGCGAATAGCATGTAACCAGCCTAGGTGTATGGATCACCTATGATGATTTTAAAGGTCCAAATTTTGAATTTAGAAGCTCCCTATGTACCACATAGGGAGTTCCACTTCTCTTTCCCCTTTCACTGTTAAATAAAAAAGTAAAATCTGTTGTTTAGTCAATCTTCATTATGTCAATAGGTATTACCATAGTAGCTGATAACAGCAAGAGCTGCATTTATCTCTGGTAGTGCTCTAGGCTTGGTCCAAAGTGACCCCAAGGATGACTGCAGTCTGAAATCCCAAAACAATGTTATCAAAAAAATGTGTCTACTAACTCGTAATTAATCTTTGATTAAAGCAAAGCATCTAAAGAGATACATGTGGGAGCAGCGTTAACACAAAATTAGTTCGGTCAGATCAGTCATTTTGCTATGCATATAAAATGGATTTATCATGACAGGACACTTAACTTGTTACCAAAATATTTCTGAACCTGATTAAATATATCAAGTGAATAAACAAAGCCACCTATAGTCTAGCCAGTAATTTAAGTTTTATCACCTAAAGAAAAAAAATATAAACAGCAAAGGACCATAGTCTGCTTTCAGTGTTATCAGAATAAACCCACAGTAGTTACACCAGCTTTACCAGTGCTATAAGTCTCTCACACTAGTGATTACACTCTTCTTTTTCTTATCACAACAATGCAAGCAACATTTTAGAGTAGTTGGAGCACTGAGGCGGTCCATTGGGGTCCTTTCTGGGAATCCCCCTTTCCAGTCTGGAAGGCTGGGCTACTTCAAGAGGACTGAGTCTGCCCATCTGTTGTGGTCCAGAGATGGCATAAGCTGTACAAAGTTCCATTGCACCCTATCTCACACGTGGTGTCCTTCTTCAAAACGCTTTGGGGTGGAGATAGGATCAATGACATTAAATTATATCTCATATTGCTTTAGGCAGGACATGGTGGTTTTCTCCCCCAAAAAGGCAGATTGAACTTGAAATAATTTTCCAGCTATTTTCCAAAGTTTTAATACGAAGAGGACATTGTCTTTCCCTTTTCCTCTCTTCAAGAAAGTATGTTTTCAGGGCAAAAAGTCTCAGGTTTCTTTTCCCAAGCCATTTATACAACAAACCACTTTTACTTGTTTACTTGAAAAGAAAATTATTTATGAATCAAAAAGCTTGTTCAGAAATTTCTCAGTGTTCACCGTAGAGTTATGTTCCTCTGATAACAAGGGATAACAAAACTAACTGACAAAATTTTAATTATAACAGCACTGTAAAAACCCCCACATATTTCACTAATGATAGTAATTGAAACAGTGTTTGCTTTGCTCTCGCTATAATTTTACTTCCTAGTCCCAAGGAACAACAGTCATTTGGCTTGTGAAGATGTGTTTTAATACCAAGAGAACATAATGTCACAAAAGTGAATAATAAATTTGGCTTTGGATGGATAAGCTATGATCAAAATGCTGCCCAAGCCCAGGTTTAGCCACTTCCCTATTTAAGACGTTTATGAAAATATATGTAGACAACATTTATAATTACAAAAGCACATGTCCTATTTTCAGAGGCTTTGAGAAGTACACAAAATAACAAAATGTAAAACTGGGGGGTTTTGTCTCCCTGATCTATTCCTCATTTGGTGCTTTGGGATCCAATTGCTGCTTCAATCTGTAATTCAGGAAGTCTTGATGGAAACAACTTTCTACCCAAAAATTCATTGCTGTTTTCTAAATACCAACATATATCTTAAAGGCTGCCTTTTAAGAAATGAACCAGCTAATTATGAAATGGTGACTCCAAAACACCGATGACAGTAATACTCAATGGAAAGGTGGATTTTAAGACCTCAAAATCATGATTACTACAGGACTGCAGACCTAGTTCTGCTCTCATTGGAAATAGGTGTCAAAATTCTGCTGACAGTTAATGGCCCCGAGTCTACTGCTTAGGAGATTGATTCGGTCCAAGAAATGCTTTTATGGAAGAGGTAACAAAAAGTGACTTTCAGAGACTTCAAGGAGTTAAATTCTAAATCATTTAGAAAATGCTGCCCTTCGGCATGGCACATTTTGTACGGGTTTGTGAAGGGGACCAAATCCCTAACAAATAAAATAGGTATTTCTGAAAACCAAACAGAAGTGATAAATTCATGCATGGAAGAAATTTAAAAGAGAGGGGAACTAGAGCTCTTTGTTCAGTAGCTTAGTGACTTACTGGCTCCCATACAGTTCTCCTGATGTTTTCCCTTCTTTCTCTCTTTCTTTTCAACTCTGCTCGAAGATAAACTCTGAAAAAAAAAATAAATCCTTCTGTTCAGATTTTCTAGATAGTAATTTGCATCTGTCACCTTTTTTTTTTTTTTTTTTAAACCAAAAAAATAATATATTACAAGCATTCTGGCTTTTGAAGAAGCCAAAATACCAGTGAACATATGTTATGAAGTGCATCTAATTCTGTATTTCTTAAAATAAGGTGAAGTTTCTGCTTTTTCCTCTGTAGAAAAGCTTTCAAATGTTCAGTGTTTCTAGCTTTTTTTTGGCTGTATAATAAGCAATTCATGTATTTTACCATATTATTCTTGCACAAAAAGTTTGATCTTTACACTTGTAAGGAACCTTCAAGCACAAAAGGAAGTCAAGATGAAAATAAGAGGGAGCTGGAATGCCTTGTAGGTGCAATGTTTGATTTTCTTCATGACAAATTAAAAAAGAGTGTAAATTGAAATAACACTATTCATGTTTGCTGATGTGCTACCAAAATAAACAAAGTATCCTATACAATATACTTTAATTCTTGTACAATTTATTAGTTTATAACACCTTAAATTTCTTGCAATTAATGGTTAAGAGATGTCAGGCAAACTACATTTTAAGTTTAAGAAAGAAGATATACAAGCCTAACCTGGCATGCAACTAATATTTTTAGGTGCTATTTTTCAGTAAAGAAATACCATATCTTTATGAGATACTATTTTCATTGTTTTCCCTCCATGTCCATTCTGTCTGTTACACAGTCACATGCACATATGCACTCACAAATTGCCTCATCGGGTCATAGGTTCTACATTTCCTGAATATATTAATAGGGGTGTAACTGTTCTGTGTTGAGGTGAGGAAAATTACATTGAAAAATAGAGAATAGATATTTATTTTATATATTCTGTCTTATCGCTGAAAATGGCCTTCATTTTACCCCATTTAAGTGGAAATTCATATATATAATTTCATCCAAAACTAACTGAAAAAGACCTGCAGAGGTTCTACCACTAATATCACTTGCCTCCAATTAGCTGTGAGTACCGACCACATTTCTGCATTCCTCTCATCGTGTGACCCTGCCCCACATTACCACTTCAGGGTTTTTTTCTAGTCATAAGGGAATTATTCACTTTGCTTTGTACTTATACCAATTTATTTGTTTGTTTTATACAGCTACTACTAGGTGTATTGTCACTCTTGTTTCACATTCCTCCTTGAAAGTCAGTTCTATTTTTTTTTTCTTTGCATTAACATCAGACTGGTAGACACAATATTAAGTAGCAAAGAAAGTGACATTATATTTTTCTTCATAAAGGTTTTAAAAAATACACGTATGTGCTGGAGCGCAGGTCCTGGTCCTCCAAGTCAAGGCTAGCTTAAAGCAAACCCCTGCTTTATTATATTAATTTATTTGTATGTTGCCTTTGTCAATCACGACAATGTTCCTGCTGCTCATGAAATTACTATTTTTTTAAAACAAAAAATACTCAGGTTCTCTCCAGGGGTATTTTAATGTAAAGATCTCCTGTATAACTGCAGTATAATGATTGATCAATCTTTTAAATATAGCAACAGTATCCAAATTTTTATTTAATCTATTTCTAAATACATTAACTTCTGGAACTGCTCATCTGTGAATTACCCTCAGAGTGGAAAGTTCAGAAAGCTCCTCAAAGACAGGCACTTCATCAACTGATACTAAGCCCTTCATCTGGAAGGGCTCAGAATTTACATAAATTTCATAGAATCATAGAATGTTTAGAGTTGGAAGGGACATTAAAGACCATCGTTTTCCAACTGCCCTGGCATGTGCAGGGACACCTCCCACTAGAGCAGGTTGCTCCAAGCCCCATCCAGCCTGGCCTTGAACCCCTCCAGGGATGGGGCAGCCACAGCTTCTCTGGGCAACCTGGGCCAGGCTCTCACCACCCTCACAGCAAAGAATTTCTTTCTAGTATCTCATCTAAATCTC
>JAHREE010000509.1:1539762-1594191 GCA_033628505.1 Tringa tobata
AAAAAAAATGTATTGGATATCAGAATCCTGCTGAAAAGACATTTGATGCGCTAGATTTGGACTAGATGGAGAAGGGATAGCCCTCCCTGTCCCTCATGGCAGTGGGATACGCTTTTCTCCTATGAAAGATGGGACTTGGGAGAAAAAACTCTTCAGATCTGTAATTCAAAAAGCTTTTAAGATGCTCCAAGGAGACAAATGCACTGGGGGTTATACAGAAATTTTTTCTTCAGATGAATGAGGGATTTTAAATGCTACAACCCCGTCATTAAACAGGAGTCACTAGCTGAATTTTTGAGGAGTCTTCCATACTGCAAACTACAGAACACTTTTTAACTGGTGACCCAGCTGGATCCTGGAGAAATCATTCAGAGACACAAAAAGGAAAACACATCTGTCTGGCCAAGAAGTTGAGTCCACAGAACAGGGGAAAAACCTGTTTCCCCACACCTTAGTGTTACAAGACTCCTAATGGAAACATGATGCAAAATAGCAGAAAAAAATTCTGCAAATTTTCACCTTCCAGAAACATTTTCAGCCAGAGACAATCTCTGTTAACACCACTGTAATGAATCTTCCTTAGTAATGTTTTTGGGCTTTGGTTCACAGCTGAAGACTCTGGTGCTTTCTATACCTCCTCTGTGTGAGGTTTGAATGGAGTTCACCACCCTGCAAAAAAAAAACATTTGGATACATCTGTGTAAGGAGATTATTTTTTTATGGTAATTTTCTTCTTAGACCTGCCATTTAGTGTTTTCATGATCTTACAGATTGCAAAAGATAAGCAGAAGAAATCAGCTAAATCTTTATTCATAGAGCTAGTCTGGGATTATTTTTATCTCAGTAGGCACACTATAAGCTCAGAAGTAAAGTATCTACTTTTAAATTGGATAACACTGAGGAAATAAAGTTCAGGGAGCATGAAGATACAGAAGAAAAAAGATTTTTTAAATGTTTGGGGTTTTTTTTAACAAAGAGTAACTAGTGAAAAAAAATCTTTCACAAAAGTGAAGTTTATAGATAGTTATATTGAGTCAGTTTGCTTAAGGGAAGGCATAAAGCTTTAGTAAAAAATAAAATAAAATTGAGATAATGATTGGTGATGAGCAAGGTCAGATGTCTGAATATAATAAAAGGCAATTTGGTTTATCTGTAATAAGCATAACCCAAGGAAGGCAACAAACACATATAATCTTCAATTAGTGTCACATTTTACATATTTGTACATGTAGTGGTTGTTATCCAGAAAAGATGGTGTCATTATTCTACAACTGCTCTTTTTTGACATCTAGTTGCACCACTGGCTTCAGGCTACTATTAGCCTTTGAACGACTCTTGATTGAGAAGTGTTCTCAGTCAGTATTTATTCACTGTTTTAAATTTGATAGATTTATGTGTATAGTCTGTTTCTTCCTGTTGAATATCCAGCATGTGAAATTTAAGTCATGATTCTTAGCTGTAACCACCCACAGAAATTAAATTCAAAGGGAAAATGAACGGGAGCAGAACTAAGTATCACAGTGAATTGAACATTAATGGATTTTTTTTCTCATTTTATTTGTTTGGTTTTCTGTTGACATCACTCAATAAGCTTTTGCCATAGCAAAAGACAAAGCTCATGATACAAAAATAAATTCCACAAGCTCTGATATGTTTTTTTAAAAATGAAATGTGCACACCTGATGAAAAATATTCATACTGACAGCTGAATGGTTGAAACTGAGAGAAATAGATCCAGGTATCTTGAAGGATAACCTTTAAGAAATGCACAAATTTGTTGTTACAGAAAAGAATGAGTCACAAAATACTGAATAAGTTGAAGGGGATCTAGTGTCCATTCACAAACTACGCAGATATAGCTATGGGAGAAAGTTGCACAGTATTTACCGTCATAATATATGGCACAATTTTAGCCACTTGTGTTGGATGCTTACCTTCACAGTGAAAAGAAAAAAAAAAAAAAAGGAAAAGACAATTATGTGAAACCACTTATGTAACATTATTTATACAGATAAAGCACATCAAAATCTCAGAGGAGAAAATTTTGAATATAAGGTTTAAGAAGAAGAAATTTATTCAATGTCTTGCAGTAGAAAAGGAAGAATTTCAGAGAAATGGGGCAGTAGAACTGAAAAAGTGGTACCCAGTTGTGATTTGTCAAAGACTAAGAAACCAAGAGCACATAAACAATGTAAGTACTCATGGGAGAAGTTTTATTATGTGATATCAGAAAAATGGATAACAATTCTGGAAAGAAATTATCAACTCTCCCTTGAGAGGTTAGAAAGGATAAGAAGCCTGAAAAAAATAAGCAGAAAACAGCACTGATGCAGTTCCACTCTTTTGAGTCTGGACTTGGCAGCCTAGATTTGCTGAAATTTCTTTAAAAAATGTTTTTCAGAAAAAGTTATGGTGACATCTTCAAGAAGGAGGACTATAGTGGAGGATGCTAGTGCACTGGAAGGAAAATGTGAGAGAAATATGTACATAAATATCTTAAAAATGAAAGCAGAGGATTGTACTAGATAATGATCCAAACTCTAAGGGTATACTGAAACTACTCATCATCAACTGCAAGCTAAAGTAGTCTGTGTTTTTACAGACAGAAGCAAGGTTAGTGCAGCTGGAGGTAAAAAAAGAAAGTAATGACACTGAGCTGCAATAATGAATGAAGGAGTATGAGAGAGAGAGTTTGACATCATAAATATTACTTTGCAAAAGCATGGGCCGATAGAAACACTATTAGAAGGGAAAAATAAATGCAATGTATTTTTTCCACAGAGATGTCTCTACAGCTATGACCTTCAAACTGTGTTGTTCACTACTTGTCACTATTTCTCTATGAAAAGAAATGAAAGGACTGGCCATTGTTTATTTTAATATTTCCTTAATTTAACTGCTCTTGTCTCCAAAGTAATATTAGTTTATCATAATGTGCACACATATAAAACCAAACACACATACAAATGGCATATCTCTTTCTGATACTATTTGGATCAATAAATAGCCATTGTCAAGACTCTGAACACAGGTGGCCCACTTGGTTATTCTGTTACATTTTGAAGATTTTTTCAATACTATTTTATGAGTGTTTCAAAGCCACTAGCTATTGCTGTTTTCAGCCCAAAGAGTTTTAAGTCTAGCTTGCTACTATTCACTCTTCTGTACTGCTTGTAATATTTGCTAGCTCTTTTTTGAAGGACTGAAATATTAAATTGAGCAAGAGATAAGTATATTAAATAAGTGTACTGAGACAAATATATAACCTGAGCTCATCATAAATTTTAAATTAAATGTTTCTTCAATGACATGCAATTACAGTTTTGAGACACAACGTAATAATTTCAACAAAAATGGAATTAGGGAAAATTACATTCTGGGGTTCCAGGCAGAATTTCTAAACAAAACCAGATCAAGAATATTAAAATAGTCAGTAGTCTGACAGAGTACTGAAGATTCAGTTGATGGAATATAGGAAAAACATTAGAAGGGAAGAGTTAAATCCTTCCCTTGTTTGATTTGGACAAGGAAAATGAATTTGAATATTCTATATTCAAGGTTAGTATTCCTAGTATTGGATATTTTGTGTTAATGTCTGTTTACTCCCATAGAAATAAAGGCATTAAAATTAATTCAAGAATGAAAAAAATACTTCTTGCCAGGCCACGCAAACTATTTTGCACCATCTGTCAAATCCCACAGCTTGTTTACTACAATTTTTTTTGTGGGTTTTTTGCCTAAATTCTACCTACCTGACTGGCACTCTTCCCAGTCTGAAATGAGGGGCTTGTAGTCCACTTCCTACTTGTATTAGCTTTCACTTGCTCTTTCTTGTACAAAGCAAAAAAGTCTGTGAAACTTTTCTTATCACAGATTTTCAATTCAAGTAAAATTAAACTCTGCCAAGTTGGTTATGCACCAACCAAGGATGTTAGTAAGGCCTCTAGGCTGTCATTCTGGGTGTTCAGATTTCCAAAGTTGTGTTTTTCAGGAAAGTCTCCTGTTGGTTTCGTTATCGTGTTGACTTCCCAAATGCTTGTATGCGTGGGTGTAATAATGATATACATGATATACAATCAGCAGCTAAGCCTCTATCAAAGAATTGACAAGCCATCCATGCCTCCCAGATAATGTAAATATAATGTAATTTAGCAATTTAATTTTTCTGATTTGAGTAGAAGAAATAGGAGTTAGAACTACAGTTATCTCCAGTATTTCTGGAGGACATACCTTTAAGTAGGCCTTGTATAGAAGTGTTTCTCTGGAGATACTCATTTTCTGACCGACAATGGAATCAGGGACTTTGGTCCACAGAGGATGCACCTACACCAGCAGGGTGTGCAGCCTGGCAAGAGTGGGTTAGCCGAGCAGAATCTGTGGCACCGAGATGGATAAGTGCTTAGAGGAGTCAACTTCTGACAAACCCTATTCCATTCCCGTTGACTGATACCCATGTCACCTAAATTGGAGTACGCTAGGTACACTCCTGCAATTCCACTTCAGTTTCGTCCAAAAGGAATTCAACTTGTGTTCTCCAAGAGCGGTATACAGAGTGAACACAAGCATGTCACTGGAGATAATCTGGAAATTCAAGTCAGCGGTGTTTTTCTGATCCAAACTGAAGAAACGATGTTGTTAGCCCATGATATTGAATATATTAATGTTTTGCATAGCACAGGCTTTGAAATTTGGAATGTCCAAAGCTGTAACATACAATAATTATTTTGACACTAATATAGTATTGTCTGAATGAAAAGTACCTGTGTGACACTGACATCAGTTTATTAAAGGTTTGGCACGAAGTTGAAAGTCTGATATTTTGAGTTTTTTTTTTCACTAGACTTTCCAGTCACAAAAGTATGTTAATACTTTTTAAAATGTTGAATTGGCTTTGTTTTTCTTCTTTGTTTAAGAATACTGTTTAAATGTGTATGCATACATCTGGCAACATAAGTATATCATAAAAATGCCTATATAAATGCATAACTATGATAAAAGAAATGCCTCATGCTCTTCCTATCTAATATCTGGAATTACAGCTTTAAGATATGAATCTCACTTTATGAGGGAAAACAGTTAAAGCTTTCCCTGCAGATTGTATCACTCAACTATAGAGATAACAGGAAAAGATGGGGTTACTTATGCTGCATGGAAATATAATAATAATTAAAAACCCACAACATCACCACGCTCCAAGCATATCACGTTCATGTTTCGGGAACCCTCCACCTCTTTCTTTCTGTGCAATGTGAGGGAAAAAAGAAGAAAATTTGGCAAAAAACTGTGAAATTATCTTCATCCTTTTTTGAGACATATTTCGGATTCGGCATAGCTCCAAAGACATGAGAAAAATATAAGTCAGAGACTTGAATTAAACTAGTCAAAAATCTTGATGCAGTTTGAGGACTGATGATTTTTGGTGGTGGTGATGTTTATTTCAAGACCTAATTAGTTGTGCTAATAGTGGCCTTAAATGAAAATGCCTTCCAGAAAAATTCAACAACTAATTCTAATGTGTCAGTGACAAATCATGGATAAAGGATTAAAGAAGATAACTTTTAATGAAAGACAACATTGCATCATGTAACAAAATGAAAATATTATTAACTATATATAGTGATCTCCATTGCAAACTTAAGTTGTTTAATTGGCTACTAAACAGAGCTCTGAACATGTACAATCACATACAATAACTCCTTGTAATACTCACCTATATCTACTTCCATGTGGAATCAGCCTGAGTAACTGTTAAAATGATAACCCATTTAGAAAGTGAATAATAACTAGGTATGAAATTCAAAAACACTAGGTTTCTTCTCAAAGTACAATGAATGCCACCAGGTATGATACATTTGTAGTTAAAGCTGGGAATCAGCCAAGATTGGTTATATTCCTCTGCTACTAACTGCCTCTCAGACCTAGGAGAACTCAATTAATCTTTAATTGACTCTGTTATCCAACCTGAGAAACCAGGACAATAATGCTTTGCTACATTTATAACGCCCTTTGACATGGGTAATAGAAAAAAGCTAGGTAAGTGCAAGAGAGTTCTATGTCAAAGACTACCACAAATGCAGACAGCTCCAGGGACACACAACATGAGATGTGTGACTGCTCTGCTTATTTCAGACAAACATTTTTTAAAGCTTTTACCAATTTTAAATTATGGACTATTATAAACTATGATTCAGGAGAACCTCATAGGGTTAATTAGTTGGAAGTTCTGCCCCAGCTAGGATCAGCTGACAATCGAGCTCATGACTTTTTGTCTTTTTTTCCCACTAGACATAGAGGAATTATTACCTTTCTCTTTTTGGCAGAATGATTAAAAAAGGAACCAGCACCAAACAAATTTTTGCTAAAGTTATTTTGTAATTACTAAAATTATTATGTTACTGGAAAATATGACAGATCATTTATCCAGTGTATCTCGCATCAAGTCTTTCATGTCCTGTGAACTTCTCTAGCAAGATGCTTAATTTACATGAACAACCAATTAGTCCTGATTTAGATAAAGTGTTCTTGCCTGTTGTTTGGCATTACTTTTGCCCTTAAAATTTTCTGTTAATAATAGGTAATATTACCATGAACTCACACACTAAATGCTATATAAGGCAAAGCTATTCATTTCTTCATCTCCTTGTCACTTATTGGTTTTTTTTTTTTGGTAGTTTTGTAGTTTTGCATATGACAGTTTATTATGAAAAACAAGACATTCTTTTTTGGCATATTTTTTCAAGTGCTTAGGTGCATTATGGCTCCGTGTGATGCCTTTATAGCAATTAAATTTTAGACCATCCTTTGTGCAAAAAATCCCAGTTGGTGACAGTGGTATTTTTATGCATGAAACAGCAGTAGCATTTAGTTAAGACGACTTAAATATTTTTTTAAACAAAAAAAATAGGTTGTTCTTTTTTTTTTAGGTTACTCAAGAAGCATGCCCTAAAAAGACGGCATTTGCCCTCAACTTTCATAGATTAATTTACTACTTTTCCTTCCCATAACTTGATGCTGAACGATTTTCCTGGAGAAAGGAGCTACAATGAGGGTGAACAGTCACTTTATTAGATACTCTGAATTCTTAAATTACTTTTAGTAACTTAGGTTACTGCAAAACATTAAATGATAATGTCTAGAAAGTTGAACTGCAGCTTTATTAATCAGTTCTCTACACTCTGTTTATACTTCTAGAGAGGACATTCGGTAATGGCCTTTATTAAGAACACTAGCACAGATGATAGCTCTGTTGCTGATTATAGCATCCTATAAGAAAATTATAACCATTTTCTCATATATATATATTTATATTAATCCACAACAATATGACTGCTTGTTATTTTGCTTTAAGTTGATCAGTGGAAATCTCAAACTGTTGGAATAGATATCTCCATGAGCACGATAAAATGTATTAAGGCTGTAGTAAAAATAAAGCACTTATTAAACTGTGCAAACCATGTGAGTGACCTCAAAGTACTGCATAAAAATTAAATAATTTTGCTACACACTAACACTGATAAATATTATTAAATTTGTATCATATTTAGGGAATTTGAAGCAAATGCTTCATCTGATTCATCTGCAGAATTCACAAAGAAAACCAAAGATCTCAGAGGATTTCAAAGTTCCATCTCTAACTGTTAGGTCATCCTCAAAGTAAACCATAAATATTTCTGTTTCATATGCATCAGAATTATGTAACAATTAAAATTCCAAACAAGTACTATATCTAACCAAACTACAGGCAAGTTACAAGAAAGATTATTCTGTTCTTATAACTGTGTGTAATGCTAATTATGCAATAGTGTAATGAAAAAAAAAACAACAAACAAAACCAAAAACTTTTACCATTTTTGCCCTTTTACACTTTTCTGCTTCTGACGCTCCAACAGGGCATATAACAAAGTGAGCTGATCTTAGTTTTTACAGCAGTAAGTACAAGCATGAGCCTCTCTGCATACCAATTCTTGGTATAAATTATAAACAATCAGGTATTATCACTCTGGAAGTGGACAGTGTCTTAAAAATATGCTGTTAATTTCAGAGAGTTCAGTTAGTTAAAAGACACTTAGCTGAAAAGTAAAATTACTGAAAAGAAAATGTGTTCTGTTTTACCTCAAACCAGGACAATTATTACTATCATTCCCAAGAGATATTTGTCTAGTCATTTTTTGAAGTCTTCCAAATTTCATGTGCACAATGTCCCTAATCTATTGACTCTGGGATTTCTTTATAATTTGAAAGTTTTTCATATTACCAAATCATGCCATTTTTTCTTATGCTTTAAGAAGAAATGGTCAATAGATCAAGCTTTTTCTTTGGAATAACTGTTAGGTTGTGTGATAAGAAGATCGTCCACACTCACAAAGGAGAACAGAGACACAATGGCAAGTGAGGAACCCAGATAATACCCTGCCCCAGTTACTCCAGCACCCATACCAGGAGCCATCACCCCACCATCTCCACAATCCCAGAAGCACACAGGGCCCAAAGTCGGGCAGTAACGAAATTATGGACTCAGAGGAAAGGACACTCTGTCTGGGCCCCTCCCAAGGCTGTCCCAGGAGACCCTCAGCCCCAGTGTCCAGGTATGACACCCACCACTATGAGTTAATGCTAGAGCACCTTTTGGACAGAGTGAGGTGACTGTGAAGGGGTGTGGGACACATTGTGTCGTGCAGGGGAAGAGCATCTGGGGCTTGTACGAGACTTCTTACAGGATGTTTAGGGGAGGCATCAAAGGTGTTGAAAGGGAATCTGGAGGATCTGCATCGGAACAAGTTGGGGAAACCACAGAGGTAAGGAGATAAAAGGCTGGTCTCACGTAAACATGCTGTGTCTGGCCGTACCCTGTATTTGATCAGTGCATTCTGATCTTATTACTAAACTCCATTTCCAACTCTTTTGGTGGGTGAAGTACTGTCCTTTCTTTGTGCGTGTGACTGGGAGGACACCTCAGTGGTGGTAACAGGACACAGCTGGAGAGTGCACGTGCCTGGGTACCAGTAACTGCACGGAAGAGCCCAGAGTGAGTGAAAACCAAAAGCCAGCCCCGGAGTGGGACCAGGGGGAGAGGTTCACGTGTCCGTGGTGCAACACCTCAAGTGACTGTTGGTGTGGGAGAAGATGCATGATGGCTGGTGAAGATGAGCCAGCAAGCAGGTGACATGCCTGGGAGCTGGAGGCAAGGGGTTGTCTCCAAGGGTGAGACCGCAGGAGGGGATGACTTTGTTGGACCAGGGAAGTTTCAGCAGCTGCTGGAGAGACCCACAAGGTCTTTAGGGGCAAGATCTGCTGGTGTGTCTGTAAGGGTGAGAGCCTGGGGAGCTTGACTACTGGGGAGCCAGGGAGCCCCAGCCAGGTCTGGTTGTGCACATGTGTGTGTGCACATACATGTGAGTGAGATCACTTGTAGCAGCAACTGGAGAGCCTCAGGAGCTTGTGCGTCCAGGTCCCAGCAACCAGGGAGACTGGGATCTAGGCACAGCTATTGGGCAAATGGAGTGCCTGAGCCCAGCTGCAGGGGGGTCCCGTGTTGTACATATGTATATGTAATTATAGATGTGTGTGTATATATATGTGTGCATGTTCTCACCAGCAAACCCCCTACCCTGCTCAGCTAGAGAAGGGAGCAGGATGAGACTGTTGATGCTGCCTGTGTCTGGGTGAGTGCCCTCCGTGGCTGTGGTCTGTAAGGCTGGCTATGTGTGTATGTATATATGTGTGTATGTATATATGTGTGTATGTATATATGTGTATATATATATGTGGTATATACACGTGCTCTGTGTGTCTGTGCCTACTGGGAGCACAAGCTCAGCTTTGCTCCTGGTTGCACATGGGGCATGGAGCTGCAGCAGCCTCAGTGTTCATTTGGGCTACTGGATCCAGCATGATGTATTTTCCTGTGACAGTAACATTTTTTAAAAGAAAGAATTTTTTACATATTCCACATAGTGTCCTGCTCACTAGACTTAGTTTATTCGACGCTTCCTTTCAGATCATGTTTTCTAGATCTCCAATCAGTATCTGGGATTGCTTTAATTTTAAATTCCTCTCTTTGGAAGACATATTTTTTTGAGGGTGACCTGCCCAGATGGTAGCCTACCTGTTGTCTCACTAATGAGTAAAGTAAGTGGGCTTATTTAATACGTCTTGCAGACTACACTCTTGATTATACTTGAGTACAGCATTTTATTTTTTCACAACAGGATGATTTTACAGATTCGAGTTCAGTTTATGATCCACTATAATCTCCGGAAAGACGGGGAATGAATTTCTTCACAGCTGTTTGTTTTTCTTCCCACTTTTGCTGTTCGTTATATCTGTCTAAATGCAGTTCCTTGCACTCGTCTCCATTGAACCATATCTGTACTACATCAGACCATTTCTCCAATTTGTCAAGATCATTTTGAATTCTCATCTTACCCTCCAGTATGCCTACAGTCCCTCCCAGGTATGTGTTGTCTGAAAATTTAATCATATGCTCTTGATTCCATCATCCCAATTGTTAATGAAAAAACTGAATGAAGCTCCTCTCTGTACATCGTTTTGTTCTGGCAGTGAACCACAAATAACAGTTCTCCAGGCACAGTTTCCCAACCAGTGTTTAAGGTATCTGTAGAAGAGTCAACAAAAATCTATTTCCTTAAGCTGGATTATTAAAAAAAAAAAAAAAGTTATAAAGGTTCAAACCACACTAAATTCAAGATCCCATAGACTTATGTCCAGATTTTTCTATATTCCCAGGGCCTCTGATCTTGTAATGGAAAAAAAATTAGGTGGGTTGGGACAGATATTTTTTTTTTTTTGCAAACTGAGATTAACTCATCTTCTTATTATCCTTCAGAAGCTTGAAATAGTCTATTCATTCAGAATATTTTCCTTTATCTGTATAATTCTATGTCCTTCTCCTCTCCACCCCTCCTCTCCACAAATTCCATGATCACCAGTGCATGTTGTCTTTTGTTGTCTTTCAGGGTAGGATATATTTCAATTCTAAGTTTATAAGGGTATATTAACATGTCTTCATGTCTACATATAAATTTCTCCAGGTATTCAAGGTATCTAAGCTCTCAATACAGAGAAAATAGAAACCCAGTTTAAACTACCCACACAAGTGTCTAGTACCATTTGATATCATGCAGGGTCTCCAAGACAGCCACAGGGGATATAACACCAGATCAGTGAGACCTGTGTCTTCCTTAGCTAGCCTGAAGATCTCAAGTGGTACCAGGTGTCTGTGTTTAAGCAGCTGGAATGCACTTTAGGTTCCATTGCCTACAGTGGGAACCTCTTGCTATTCTGGATGCTGCAGGGTATTCTCACCCTGCCCCAAGTAACTGTTTCAAAACGGTTATTGTTGGGGACCTGGGCATTTCAGAGGTCCAGTCTGGGTACTGAAGTACACTTCAAATGGCACCAGATGCCTAAGTGTGAGTCTTTTAATCAAGTACCTGGCACACCTTCAAACATCTACATACAGATACCTGAATATAAGGGTTCTAATCTCAAATTTAATCTCGTCCTTGGTCCTTGATCCTCCTTGAGATGACGAATTGCACTGAGATGATTTCAAAACTTCTGAGTTATGTGAACAATTCCCTATTGTAGACTGATGCCTTGACCAGGATTCAGCTCAAACACATAGTCCTTGCTTAGACTAAGCACTAAGTATCTATTACCCCTGAGATACTTCTAGGAGTTCTGACTGACCTCCAGATACCACTCCAAGAGGGCTGGTGTCATAACCACTAGCTCCATGAAGATATCACAGATATTCTAAAGCTTATCAAACAACATTGTAATCTATATTTGGGTAATGGAACTGTCTAATTCTGCCTCCAATGGCAGGATGTCAGTAGCTCAAGTTAACCTTTTGGGAAAGACAGAAGTAAAGAAAAGTGCATTAAAAATTTCATCTTCTTGGCCATCTGTTTACAGTTCACCCTCCTCAGTGAACAGCAGATTTTAACTTTCATACTAATCTACTTACAAAGTTATGACTACTATTTTCGATGTCTCACACTACTTGTACCTTGTTTTGTGTCTTAGCCTTTCTAGCCCAAATGCCTACCTGGTTGTGTTGCTTTTTTATAAACCTAATTGATACTTGGAACTAGTTTCTACTGTCTATATGATTTCGACTTGTGTTTGAGTTTAATGAAGAACTCATGACTCACATTGATCTCTTACCTGTGCTTCCTCTCCTTCTTCCATATTGGGAGAGTTTGTACTTGGGCTTTTTTATTGTTCCTTTGATGGACTTAACTCTTCCTACCCTTAAAAAACTCATTACCAAGACAATTTCATCTAGCAGGCCCTTTTACAGAATTGTTAAAGCATGACTTTTTTAAATCCTTTCCCCACCTGCCCTTTAATTAGGTCAAGCAAACAGCTAATTTGAAGCTGCCATAGCAGTTAATATTTTGTTTTGAATACTTCCCATTTACTTCATTCATGCAATGGTACAGAGCGAGTCTGTCCTAGAGTGAAACCTGAGACAGCCATCCAGAGTTGTCTCTCTGGAAGGAAAATCTGCCACGTGCTATTCATGGAGACTGAGGAAGAAAAGGTGCTTGCATACACATAGATAGACACGGGTTAAGACCTCAATTACAGGCTCTTATAGCAAGTGGGACCACCCAACAACTGAAAGCCAAAACTGCTTCAGTAAGCAGGAAGTAAATATTGTCCTGAATCATTGATCACTTGACAACTCCATGAGGGTTTCCTCTGTCTCAATGACAGATTCCTGGCAAAGACAGATACAAAGGGTTGTTGAATCTTGTCACATTGATCAACAGTTATATTCTCAAAATATTTTTAAAGTGCCCAAGGGAACCTGACAGATAGCAAAGCATTGTTGTCTTCATTGTTTCAAGTTCAAGCCTACTTTATTTGCCCAAATTCTACCACAAAGTGAGTTCTCTCCAAATGTTTCTTTCCAGTCATAACTCACTGTTTTAGGAAGCTAATTCAAAACCATCAGTCAAGGTGGGCTTCAATACAAGATTAAGTTACATAAATAGTTACGTAAAAAGTTACGTAAATACCCCAGTTATGTGCATACTATGTGGCTGAGCTCTCACTATAGCTGATGAAGACATAGGGCTTAATTCATTTTATCAAGGTAGGTCTCTAGTGTAATAAGAGATACTGTAGGGTATGCTGCCTCACATTCATTCATCTATTATGTCAGTAAGTCCTCTTGTCCATAACCTTTCACAGACCCTTTGTCATAATTGCTAACAAATGCAGATGCCAAGATTCTCTTGCTCATCTCAGATGACAATGTTTAGGCACTTGAACTGAGCCCCTCTTGGCTGAAACTTGGATAAAAAACAGCTCAAGCAAACGTACAAAATAAATGCAATTTTCAGGAGCATTAGGATTTTTCTATAAAAGGGCCTAATCCCATTTTTCTACAAAACATATAAAACTGTCTTGAATACAAGAGATGAAATATTAAATTTATTATTTCTACAGAACTTTTAGAACACTGTTTAGGCTTGATAGGTTTCACTTAGGAAGCCATAAGACTCCTCTTCTAGATTTTTTTTGGTTTTTAAAATCTCTATTGCTTTCCAACACATCTCAGTTCTGTTGCTACATTGATCTGCTCACTATAGCCCTTTTTCATACATAGTGTTTTTTTCTATTATCTTCTTCTGAAACGAATTGCTAAATAATACAGTTTGCTATAGTTTCCCATCAAGAAAGTATCTTGCAATGGCAAGCGGTCAAGCTGAATTAAATCTATTTCTAGATTCAATGAATTGCAAGTATTTTGGGGTCACATTTTAAGAGATTCTGTTATTGGCAGTTCTTGGCAATGCATCAAATAACTTAAGCACTGGACAATAAAATCCATTATGGTAAAGTTGCAAATCTGTCCCCACGTGTAGTGGAACAGCTTCTAGATGCATCAGAAAGAATAAGCGTTTATTTATCTCACTGCGTTTATATTTAACAATTAGCCAAGAAACGTAAGAAACCATAAGTTCTTTTGCAAGGTTTGTTGTCTGGTTGCCCATGAAATCCAATGGTTTTCATTTGTCATTCTTACCACTGAAAAATCTTTGTCCACTTACCATCCTCTGTGGCATTTTTGTCTTTTAAAGTTTCCTGCTCACAATGGTTTGTATAATAACAGATTTAATACACCGTTTAGGTACCCTTCATCAAGCCACATGTTTGATGGTATTTCTTCCTCCAACATTATGCTGAAACACAGTGCTAATCCTTCCCCTTCACTGCTTGTGTGGGGATTTTTCTGAGTATCTTCTGCCAATTTCTCACTTGGGCGTGAACCACCTTCACTGGCTTTTTTCATTATCATTTATGTTGTTTCATTGTCTCCTGCAAGAATGTGCCAGTTATACATTTTCATAAGAGAAACCTCTAATCTCAAACTGAGCAACAAATAGATAGTACTGAAATTTTTATGTCTTCTAATAGGCCTGAAAATCTGTGAAATAGTGAGCCTTGCTGTAATGACCCACTTTAATTTGATAGCTATTATTATTATTAATAAGGATCCATAAGAATTCACTCTAATTTAGTTTCTGGCTAAATTTGTCTCTTCCACATTCTTAAATTCATGTAGAAGATTTAAAATGCATCTTCTTAGCAAAAGTGCCTCCCAAATATATCTAATGAATAATTATCTTGAGGCTTGGTGCCACCCCTGCTTGAATCAAGGGCATTTGATAGTGATGATGGATATTTTAAAACACCATACCTTTAGGAATATTTTAATTCTTAAAAAGAGAAGTTAAGCTTGTTTGAACAAGTTTCACTGGTTGATGGAGCCAAGATGCAAAACAATCTGTTTGGAGAAAATATGCATTCCTGACAAAGACAAACCTGGATCTGCGTATCACAAACCCACCAAAATCATGTCTTTCTGTTCTTCTCTGCTAAGGCAAGGCCCATCCTCTTCTCACCCCTTCCATGCTGAGCTTCCTTCTCTCACCTGAGAGCATTTCCTCCATGACCACCAGCTCCCTCACACATCAGTACACTGACAACACCACCTTTCTTACCTTAATCTCCTATCTCCGCTTCCACCAGTGAGAAGCATCACTCACTCCACTTTCACATCTTATTTTCCCTACATCACCTTTTACATACTGTTACCATTGAAATCTGGCTATAGGCAAAAGGGAGGACAACCTGTATGTGTGGAGCCAATAATCTATTTTTAGCCTAATAAAAATCTTAACAGTCTCATTAAAATACAGAAGTTATTATTACTCCATATTACAAGAATACACTCACAGTCTATATAAAGGCACAAATGTCTCAATAATACCCTTACAATTCTTATGCAAGGAAATGTATCGGTGTTTACCCACAGAATCAAAGGATTTCATAATTTCAAAGGAGGTTATCTAGTAGGCCAACCTGCTGCTGAAAGTAAGGTAGACTGTAAGATCAGACCGGACTGCTCAGGGCTTTATGCAGATGGCTCTTTGAAAAATCTCAGTTATGTTAGCTCTTCCGCCATCCCCGTGGAGCCCAAGGTCGACCATTGCAGTCACCCTAAAGAAGGATAGTGGGAGGGGATATTTACAAGAGATAATCAGCATCCTTGAGGTCTTTACCAGGAGGAGGTCATATTCTTGGAGGGTACCCCATCCTTCTCAATCCTGGGCTTGCCTGGATTTCTTTTATACACTTTCTTAATGTGCTGTGTTTTCTTAACGGTCTGAAGTTGGGACAAGGGAGGTTTAGATTAGATATTGGGAAGAATTACTTTCCTGAGAGGGTGGTCAGGCACTGGAACAGCCTGCCCAGGGAGGTGGTAGAGTCACCATCTACATGTTTAAGAAACATGTAGACGTGGCACTTCAGGGCATGCTCTAGTGCCTGAGACTGTTGGGGTTTTTTTTTTTGTGTGTGTGGTTGGACTCGATGATCTCAAAGGTCCCTTCCAAACATGAAGATTCTGTAATTCTTCTCATCAGCTGGCAGTGGACCTCAGCCCCACCTTCAAAAAGGGCTATGGTTTGTCAGACAATGACTGAGGGACAGGGTGTGACTCCCTCAGCAGTTGGGGCCACCTCCAGGTCTGAAGCTGGAGCAGGAGAGGCAGCAGTCCCTGGGCCTAATGCAGGGATTAAACCAGCAGCACCCAGCTCAGGCCAGGGCAAGTGTGACCACCTGCACTGCTGGGTCAGTGCACAGCCTCTGACACAGGAGGAATCACAGTTTTTCAGCTATAATTCACCAATTGAACTCCCTTTGTCTTGACTTTCTTCACTCCTCTAAAAGTATTAATCCCAAAGCCAGTTCATGCTCTCTCTCCTTCTCTTCTCCCCATCAGTGGGTACAGTTCACCTATCACAGCCTCCCCAGAAACAACTAATCCCCTTTCTGAATAGTCCTGTTCCCTTACTGAAGCACACAGCCATGTCAGACAAACTGAAAACAAATGATTAAAGTACCTGAGGTACAATTCAGACACCCAAATACAAGCTTCTGTCTCTAGGGCTCCTTCAGAACCCTTAAGGTTTCTGAGACATCATCATGGGACTTCTCCACGTGAAGTGAGACCTGCAGGAGACATCTTCTGAACAGTGGGAGGCTGGGTGGATTTTTATATTCATTGCAAAAAAAAAATTCCTAAAAGTCTATATTTAAGGAACTTAATCTCCTTCTGCTTTGCAATATGTTTCTACCTAAACATCAACTAACCTCAGCCAGGCATATCTCAACTCTTACCTACTGTCTTCAGGATAACCTATGTGACTCCACACCCCTCTACCCTTCTTGAGAATTGCTCACATTTGCAGTATTAGTATTAGTTTTTAACTTATTATTTCTCAGGTTGATGCCAGACAGAACATTACAAGTAGATAAATCATGTAGGAAAGAGGAAAAGTAGGTGGTAAAACAATGAACAGTGTTCGGCAAAGAAATGGAAGTTTAAGTCTGCCATTTATAGAACCAGTACCAGAAAATGGTGATTTGTTGACATCCCAATCTTCTTGCAGTCTTCTTTCTTCTCAGTGGGGTCTGCAGAGCCCAGCCCCACCAGCCCCAGGCACACAAAGGGCTATGGTTTGTCAGGCAGTGACGGTGTGGGTGGGGTGTCCCCCTCTCCCCCCATGGGGCCACCCCAGAGCTGAAGCTGGAGCAGGGGAGGCAGCAGCCACTGGGCCCAGTGCAGAGCCCCAGGAATTGTAGAAGGTTTTTTTCACTGAATGGGACAGCTCAGATTATAAGCTTCTGAATGTGTTTTTGCTAGTAGTTCAAGGTCCTCTGTAACATTTTAACGATACTTTGCTCTTCTGATTGTCTTAAATTTGGAGAGATATGGGGCAGCAATAAGTCCATCTGTTGGGGGTTTTAAAGTTTTGTAATTCCTGAGATCTGTTAGTATTTTGTTCGCATGTACTNGGGGGTTTTAAAGTTTTGTAATTCCTGAGATCTGTTAGTATTTTGTTTGCAGGTACTTTGTTTATTTGTACATTACTGTTGCTGTGCTTGCGTTTTTCTGCGCTTTTTCCTAGAAAATGGGAATCACAGAATATTCTTAGAATCATAGAATCATTCAGGTTGGAAAAGATCCTTGGGATCATCGAGTCCAACCATCAGCCCTGCTCTACAAAGTTCTCCCCTACACCATATCCCCCAACGACTCTTCAACACATCCAGGGATGGTGACTCAACCACCTCCCTGGGCAGCCTATTCCAGGGTCTCAACACTCTTTCTGTGAAGAATTCTTTCCTAATGTCCTGTCTAAACCTACCCTGTTGCAGCTTGAAGCCATTCCCTCTTGTTCTCTCACTAATTACCTGTGAGAAGGGACCAGTACCAACCTCTCTACAGTGTCCTTTCAAGT
The DNA here is from genome assembly GCA_033628505.1 of Tringa tobata. Lineage (NCBI taxonomy): Eukaryota > Metazoa > Chordata > Aves > Charadriiformes > Scolopacidae > Tringa > Tringa tobata. Next base: position 1,557,612 of record JAHREE010000509.1, read on the forward strand.
AGTTGTAGAGAGTGATGAGGTCTCCCCTCAGCCTCCTCTTCCTCAAACTAAACAGTCCCAGCTCCTTCAATCACTCTTCATAAGATTTATTCTCCAGGCCCTTCTTCTTCACCTGAGAGATACTGTTCTTGCTAGGAACACCAGGGACACTTTGGAATATGGGGACTCTTTAATGTCCTGTGAGTTTCTCATCTTACACCTTTGTAGAGTATTTTCCTTCATAACTGTTTGCTTTTCATCATACCTCAAAGCTTGACCCTGTAGACGAGGTAAAAAGCTTACGAAGGAATTAGATATCTATTAACTCCTTATTTGATTGTCATGGCAACTGCTATTACCTTGATAAACTGCACGCAATCCTGAAGTAAAGCCAGTCAAATTTTTTTACGCTTTCTCTTGTTTCTCTTTTTCTGCTCAAAATTTTGTTATAGTAGAAAGAAAACACACAAAACTGAGATTTTCCTTGTAGTATAAATGAAATCTTAATAGTCCAGTCAAAGAGTTGTTATTAATCTAGGTCTATTTTTTACAGAAAAAGTAATGTACTGGATGCAGGTGTTAAGGAATTAACGGGGCGGGGGAGGACTGCAGGGCAGCCTCTGTGAGGAGAGGCCGGGGCTGCCCTGTGCTGGTTCCAGCAGGTTCCAGCCACCTCAGTGCAGGACATAGCTGAGCCTCACAGCCACAGTGGTGGCACCTCAAGGAAAAGGTACTTAAGAAAGGGAAGAAGACACCACAGAGGGAGGAAGAGGAGGGAACAAAAAGAGTAAGAAACAGCAGAAGGAACACAGAGGTGAGAGAAGGAGGGGGAGGAGGTGCTCCAGGCACTGGAGAAGAGATTCCCCTGCAGCCCGTGGTGAAGACCATGGTGAGTATCCACACTCTAGCCTGTGGAGAATCTCACGCCACAGCATGTGGGTATCTCCTGGAGGATCTGTGGCTCATGGGGAGCCCAAACTGGATCAGGGGAAAAGCAAGAAGAAGGAGGGCAGAGAGGAGCAGTTATGGACCAACCACAACCCTCCATTCCCCATCCCCCTGTGCCCCTTGGGGTGGGAGGAAGTAGAAGACTCATCAATGAAGGAGTGAAGCTGAGGCTGGGGAGAGAGTGTTTTAGATATTCTCACCATTCAACTCTATTATTATTGGAAATAAATTAGCTCAGTTTTCCTCAAGTCGAGTCTGTTTTGCCGCTGATGGTACTTGGTAAGGGATCTCCCTGTCTCTGATCTATTTCATCCTATGTTTTGTTATTTTCTACACCTGTCCTGTTGAGGAGGGGGAACGAGAGAGCAGCTAGGTGGGCATCTGGCAGCCAGCCAAGGTCAACCCACTACAAGACAGAAAAATAAATTTTAAAAAAGAATCCTGTTTTACAGAAAAGTTGTAAGTCATAATAACAATATGCTTAACTTTGCTTTGCTCATACTTTCTGGGTTTTACGTTTCCTGTTTGTTTTGTTTTTTTTTTTTTTTTTTAATTACCCCTCACTTCTCTCTGGGGTGTTAACACTGATGACTTCTATCTGTTGGGCTAGGGGGCAGTGAATCATTAGTCCTTCACTAAATATGAGTACAATGCTGGTGGTCTTCTTCCCTCCAGGATCTTTTTGAGGTCATTTTAACATTTGCTTGCATGCTTTTAAACCTTGGTCTTTCTTTATTGGTCTGCAAGTTCACATTATACTCAAATTTGCTTGACACGGTGCCTAACATTATCCACCTGCGGGTTTTAGGAGAGCTGACTAATTTTGTGAGGCTGCTCTCCATAATCTTTAAGAAGTCGTGGAGATCAAGGGACATCCCAGAGGACAGGAAGAAGGCTAAAGTCTAAAAGAAGGGCTTAAAGGAGGATCCTTTAAGGAAATCATAGGCCCATCAGTCTTACTTCAGTCCCTGGGAAAGTCATGGAATGAATCCTTCAAGGGGCTATCACACGTCAAATGAAGCATGTGATTGGAAAAAAAGTCAGCACGAATTCAGGAAGGGCAAATCGTGCTTGAAAAACCTGATTGCCTCCTACAACAAAGTAACCTGCTCGGTTGATGTGAGACAAGTGGTGGACATTGGATTTCTCCAAGGTTTCCAACACGGTTCCCCACAGCCTGCTCCTAGAGAAGCTGATGCGTTATGGTCTAGACAACTGGTGTGTGCGGTGGGTGGGGAACTGGCCCAGAGAGGGGTGGTAAATAGCTCCCTTTCAAACAGGTAACCTGGCCCAAATGGGGTCCCCCAGGGGTCATATTGGGCCCAACTCTGTTTAAGACCTTCATAAGTGATCTGGAGAATGGGATCAATTGTGCGCTGATGGGGTTTGCTGATGATACCAAACTGAGTAGGGAAGTGGACACTTCAGAAGGGAGAGCCACCCTGCAGGAAGACCTGGATAGGCTGGAAGAAAGGGCTAACAAGAACCTCATGAAGTTCAACAAGGACAAGTGTAAGGTCTTCCACCTGGGAAAACGTAATCCAGGAGTACAGCCCAGGGATTTACGCGGTTGTGGAGCAACTCTGTGGAAAAGGACCTAGGGGACCTGGTGGACATCAAACACAATATGAGCGAAACAGTGTGCTGCAGCTGCAAAGGAAGCCAACAGGATGCTGGGTTGCATCAACAAGGGCATCACCAGCAGAGATAAAGAGGTCATTACCCCACTCTACTCAGCGCTTGTCAAGCCACACCTGGAATATCATGTTCAGTTTTGGTCCTTGCTATTCAAAAAAGATTTGGACAGGCTGGAATGGGTCCAGAGAAGGGCCACATACATAATCAAAGGACTTGAAAGCCTGCCATATGGAGAAAGGCTGAGAGAATTGGTTTTTTTCAGCTTCGAGAAAAGAAGGCTTAGGGGAGACTTTATCACCGTGTTCCAGTATTTCAAGGGTAGCTACAAAGAAGATGGAAACTCCCTTTTTACAAGCAGTCACATAGAAAAGACGAGGGTTGATGGGTACAGGTTACTCCTGGGGAGATTTCAATTAGCCAGAAGAGGAAAATTTTACACCATGAGAACAATCAGCGATTGGAATAATCTCCCCAGGGAAGTGGTGGATTCCCCAACAGTGGACACTTTTAAGATTCAGCTGGACAGTGTGCAGGACCATCTTGTCTAGACCATGCTTTTGCCAAGAAAGGTTGGAACAGATGATCATTGAGGTCCCTTCCAACCTGGTATTCTATGTTTTTACGTAGATTTTTTGCTCTGCATTTTCTTCGTTAGCCCTCAAACTGTTTTTGTCAAGTTCCAGGTCTGCACTTCTTTAACTGACCATGGGTGAGTTGTTATAAAATGGGGTTATAACCAGTGCTAAGCCTGTGCCCCATCTCTTATCTCATGCCTGCATTCTCCTATATTGCATCCTATATTCCCACTTCTCAAGGTCTCTGCCGGTATATAAGGCATATATTTCTCCACACTACATTTTTAAGTTACAATCATCAATTTTTCATTTTACAGAGAATAACTGCTTCTTACTGTTGTCTGTATGAAAGCTATGGTAGTACCACACAAAGATAATAAAAAAGTAAAATAGCTTGGACATACTTACCCACAAAAAAAAAAAAAAAAAAAAAAAAAAAAAAAAAAAAAAGCTGTTATAGATAAACCAAGTAAAAACAAGGCTCCAGGCAGGTCAAGACAAGTTCAGAGTGAGCCTGACAAGCCTCAATCCTAAGGTCTTTGAGATTCCATATATGCCTGTGGCATGTGACTAGAGATGGCAGGCAGTATTACTGGTCTGCAGGGCTACACTCCAGAGAGATATCACAATAAAACTTTGAACAGAAACCAAAATTTTCTAAGATTCAGAAGTTATTAATATTTATTGAGGTCTTAATATTAAATAACCTAGGTCTCTTTATACTAAATAAGCAAACATGAGACACTTTCAGTCTGTACACACCCACTCCCCTTTGGCCACTCTTACTACCATGATTACAGAACAGACATAGCTGGTTCTGCTTTGCCCAAAACAGGCAATTTCTTGCCCAGACAGGAGGACTAAATCTGTTCTAGTTGCTGATGTGTGAGTGAAAAGAATAGCTTCTTCAGAGACACTAGTTTGAACTGGAATAGAATATGTATTCCTTTGTGATCAGGACTTGCATCCCAATCAGTGATTAGCTTTCCCAAAAGCTTTTGTGCTTCACCAAGGCAAAATTGTGTGAAAAGAGGAAAAAACAACAACAACAAAGCTGCACAACTGAAACACTTTTCTTTGTATCATTAGAATTATCTTTGTCAGATAATGGATTTTTATCACTTTGGTATATGTGAAGACTGATTAGGCCACAAAGCCCAGGAAATTATAAAAAGGAATATATACAGATATCAAAACTAAACACTTATTTTTTTGTTCCAGAGGTGATTCATCTATATTTTGTTGGCCTTTGATCGATTGTTCAGGTATTTATACAAGCCAATAAACTGGCTATGCTTTTTATCTCATTAATGAGACAGGACACAGGTGGGGGGAAAAAAAAAAAGTTTTTATTACCAAATGAATAGCACAGCGGGGTACTATTTGACAAATAGAACATTTCATTTTACCACATGGGCCTTCCTGCTGCAGTCCCCATCTCCTGTGTAATTTAATGAACTCTGATGGCAGGAGCAATGCCAGTTTTAATACTCAACATTTTATTCAGCTGGCAAAGTAAGTTTTAACGGAGCAACACTTGAATAGCACTTGAATGTGTAAAGGAATATGTTACTGGGAATGATGCTGGTGACTCCATGAATTAGAGAAATTGATGTCTCTGCTGGACTTAAGTTGGACATTCGGGGTTGTTATTATTCCCTTTGTGTCAGTCATTTAAATTTTATTCTTTATAATCTAATCAGGTTTACTCTGTTTACACCTGGTCTTCCTCTATGCATATCATCTTCCTGTGATTTTCTTACCAGATGTTGACTGCATTGCTGTCAACATGCAGTGTAGGTCTGGAACTGCAAACCTCACGTTCATATGCCTAGGGGTATATATGTCTGTTGATGTGCACGCTTGTTACTTGCAATAATTCAGGCTTCTAACTGCCAAAATAGAAGCAGCAAAAACACGATCCAAGAATGCCTCCAGTGTAGGAGACCTTCTTCTGAGGGAATATTTTTCCTGTTATGTTTTGCTCATACTCCAAGTTTCCTATAACTTGAGCCCGCAGTGTCCTCCGTCCTTGCTGGGATAGGTTAGAGAAAGGTGGTCTCATTGTTCTCTAATGGACATCTCCAGTGAATGAAGCTGCTGTATGGAGGTACTGCAGAGAATGTGTGTGTGTGCTTGGGTTGATAGATCTCTTCTTAATTACAGGAAGCGGCAAGAGCAGCAGAACTAAGATGCTGAAAGCCAGCGCGCTTCCAGAAAATTAGACAATAGATATTGGCTTTTTGCTCTCAACCATTCATTCAGTCCAATGATGGAAATTGCTATCAAAGTGGCCTAGAGCCTGTTAAATTTGGCATAATCACTTTACAAAAGACTGTCCTACATTTCCTCCTGTTTGTTTTACAGGAATAATATGGAGGGGGAACAAGGCGGGGGGAAGAACTTGGAGAAGACAACGTCTGTCTTGCCAAGCAGGAAATGAACAGAACCCATTCACACAGCTGTTTTATACTTTATGTCTTTGTCACTCCAAGAAAAGGGAGGTGTGAAGAGGAGAAGTGGAAGAGAGAGTTTTCACTCAAATTATAAAATCTATCCATTATACTTGTAATGGGAAACTGATAGGTCCGCATTTGTTATTTAAAAAATCCTATAGCACCAGGGATAATGTTTTCCTTGATGAAAAGAACAAAGGTTTTTCAGATATTCATGCACTTGCTGTTATTTTTGATAAATCTCACATTTCAATTCTAAATGTTTGCATTGAGCAAATACTATTCAATCAATAATTTCTGGGATTTATTTCATAGCTACTTTTAATAATAATTTCTGATGCATTACAAAATTGGTGGAATTGTGTGTTTGGACACGTCTGACAGTTGTAATAGCATGTATTTCCTTTGTAAAAGGTTATGCAAATTTATTAACTCATTTCAGAGATGCATTTTTAAAAAGTTAGGAATTTATGTCATATTTACAATAGGTCTTTCACAAACAGCCTTTTGGTGTAATATTGAAACCTTCACACACATAGAAATTATACTGTAGCCATAATCCATTACATATTTATTCTGAATTTTCTACTCCTCTGCTTCCTCCTACCCTATTATTTGTCCCTTTATTTAATTTCTATGTTTGATACAATGCCTATTGTTCTAATGGAAGGATTCTAATAGCCTTCAATGGGTGTTGGATTGCACTCTGAGCCTTTGTGTCTGAATAAAAATACACATAACAAGTTAATCTGTAAATCAATTGCTTCAGAAAAAAAAAAATTAAAACATGAAGATAAATCCTTTTTATAGACGCATAAATGATCATATTGCCCTTATTAAATTTCTAATTTATGATTTAGTCAAAGAAAACTAGTATATTTCTTGAGTATTAGCTTTATAATTTTCAATCTAATTTAAAATCCTTTTTTTTTTTTTTAATTTATTTGTGTGTTGAAGCTTTTAAGGATGTATTTAGTAGGGATTCTACTGTTGACTCAGCTGTATTGAAATGCTTAACTTAAAAATTAGTCAATTTCTTCAAGGTATTTCACTGTAGATAGGTAAGTGATTGTGATGAGACCATTGCTTCTTACGGTTTATTATGTTTAGTACCACAAGGAACTATTAGCTTAGGTATATTATAGGCTATTAAATGTCACACGGTTACTGCCTAACTGCATCCAATTGCTTCAGCTTACCTGTTGCAAATCACAGGTTTAGCTAAAGCATTTCTCTTGGAAAACTCCATTCTGATAGAGAGAGAACCCACCACTTATGGGGACAAATTCCTCATATTTTCAGTCTTTGTTAACAATGGGCTTACATTCTTATTTTATTTTAGTGGGCTTTGCATTCTTAAATTGTTTTATGCCTTTTTCCAAAAAAAGTAATGAATCGCTTTGTATCCATATCTACTTTTATCCTTGTGAAGACACTTATGATTGCAATTATCTCTGTCTTGGATAGGCAACATGAATGCATACCACGAATAGATGCATTGCTTCAAAATCAGTCTCATCAGGGTGAGATATAGCAAAGAAACCAGTCCTGTGATTTTCTTGTTTGTCCATTAACAGAAGCCTGAAATACATTGCTAATATCCCATCAATTTTATAATTTCATCAGATTTGCTTTACAAAATTTATTTCTTACAAAGCCCTACTGACTCAGGTTAGCACAATGCTTGTTGCCTGGCTCATCATCAACCCAGTCCCACAGTTAGTATACCCTGTTTGTTTGTTTGTTCTGAACTATTATCCAAAATACTGGGCTGTATTTGAGCTGATCATCCGCTTTGTCCTTTGTCAGTACTCATTCAAACTTCCCAATATTTTAGATGCATGTTGCAAGGTGTATTAAAAACTTATCTTAACAGACAGACGTTTGTGAAAAATAGATGTAAATCACCAGGACATGTCAAAGTGTATGTATAATGCTATTTCCAGCATTTTCCCAAGTTATTAATTTTCTTGAAAGTATGTCATTATGTCTTAGATATTATTAGCAAGCAAACCACTATTACATCATTTCTTGCTTGTGATCCCCATTCTGTTTGAATGTTCTCACTGCTGCATTTTTATATTTTATTGTAAATAATTTTTTACTAAAAAATTAAATTTTATTCAGAGAGTGTCTAATTTAAAGCATAATTGGAGAACAAAAATGTTACCATAATATAAATAATAAGCAATGGCAGAACAAACAAATAAAAAAATAGAATAGAACTCGGTTTCAAAGGGCAGGCTTTTGCAATGTGACTTCTGTAGGCATCTGCACCCCCCACACTTTTCATTGCTTTCAGTGATGCTCTTCACGTACCCACTCAGGTATATAGCTGAATATCATTAGTTCATTTGTAACACATCTATTCAATGGAATATGAAACACTATATAAAAGAATAAAAGAATGTTCCAAATATATTCCAAAAGGATGCTGGTGTACTCTGAGAAATAATAGTTTTCAAGGGTTATCTCTGAGGTAGATATGCCCCAATTGTCTATCTAGTGTGAGCACAAAAATAGACTGTGTACAATTAGTATCATCAGACAATCTCTTACTTTTGACCTAAGACATTATTTTAATAGTAACTATTTAATAGTAACTACTTTAAGCAAAAAATAAAGATGGTGTGATCTTATTCAAAAGAAATCATATATTTCCCCTCAGTATTGTTCAAACTTGGCAGAGCAAAATGCATGTATATATCATTTACTGAAGTGTGAAAACATTGTGGCAGGGACCATATCCTGAGACAGAAAGCATGGAAGACAGATCAACAGAGGCTATTGTTAAATTCTTTGCGTATCCTTTGTCTGATATCATTTATAAGCTGTTTACTAAAATATTAAAGCTTTTTATCTTGGATGATTAAAGACAGCCAAATTAGATTCTGGCACAGAGAACTGTAGAAGAATTAGATAGCTTTGTTATCATAATGAGGTCAGAAATAATATTTCTTGGTTTTTGTGAATTGCTAATTTAATTCTTGAGAGCAATTTACATTCTGCAGTTCTATTTTTAGTGGAAAAAAAATCAATATTTTATTCTCTTTCCTTAAAATACTTCTTGCAAAATATACAATAAGTTGGCTTACAAATAACAACCTTCACTGGGTTTACCTGCCAGCTGTCTGGTTTGGATGAGGCAACATGATCAGTAATTTAGAATTGAAACACTGTAATGCTGCTATGAGAATTTACCATTAAGCCTAATTGTGAAAGCTTCTTTTGTCTATAAAACTGACCAAACTTGCTAGACAAATAAAATATAAGCCAGACATTGAAATATGATCTCTGTATTATTTACGCTATGACACAAGGAATATGTTCACTTTGCTATAAAAATTTGTTTCTGAAATGCGTGTATATCCACTTGTCCCACCCGTAACTATAGTCAGGCGAAAGAACCCCAACCACAGCGAAACATGAGGGAAAAGGCAAATTACTAACCATCTCTCTGAGGTGTTTCCTGCAAATTCTACTGTGAAAGAAGAGTCACCATCACAATGTTATGAAACTACCACACTGCTTCCCAGCCTCTTTTTGGTAACCCTGAGGCTTTGTCCTTAGAAGATATTTTTTGGGGGGGATGTGTATGGATGTGTATATTTGTAAAAGTAAAGGAATTACACAACTTGTACACAGCTTGTATGCACTATATTGATACTTCTGAAAACTTCTCACAAAGTGTTCAGGAAGACTGTGTATTTGGTTTGGTTTGCCTTTTGAAGAGCTTGTAATCTGAGTGACGATGTCATGGAGAGAAACCATGTGCTCCTTCTGTGCACAGATCTCCAAGGCAGATCTAGAACTTCAGGGGGGAGGTTGGACTAGATGATCTTTAAAGGCTCCTCCCAACCCAAACTATTCTGTATTTCTGTGGTTCTGTAACTTAGATTTTTTATACATTAACACATCCCAGAAAATACAGGACAGTATAAAAAAAAAAAAAAAAAGGAAAAAAAAAAAAGAGAGAGAGAAGGAAACAGAGTGGAAAGAAGAAGAATGAGAAATGCAACAATATTTTTTGTTTCCTTTTAGAATGTAATTGGGTGGGTTTTTTTTCAATTTAGTGTAGGAAAGAAAGAGGTTTGCTTTCCTTTGGATGCATTAAAAGAAAGTGGGAACTTTCTTGGCTGTCTCCTCCCAGAAACCTCAGAGCTAGTAACCATCATAAAAAGATGAGCTATTCAAAATATTCATCTAGATGTGACATGCTACCTTTTGCAACTAAAGACTAACTAAGAGGTTCTAGGTTATATTTAATGGCACAAAACACTTGTGTTTAGGCAACTGAATCAGTCTTCTAAACCCTAAAAAACTACTGAGAATAGGAACAATTAACAAACAACCATTTTTTATATATATATGTGTTGAATAATTAATTGAAGTCAGTGCAGCCTTATTTGGTTGATGACAATAGAAAAAATAATGCCAAAGATATAAAAATGCATCAAGCAAGCAAGACTTTCTATATCGTAGGGGATGGAGTCTTAACATATATGGGTGGAGACCACCTGGTGACCGTTTTTATTTATTTGTTATTTTTGTAAGTTTAAATGAAACATCAAATCCATAAATCACAGGTGGAAAAGTCACTTTGAACTGCTTAGTTTTCTGGCAAGACAGTCTAACTCTCTAAATTATGTCTCCTGGGCAGAGATTCAGCTGTGTAAATACCTAGCAACCTGCACGTAGCATGCAATCTGCACTTAGCATGCACTGAAGCATCTGAAACGTTCAGGATTGTAGTTTCCCAAGGGGCTGGAAGGTGTGACAGACGATTTGCAGGAAGATCCCTGCTTTTCTGGGATGGCAGCTAGGGGTCAGGCAGGATACAGGCAGTGTGTGCACACCTGAATGCTTCCTCTACTGTTTTGTTCATTCTCCTTTAAGCATCTCTGATAAAGATTTGTCAGTCTGATTTTACAAACTCCGTTTTTTCGTTCTTTTTAATTCATTCTTACATCTTATCTTTTCAGAATTAACTTGATCCTGTTGTCCGATTCAGACTGGAATGGATACAAAAGACTGTTAGCAGCTGAACAGACCTTTCATAACAGCTCAAGGAGCCAGCCAAAGTCTGAAAAATATAAGTTCTCCTTAGCTATGTTAACCCCTGCACCTTGCAGGAAGAAATTTTTCTTCCTGCTCTCAGCATGTTTTCACATTGTTATTTGTCTTATATAGTTTGTGTCTCAGCCTCTGATGAAATCTACTTTAACTTTTTCCCTCAGGCATGCATCATCAAGGTTATAATATTCTCTTTGACCTCAGATCTTGATTGGAGAACGGTGTACCTAAGCAGATCAACTGGGACAATGCCAAGATATTTTCCTCAATTAGTGATTTCACCTCTGTTTCCTCAAAAGACTTTTGATATGCTTTAGCACAGCTTTTCTTTCTCTTATTTTATTTTCTTCTGCTGACTCCCTTACAGCATAGTTTGACTTAATTCAAAGTGTTCAAATAACTTCTCACACAGATAACTTCAGCACATATGGTTTTTGTCTAAATTCTACAGAAAAATGCTTCATTTTTCATGTATTCTAAGTGAATTCTTGTTTCTATAATGCTGCCCCAGTAACTCTACATATATTGTCTAATAAAATGTCTTTATTGCCCACCTTTAACCTATCCAATTTGCTGTCTTTCTACAGCTATAAGAATTATCTTGAGTTTGTGCACATTTGTTTTTTAGGATCACTAATTGTATATGAGGAATGGCTCAATACAAGCTCTAAAGAAAGAAAGGAAAAATAATCTGTACTGGTTTTGACTGGGATAGACATTGGAAGTTATGGAGTTCGGCTTCCCAAGAAGTAGCAGATGAATTTCTTATTTTTATTTGCTCAAGCACATAGTTTTTGCTTTTCCTATTAAACTGTCTTTATCTTGACCCATGAGTTTTCTCACTTTTAACTTTGCTATTCTCTCCCCCATCCCACCGTGGGGGAGTGAGTGAGTGGCAGTATGGATCTTGCTGCCTACCAGAGTTAACCCACAACATGATCTTGAGAAGGTGGTGTGAGGTTCAGGCCAAGCCAGTACTTTTGATTTGGCTATCAAGGGCTTTGACCAGAGTTCTACAGAGAGTAAGAATAGGGGGAATAAATAGTTTGAGAATATATCTCTGATAGATCTACTTTTATATATCCTGGGGCCAATGGGTGAGGGTAAAACGATCTGAAAGGAAGGGAGAAATCCAAAAGAAATGTGGTCTTTCTTGGAAGAGAAAAATAAACCTCTCTTATTTCATTTCTGAGAAAAGTCCAGATAATTTCTGAAGACGAAAATTACAGTTATTCTGCATCGCCTCTTTCACAGAATTATGCCATGACTCTGCTTTAAGAAGTTGTATAGAAGTGGAGCGGATGGTCTCATACAGCTATCACAGTAATTTCCACATTGTTGAACACAAGACGTCAAGGATGAGTCCCTGGTCCATAGGTCAAACAGCTTAGACTGGCTCCTGCCCATCCTGTTTAGGATTAGCCATGCTCTAGAGCAAACTGGGCTACAGCCCATGGCAATTGGCTCTCTTCTGATACCTTATGGTGGCCCCTGAAGTGTATTTTTTTTTCCTATTCTTTTTCAGTTTCAAATGCTTTAAATGACATGAAAAGTGTGCTGTAGACTACCAGAGCTGCGCTTTTTTTAACACAAAACAATGCCTGTGCTGGGTGCTCTAACATGTTACAGGAGTAGTATAGCAACACTATGGAAGGAAGGAGCAGACAGAATCGGTGCAGACTCTTCTGTTCTAGCTTTTTCCTTTTTTTTTTTTCTTTTTTTTTTTTTTTTAAGAGGAAATAGAGAAACATGACTAGCCCTTGTCTGGCAGAAAGCTAATTGTAGTGATCTGGATGACAGCCAGGAAGCAAGCTGACAATTAATCACTGTGGACAGAACAAGAGTTCAGTGCTTGAGTTTGCTCCCTGGTGAATGCAATTGTCACTGTAGATATACCCCTCCACCTCTATCAAAATCAGCCTTGTGGCATGTGCCACCCGAACAGAGTATATCTGCGGGGGGGGCGGGGGGTGTATACAGGCATCAATTCAAAAATACATTTCCTATTATAAAACTCTTTTCCTAAAGTCTGAACCTGGAAGAATGCTGTCATTTGATCTATATAGACTATACCTGACTTTCTTCAATAACTTTGTACCTACTGATGAAAGTTGTGCCCAACTCAATCGTCGGGAACAGGAGGTGCTCAGGTACACTGCTGCCGTGTGATTTCTGAAATGCAGAGACCTTTCCATACGGCTACCACTTAGTAACTTGCTTTGAATTTCCTTTGTCCTCTTTCCTTTAACTAGGAAACATTTTAAGAATGTCATCTTTATTTCAGGTGACTATCAGGGACAGCTTTAGATGTAAGGAGCATTCCCAGGTAAGCTTCTTGATTCCAGAGCTCAATAGTTTTTGTTCTTCCCTTAACAAAAATGCTATAGCACCCTAGAGTTGCAGTGGGGTCAAGTCTATGCCACATGTGTAAGCTGCCATGAGGATCTTTGCTGACATTGTAATAAGGCAAATTTCACTCTGAATTACAAGCATGATTAAAACGTGTACCATGACCACTTTTCTCCATTAGCCACTCATCTGTCGTCGACTCTCACACAAAAGGGTGAAAAATCAGGGAAACAGACTTAAGCAGGTTGGACCACACAGACTTTTAATGAAAGGACAGTCACCTGTAGCAAGCTTAAAGTGGTGAGGAAGCAGTTTGGTTACATTAGAGCAAAATTCGAACACTTCTCTGTGATGGTGAACGTTACATGAATTTGCCAGATACCAGAAGGACAAAGTGCATTCAAAAAAAATGTGTTATTTATTACTCAACAGCGACTTTTAACGTGTTAAGTTAAATAACCCTACAAGTGTAGTGTTTATTCAGTTAAGATTTTATCTACTCATTGGAGAATTTTTGCTACATATTTTTGGTAAGCATTACAGGTATGATCGTATGATCAAATGCACTTGTATTTCCATGGCTTAACAAGCTACTGCCTAGCAACTGAGACAGCTGACCATGCTCTCCATCTTAATCGGTGCCAATTATGTCACATACATTGGCTTCCATTTGGTTTCATTATAAAATCGAGGGGCAAAAGAAGTTTTGATCTTGTAAATGCACCTGCAATAAAATGAAGAAAAAAAGACCTTATCTTATGAAAGAAGTACAGCTATTTACTTGGCTAAGATGAATACCAGGCTTAAAAATCTACATTTTACATCTAAAGATAGCTTTTGTTTATTTAAACAAGTAAAAATATTTTATCGACATATCTTTCCAAAGCTTAGCAAAGTAGTGTCATTTATATGAGGTAAGAAGGAGGGTCTAACCTTTGTAAAGTGTTTGCTTTACTTTCAAAAGTAGTAAGTAATATTTTTTTAATTAGGTCATATACCTTCATGAATAGAGGAAGGACTCGAGCATGGAAACATAGCATGTGATTGTTCTATTATTTTCCCCAAGGCATCAAATTAATATAAAGTAATGAGTGATAATGAGAAAATAATATTTCTCTCATATTTAAGCTTAAAAAATATTCTCTGTTATCATACACCAAAACTAAAGAAAGGTCTGCATGTGAAAGTGTATCTTGACTATATTCCGTGTCTAACCGAAACCGATGAAACCCCCTGCCAGCTTCAGACATCTACTCAAGAAGTGATTTTCTCCAGTAAGTGGTGAATAACTACCAGAATTTTAAAAGGTGGTATCTAAGACAAATACGGAGTTGTATATATTATTTATGAAAACATTTTATCTGACATTTAGGGATATGTTAGTACAACGATTGGAGAACATGGAAGACAAGTAATCACTTCTCCTGGAGGTTTTTCGATCAGGAACACCAGAACTTTACACACAATTTTAAAGATCTTCACTTTGCAGGAAAGATTCTCAACTATTTTAATAAAAAAGGCTTTAGCCATGAAGATTTTGTGCCTCTTATAGGATTATTGTATCTGTGAGTTAAATGAAAAGCATTACACAACATACATCTTATTTTTGTCTTAAAATTGCTATTGATCAAGAGAATTTTCCGCGTGCTGTAGCACACTCAACCCAAAGCCAGAGGTAAGAACAAGGGGAGGCATCAGGGCATATGTATGCTAAAGGAAAAAAGTTATCTGTGTAAAAGGATGTTCTTACCAAACCAGGAAATGAAGTCCTCTTTGTACCTGCATTAGTCCTTCAGCTTCTGACACACGCACCTTCAAATCGCATTCATTTTTCTTTAGACAGTGTAACACCCAGGCTTCATTTTGCATCAGTTGTATCAGAATATGTCATCCCTTTTTATCCCTTTAACACAGCTTTTTTAATTATTCATTTAACATAGGCTTTTTAATATAATTTTCTCCATAGTTCAAAATGTTCTTCCCTCTGTGTTGCTGTCTTTTTTTTAATTTTTTTTTTTCTCTACAGGGGCACCAAATGCACCTTAATCAGTATTTTTGTATTATGCTTGTTTTCCATCCATTCTCTCAAGCTACATTTATAATATTACTTTACAGTTTGCCTGCCTTAAATCCTGAAAGTTCACCTGTGTCAAAACCAAGTTTTCATAAATACACTTGGAGAGCAATTTTTTATGCAGGATCTCCACTGCATTTTGTGACTGTCTCTCTGCAGCAGAACTCTGCCTCTGGTGCTGGCTGCTTTTAGGATCTTCAGGAGAATTTGTGAAGTCAGCCTACATCACCACATTTCTGTCATTTTATTTTATAGTAAGAGAAATGAAAAGGGCAAAATAAAGGGAGTAATAAGTGCTATATCTTACGGCATCCAGAACATCAGGGCTTTGGCAGGTCTTTTACCGTCTGTCTGAAAGCCAGTTTAAAGGCTTTAAATACAATTTTTTAAAAGTGTTCAAGGAATTTTAGTGACATAATAAAAAGGAATATTGCAAATGTTTGCTAACATGGTTAATTAATCAAGCCTTCACATCCCTAGTAACGATTAATTCCAATAAACTTACCAGCACCCAGTTACCCTTTGCTACTACTGATAGCGTAATTATTCACCTATGTAATGAGCTCTCAGAAGAAGAAATACAGGAGGCTTTGGTGAACAAATCTGATAAAGATATTCCTAGAGAAGTGTTACTTATTTAAGTACAGTACATCAATGCTTTTAAATTAAGTAATCTCTAAGGTCATAAGTACTCTGATACTTGAAAATTACTCTCTTGGCAAAAGGCACTTTTCTTCCCATTCAAATAAGACAAAATTCTAACTCTAAATATATTGGTGTAATCAACGAGGTCTTTCTTTAAAAGAGCATGGGCATATTTTATCTACTTTTTTGAAGATAACATTTCAATATAGGTTATGTTTTCTGCCATAAAACTATTCAATGTTAATGTAGGTATACCTGTAAGCTACTTTGTAGGATCCTGCAACTAATATTTAAGGGGGTCTTCCACTTAAGGTGTCTTGAAACTGTACCTTTCTTCCCACCTGTAATTTTGTTCTCTGTTTTTCCTTTGGAAATTTACAAAGAACAGAAATATATGACAGTAATTGGGTGCTATATTTGTGCATTTTCTGGGAATTACTCAGGCATGGGTCATCATCAGAGAAGGTGAAAGGGAGATAGACAGGATCTTTCCTGAGTCAACAGCTTGAAGAACTCCCCACTACCATGGTAAATGCAACCTCTAGAGATAGTGAAGGATGGAGGCTGATGAATTCTGGTACCATTTCTCCTGTGATGAAAGGCTGAGAGAATTGGTACTGTTCAGCCTGGAGAAGAGAAGGCTCAGGGGGAATCCTATCAATGTGCACTGAACGCCTGAAAGGAGGGTGCCAAGAGAATGGACCAGTCTCTTTTCAGTGGTCAGTGGTGCTCTGCCAGGGCCAGAGGCAGTGGGCACAAATTGAAACACAGGTGGTGCCATCTGAACATCAGGAAACACTTTTTCACTGTGAGGGTAGCCCACAACTGGCACAGGTTGCTCAGGAAGGTTGGGGAGTCTCCCTCCTTAGAGATATTCCAAAGCCATCTCGACATGGTCCTGAGAAACTGGCTCTAAGTGGCCTTGCCTGACCTACAGGTCTGGACCAGATGACCTCCAGAAGTCCCTTCCACCCCCAACATTCTGTCTTCCTGTGATAATTCCTTCCTCACTCATTCTACCTATTTAGATAAGTCTACTGTCTTCCACCTCACAGACAGGAGCTATGAAGGTGGACCATGCCAGCTGGTAGAATCCCTGATGGCTTTTCAAATAACTCTTTGGAGATGTTTTTCCACAAACAAATTCTAATTCACTGGACATCTGTCATCTGATAAGTCAAAGCAGCACATACTATACCCTCTGAGCTACCTTGCCAAGTCCTGACGACGGGTAACACTTTTGTCCATAAAGACGGTCTCAGCAGGACAGGAAAAATCTGTATCTCCCTGCCAAGTACACAGAGATCCAGTGGCTCATCTGAACTTCTCCAGTCAGTTCTTCCTTAACCTATCAATCAAAAAAGTGAGATTGCTCTTAATGGGGCACAGTCGTTTCTGCCTAACGAAATAATGCATCTTCTGCCATTGAGGATATTTCTCTCATTTACCCAAATTATAGCTTTTTCATAAATCACACCAATTAAGGGACCTATTCTCTTCTTTCTGTTATTTAAAGTAGAAGGGGTTTTGCTATAATGACTTGCAACATAGATTTGTCTTTTTTTTTTTTTTCTTTCTTTTCAGTTCCTTGATACTCCTCCTGGGTGCTGTTTCCTCCAGCAGGACTTCTCCTCAAAACAATATAGTAAAAAGGTGGCATGTGGAGTCCCACAGGGCACCTGAGATTACAAAGAATTCCTGCTTTATACTGCAACGTGGGAAGCCAGTTTTGTAGTGGGAAAAACCTGTGACATAGTTTTCCACCTTTGGAATCATAAAGACATCCTTGACAGTCACAATTTGGCCCCATCGTTAAGACAAACGCATGTTTACAGCTGGCCATGGCAACATATTGCTGTCTAACATTTCTAGTGCCTCTTAGCCTGTACCTTTGCAAATATTCTGTGAATTGAGCCTTACAACATCCTCATAAATCATGTAAATATCTCATTTGAAGGATGAATAACCTTAGGCACAAAGCTCTCGAATGGCTTGCCCAAAGTCACATGGCAAGTAAGTGACAGATAATAAAACCTAGGAATATTGATTCTCGATTCTGTATTCCAACCACTAAACTCACTCTTTCATTTTGATGCACTCAAAATCAAACACAGTAAGACTGTTGACCTGATTAAATTTGAAAATTCTCAATGTTAGATTTATTTTCTTTTTTTATGTGTGACATTGGTCCTTCTGCGTGCATGCAAAACATTTACTACATTGCTGTTCATTAGAAATGTATTTACTTCCTAAGATGCTACTTTTGAAGAACATTAACATTCCAGAAAAGTAGTTGCCAGTACAGTCCTGCTGTGAAATACATGTTCCCTTAAGTATGGAAGCAATAGTATGTTCAATTTTTTGAAGCAAATAAACTTGCCAAAGATATAGCTTAGTTTTTGAGGGACATTCATCTGCCACAAGAAACTCATTCTTAACACTTCCGTTGTGTGGGGAAGCATTCCATTCTTCTCCCCATAGAAATAGTGCATCAGTGTGAACATTAAGTCAGTTATTATTTTGAAGGCATTTATTTTCTTCCTACACATTGGAAGCTTGTGATGGTTGTCTTTCAACCTTATCTTTAGTACAGCAGGCTTTATTTTCACCAGTCATTACTGATGCTTGAGCCAAGAGTTTTTAGGATCAAACTCATCAGAGTCAGAGCATCTTGGAGGACTGTAGCAAAATCCAAATTTATTGGCATAGATAGTGAGACTCATACAGTCTGACCCTTTTTCCGCTGAGTTTAAGCCTAGGAATAGTTTGAACAAAATTTTCTGAGACTTTACCTTCTTTTTTTTTTTTTTTCCCTGCTTGCTGAGAAGCTATAACACAAAATGACTGGTTCACATTGTGCATGTCTGAGTTAGCAGTGTTCTATTTTCTACAGTATCTCACCCCTAGGAACTGAACATCTAGATTTCACATCAGCTACAGCAGGAGGAATTGGCTGCTCTGAAAAGCAGTAGAGATTATAGAAGTAACTAAATCGCACTGGGTTTGGTGTTTTTCAAATCAGATCATGAACGGCTCAGTCTTGTGTAGTTTTTAATTTCTCGGAACAACTGCTGGCATAATAATAAATCGTGTCACTTTCTTTTCACATTAGAAATCTTAAGAGTTTCCTGACTGTAAAAACAATACACTGTATGAACTAGAGTAATGCTTTGTGGCAAAATTTTTTTTAGCTTT
The DNA here is from genome assembly GCA_033628505.1 of Tringa tobata. Taxonomy (NCBI): domain Eukaryota; kingdom Metazoa; phylum Chordata; class Aves; order Charadriiformes; family Scolopacidae; genus Tringa; species Tringa tobata. The sequence continues at coordinate 1,576,544 of JAHREE010000509.1, forward strand.
TCATTATATGGCTTTTCATTTACTCTCTCATTTACTCTATTCCCACGTGGCTGACAGGCAGGGAATAGGAAGGTAACCATCTGGAAAACAAAAGATATTTTTAGGCAGACATAATATTTTCTTTAACTTCCTTTTTACTGAGAATTTCATGTAAATGCTAACTAGTTTGTTCTTTGCTTATTTTTGCCATAAAGCAGAAGGATACATTTCATACCTCCATAGTAGTTTAATTATTTCTCTGCTTCTATTATCTACTTCTTTGTTTCCAGGCATTTGTCTCTTATCACTCATGACCTCAGGAGAGTGTTGTTCTTTCTTAATTCAAAGAGTACTGTTATCATGGAAAACATGGAGATGAGCATGGTTTCTGTATTTAGGAAACTGATTTTTAAACTCTTAATTTAACACCCATTTCACAGCTAAACTATCTTTCAAGACCCGCAAAGCTTTGGCATCCCTCATCAGTGGAACTCAAGGAGAAAAATAGTTTTTTGTATTTGACCTGGGATAAACTTTGATTTGGCAGGAAAAAACCAGTTACGTTTCCATTGGTCCCACAGCTATGTGGGTAAAGGGCTGTTATCTTTCTGCCTCTCAGACAAATAGTATGGCCATTGACGCATTTAGGGATAAATCCTGAGAAAGCAGGTGTTGCAATCATGTGTGCCAGCAGATGCAGTCTCTGTTTCAGTAACGTTGCCAACTACAGTAAAATTCCACCTAAGGGAAACTAAGGAATTTGCACTGAGTGGTGCATACTTTAACCCCGCCACTGATTATTCATTGTGTGTGTAAACTCAGCAGGTGAGGTCTCTGGCTATGGGACTGTGAGACACAAACCAGTGTTAGAAATCAGAACCCTTATCCCTTAAGCACTTTAGAAAGAGATTCACAAATCTTCTGCAAGATTCATAAACCTTCATTTCTCTTTAGACTCGCTTTCCTTCCTAACACAGTTAAGAGAGGACCTGTGGTTTTGTTTAGGTTTGTCATTTTGGTTTTTGTTTCTGTAAAAATACTATCACATCCAGACAGAAATAAAATATGAAATGTTTTGAACTAAATATCTATCTTAGGATAGACATATAAATGTCTATCCTTCTATTCTAGTCCACTGCAGAAGAAACTTGTATGTGCACGTGTATTAAGTTGCCTGGCATTTTTTTATTTCTTTACAGAGTGTAGAGAATGTTGAAACATAAACCTTTGAAACCCAGGGTATAAAGTCTGAAGGAAATGGAGGTAGCTGGAACACAAATGGTGCAGTTTTCTGTAGTACAGCCACAACTGCTGATTCTTAGTCATATCTACATCTTCTCATCAGAAGATGTCTGGTAGCTGCAGTGTCATCTTGTAGGGCTTCCAGTCGGATGAAACACAGGCTTAAAGTTTCCGGGGCTGTACTACGAGAGAGGTCAGAGTAAACAATCACACTGGTCTCTTTTGACCATAAAATCTATGAAGCTTTGAACCGTTCCTGCACATCTTCCAGCAGCTCTCTTCGATGCTTTCCCAGTGTATCCTCCACAGCATAGGGAGCGATCTCCCTGAGAAACATCATAGTCTAATGATCAAAGGAGGGCAAAATCAGAGGGAAATTTTAGAAAGAATGTGAAAATAAGTTAAGATGTATAAAGTATTTAAAAGATCCCACTGCACTAGCTTTCCCATCATGTCTATCTTTTACTTTGTTGGAAAGCTATATTTCTGTGATCTGCCACAGGGAGTCATTGGGGTATCACCAGAAAGTTTCTGCTTCTCAATGATAAATGTGATGGGTTTCTCCCATTGCTCTTGTCTGAAGTTATCTATACACATTTGCTGCCATATTCCACCGGTAAATAACCAAATTCTAACTAATGCTGGCAAAATCAGAATTACAGGAGCAACAGTGCTGAGCAAAACATAGACACACTCCAAAAATAAAAAATTCAACCTAGATTATTTTCTTACAGAAGAGACCTCAAAAAAATACTAACACATAAAAAATGGCAGATATAACTGTAGAATTGCTATTATGTCGTATCAATTCTTCTTCAATCTATGAAACACTCAAATAAGGCTCAAAGTGTAGTCTGATTAGTTTTTTGCCATTCTGTGAGACTAAAGTGGACTGAATAAAGTTTTAAAACTCCTAGCTAACCAAAATTTAAGGTTCCATCTCGTGATACTCATAACACAAGTTATTTAAAATCTTGACAGAGGTGAATATTTTCCACAACGTTTTACAAAACCAGAAAGTAGAAGAGAATCCATCTGATACAGGGAACGTGGAACTGCAATAAGAATCTCAGTACAACATGAGTGTAGTTTTTATTAATATTCCCCCTGTAGCGGGAGAACAAGAACAGATTTTTTTACCTGTTTGCTTTCCATCTATCTATTCCCCTTCACTCTTTCCTTATTGACAGTGGCATCCTCCCCTCTGCTGCCCTGGTTCTCTCCTTAGCTTTTCCATCAAGGACTCTTCATCAATTTAAATAGCTCCCTATAAACAATTTACTATTGGGAATTTTCCATAAAATTTTCTATAAAAATGCAAGTTTTAAAAAAAAAAACACACCAAAAACACACACACAAAAAATCAAACTAAAAAGCCCAAGGTTATATGACATTTTCTTTGTTACAGTCTGTTACAGTTTGTCTTATGAAGGACACTTTGCATTAAAAAAGGAATGATGAAGTTAGAGAAACTGTATGGAAAATTAAGTCTATTTGAAGCATTCTGGACACTAGCCCATTGAAAAACAACTCATTGTAAAAGGAAGATGTTGCTAGGATACTATAGCCACTGTCATCAGTACAATGTGGTGGCTTTTTTTAAAAAAAATAAATATATTTTTTAAACAAGAACTGTTGATTGACGAACACAGCAGATCATGAACGCTGGTATCGAAGCTACCTGTTATATTAAAGACTAGGTGGAAAGTTCAATTTCATGTTGAAAAGCCAAAGTGAAGTTTTCAAAGTGAAACCCATCAAAGGGTGTCACAAGAAATGAGTGACCACAATGTTTGTTAGCTGCTTGAATAGAAGAACACAGATATGTAGCTCAGGAGTGAGCTGAAAGAATAAGCCAGAGAGACTAAAGAAAAAGAGTGAATGGACGTTGGTGTGACAGTGAGGGAAGTGTGCAGCCATTTCATCCTGCTGGAGTCAAAGACAAGTAAAAGCATAAGGAACAAAAGTGACCATAACTGGGTGCTGAATGAGTCTTCTGATTGTAAATGGCTGGCTAGCTGAAATAATAAAAATCGAAGATGAATGGAGTATGGAAACTGTACAGACCTGAAGCCAAATTAGGTTTATGGGCAAAATTATGACTCTGTTAAGTCATCAGTAAAACTCCCCTCAACTAGAAGAGACCCTTTGACAGTCTTCTATGCATTTTCCTGTCAAAGGCAGTGTCCAAGGTTCCCCAGGTTATTCAGGTATCTATGCTATCGATTTCAGTGAAGTTTTGCCCGAGAGTCCGTGCCCACAGTCAGAGCAGAACAGTTCACACAGAAAATCAGCTTGCATGACAAATTTCCTACTCTGCCTGAGTAAGAGTGCAAAGGCATTCTCTCCTAATTAAAATATGAATGCTGTCATCTGATAATCTTCCTTGTGAGAAATAACAAGCTCACTAATTAAATGTGTGATTTCTTGACATTTAAACAGGTCAATTTTTTTTTTCTATGTTTCTGATCATTTATTTGAGGTGCTTCTTCCAGGCATGTTTATTATACCAGCCATAACTAATAACCAGCACAACAGACCCTTCTAAAACAGCACGGTGAATAACATGGTTTTGTCCTTTTACTTAACTGAAGTTATTCTGAAATAGACAATAACTATAACTAGAGGACAGAGGCTTTATTCTGAATAAATCCTCATGATCTTTCCATGTTTCCCACATCTGTCTTCAGACACCTATCTTCCATAACGTCACTTCATTATTCCCTTTAGTTTAATGAATAAAATGTTATTGAATAAAATGCTATTGAATAAAACTCCACAAAGATGGCAAGGCATTCCAGGTTTACTGGTGTCATACCTAAGAAGGGTGCTGCTGCAGATAGATTGTAATTTCTGGATGGGCAGAGTGGGAGACCAGCAGACGCAGACTTTTACTTGTAAGAGCTTATGTGATTCCCACATAATAATGTAATAACTAAAATCAGATCTTAATTTTTAACACAATATTGAGAACACAGAAGATCGTATTTTAAGTGTAGCTTTCAACAAGTTAGTCCAAAATTAAATTTGCTGTTTCACAGAAAATTAAAATCTTTTCGAAATTTTCTTTAGTCTGAATGGGGTTGAAGAGTACAAGTTTCCAAACAGTTTGTGAAACAAAATTTTCAAATTATTCTCTCTTGGAAAGAGCAAGCCCAGTCCCTGTGAATTTGCCAAGTTATTCATCAAGTCTAAGCTCCTTGTTTCAAGGAGTTATGAAGACACATGAGAAAATTGTGCGACTTACAGATTTAAAATGTTTGAATTAGGGAATGACCTTGCTCAGCTGCTTTCTAAAGACAATCTGGCATTTATCACCACCTGCTTTGTTCTTCTACATTATGAAGTTAATTTATGTGATCCTTCTGTTAAAAAAAAATAATTATATGACACATTACTGCTTTGGTATGGCTTGCAGTTTTTTGGTTGTTTTTAATACTCCAAGTGAGATGTCTGCCAGGGGTTTGACCTGTTGTCTTTATATTTATGCTGTAATTTACTAAGAGGTTACAATACTCAACTGTTTGTTACCCTACTACAGGGACATGGAATAGGCAATGTGTCTATTACGTGGCACTGCAGTTCTCAGACCAGGATGGTAATTGCAATCAGCAGTCATTTGAGTTCATATACCAGGTTATGAACTGCGGTAGTGAGAAACAGATATACTGCCTGCTTAGGACAGAGAGCTAGGGCCATAACCTGCAATAACACTGCACCAGTGGGAAATGGCAAAACATGTCAGAGCTCTCAGAAATTATAATTTTCTATGTGTATCTAAGGTCAACAGTTGACTTTAGTATAATGAAGAACTATTTGCTCAGAATCAAAATAATGCTTTCTCTTGATTTTTAATTCCTTTTTTCTTTTTTTTTTTAATGTGTGATAAGAAACTGAGCTCTTTACTATCTCTGATATGTTTTAGGAGTATCACAACAGCAACAGAGTCCAGAAGGTAGCTCTGCTGTTTTGACAGTGTCAGTGATTTAGCCACTACAATATCTAACAGTCTTGGCATTAGTGTCTATTATAAAATTACAATTTCTAGCTTGAGACATTTAGCTTATAGAAGCCTTTTATTATAACTCTGTGTGTGTGTGTGCATCCTTATACTTTTGGGGAAGCATCTTCTTTTTGCCAAAACAGAGTTAATGACAGCCTAAAGCAGATATCCAAGTTGGCTAGAATGAAACCAATAGGCAACTGAATTGGCATATCCAATTGTCAAAATGACACCTATTGCCATTTGAGATGTCTTAAATTGTCCGATATATCTGCAGAAGAGTGATACATATGCCACACAGCAGAAGTAGACACCTAATTTAGGTATCAACGTTGAATTGAATCCTTCCCCTATTTTTCCAATGGCCAAAGTTAAATGTCATAAAGTATATATATATTAAAAAAAAGAGACAATATAGTTGACTAAACACAGATCTCTAATGCCACTTGCAATATCCTAGGGTCTCCAAGACATCTGCATGGGACTGTCAGGTATGCACAGACCCTATAGGAGACCAATTCAAAATTTGGGCCAGTAGCTGAAAATCTCAAAAGAAATCTTTACTAAAGAAGTCTTAGACATAAGCTTGAACTACCCTAAGCCACCTCAGATGACACTATGTCTAAAATACCACACCAGAGAAGGTATAAATATTGGTAAAAGCAGCAATGAAAACTCTGTATTTATTATGTCTCATTATCATGGCCATATTAAACTTGCTTTATTTTGTTTCACTAAGCTGTAAGCCTGGAAGAACTCAAGATTCTGTAAAAAAATAAATGTTTTTTCTTGGCCACCATTTCAAATTTCTGCGCTTTTTGACCTATTTACTTTAGAATTCGGATTTATTGCTATCTCAGTTTTGACAGATTCCAAATGTTCCCTACTTTATACACCGAAATTAATGACAAGTTTTTGTGTTTCCTTACACCCAAATTCATGTCTTTCAAAATCCATAAAAGGCAAAGCATGTTGTTGATCTATGTATATCAAATCCCTTTCCTTTATATCTAGGAAATCTTATCTTGAGCAAGGTTAAAAAAAAATAATGATTTATGGATATCTGAGTATTTTATTCTGTGTTCTTGGTCACTCATTCCCCTATTTAATTTAATTTGTTAATGATAAATGTTACTGTCCAATATTTCTGTTCACTGTAGATAGATTGCCAGAAACGGAAGAGTCATAGAATCTGTCTGAAACACGTGGGTCATTAGTAGCTCAGAAAATATATATTCTTAGAACACTTAATATGATATGGAATGCACAGGAATGCATTCTTTCCGGACTTTGTCGACCATACTGCTCCCATAGAGCACAGTCAGTCTGAGAGGTAATGAAAAGAAATGTGGTTTTTAAGATAACTATGATTCAGCACACTGAGCATTTTAAAAATAAATTGGATGGAGAACTGACATGATTGCAATACGCATTGGTCACTTGTTGGAATACACAAGGGAACTCTATTAAAATCTAAGATAAAAATCAAAATACTGTCAAAATTAGAGATAGGTTCTATATGCATGCATCCACATGCAGTGATATATATACACATGTCTACACATACATAAGTATTTTTAAATAAAACTTAAACTAAAATCAAATTCATAGCTACGTGTCTGATTTCCTTTATCATCTGAAAGAAAAAGAATGTACCTCCACAACAAGTCTGTGCTTTTTATCGCTAAAGTCCCTTTGACAGTCTTGATTATTAGTTGCCAAATGTTTAAAATTGGGAATGATTAATTTTGTAGGATGACATTTTGAGCAAAATACTGGGAATAAATAATTAACTTTCGTAAAAAATAAAAATATGCTTAACTACGTGAACCCACCTTCCTGGGTACACTGTTTATATTTTTAAGTTATGGTCTTTCCTACAGCCTGTGACACTTCTTACTTTCTCTGCTGATCAGCTAGGGCACAGTAATGAGGAAAGCACATTTCAGGCACAGCAGCAATACGAAGAATTACTGTCACGTTTGGACCACGCTACGCTGGGTGGAAGGGAACACCCAGGGATGCATGCAACCAACAGCTTGTGCACAGAAATCCTTCCAGAAAGCCAGCTCGACTTCTCCAGTGACGACCTGACACACATTCACCTGTGCTGCTCCAAGAAAAGATCAGAAAATTCAAATCCCTTTGTCACGGTTTGGGCCGGGCTGGCCACTGAAACGAATGACAGATGCTCTCCCCCACCTCCTGGAGGAACAGCTACTGCCCCAGTTTACTTCCCGTTGGATATAAAAATGGAAAAGGAACTGAAAGTAATTGAATTATGTAAGGTTATATTCCGTTCAGCTCCTAGCCATCAGACAGTGCTAGGCATCGCTTATTAACCAATACCTGAATCTAAATCACTAGAATGCTAATATACAAAAAAATATTAGAGTTATTTGCTAGTTGTGTTGTTTGTGAGCTAGAAAGGATCCCAGAGAACGGGCTGTATAAATGAAAGTGTACACAGCTGCAGTGATGCCCATCTCCCAGACAAAAGAGTCAGGCAGCGATGTGCCAGGGCTCTGATTCCACTACCAGATTTTGAGGGCTTTTATGAGACTAAGCTACTTCTCCATTAATTTGTTATTGTCAGTATTTCAACCTTACTGGTACTTGCATGCTCTGCTACACCTTGCAGGAGATCCTACGGCAGTGTTTAGAGAGACCACCTGACATACTCATAAAAACACTGTACGTGTGGCTGGTTCCTGAGCTTTCTAGCTGGAGGGGTGGAAGGTGCTGGTGGGAGGGCCATTCCTTCCTTCCAAGGGTTACTGTGTGGGTGGAGAGGACTTCCTCCAGTGAGCTGCAGCCCTAGGCTTGGTGCTGGCATTGATGCTGCTGCATGATTGCACCTGGAGCTACAGAATTCAGTGGGGGACGGACCCCCCCACAAAACCCAAAGTCAGAGCTGCCCCTGCATGCGTGAGTTTTCTAAGTGTGTGCGTGAATACACAGGTACGTGTAGGCTGGAAAACCATACAAAATCGTAAAACCCATTTACAAGGTCTGATGCAATCTACAGTTTTGCCACTGGATAAAAGATTTAAAAATAAAACATGGTTGGCAAGTTCCAGTTCCTCCTTGCCAGCTTGGAAGGCAGCAGGGCGATCAGAGTAAAGTAATTAAACATTTTTAGCCTTCATTTTCCATGTTCCATTGTCTTCACTTTGTTGCTGAGTGTTAAGCTAGCCTAAATATTGCTTCAAAACCAGAGCTCTGAGGTCCTCCCTGCCTTGTGCTCACACCGAGGGGTCTCAGCCACAGCCTCCAGCCACCACTCGTGACTAATCATGAACTGGCACCACCACCATTAAATGGAACAGGGCACAAATCTGGTCAGTAGAAAGGGCTGAGCTGTAGCCTTTAGCTCAGCAATAAGACGGTTTTGAGATCCCTCCTCGTGCAGCCCGTTGTAACGGGTTGTGTGATTAACAAGCAGCGCTGCCAACGGAGTCAGACACCAGATCGAAACACTTCCCTGCTCTTGCCAAGCAACAAATTTAGGGCCCAATTCAGTTAGAGCACAGCCAGTTTCCTTGCTGCAGAAGCTGGCCATGATTTCGACTGAAATAAGTCCTTTGCTCTCAGAATGCAGATGAGAATTCAAGACAACCTAATTAAAAACATTCATGATTTTTTTTTTTTGCAATTGCTGTTTGCTTCTGCTTGACACGATTTAATGTCAGATAACTCTGAGCATCAGAGCTCTGGTAGACGTACAGCTGCAGCAAAGGATTCTTCATCCAATACACTTACAGTGCCTCCTGCTAGACGAAATTCCTTTTTTTTTTTTTTTCTTGTAATTCTACAAATGTAAATCACTTCTTCTAAGATCATGTTCCTTCCCTATTATGCTGGTACTTTCTCAAATATGCGCATTGGTTTCCCAGCACAGTAATAAAATCACCTCTTATTATAGGTCAGTTCATTGGGGCATCGTTAGTCTGGCACAAAAAGACGGAACTGCACGCGGAATATGGGCAACTCATAAGTACAGAGTAATTATTCATTGGCCAGGGCCCGTAAAAGACCACTAGTATTTAGTCACAGATCAGGAATCCCACCACCCTCTGCAACTCTTCCCTTTCTTATCTCCCCACGGAGGGTCGGTCTCACAGCTCTGTCCCATCAGTCCAAGCGGAGGTTACACAGCTGGGGCATACCGAAGCTGGATCCCTCACACGAGCAGCCAAAACCCCAGCAGTGGGGCCATGACATCATGGGTGTTTCTTTCTTGGATGCCATTTTATTCCACTCAAACCTCATTCCAGATTACTTCCCTGATACTTCTGACACCGCTTTCTGCTTTTTTTCCCCCATTACGGAGTTCTGAAAGAAGTTTCCTTCAAAAGTAGCAAATAGGCGTAAAAGTAAATCTATGATTAACCCTGACATTCAGTATAGATGTAACTAGAGCCATACAGGTGAGAATGGTCTTGTATCAGGGAAGAATTTCTTCTTCAACAGCATAATCATTTAAAAACCTACTATTTTCTCCCCCAAATTACTTCCCAATTTAATCCAAATTTTCCATATAACTGTAGGTGGAAGAAATTAGAAGAAAGAAGAATTAGAGTTTTAAAATTTTGGAGGACATTTTTGCTTGTTGTGTGAGCAGAGCACATTTTCAGGAGCAACAAGCAATTTCAGTTTATTTTTGCAGTTGAGGGAATCTGAAACCACATCTTGTACTAGTTATATGAATTGCCTAAACTCCAGCTGGTTGATCAATCATTGATCAGTGATGGAACTACTGCCACAAGTTTCTACCTCTGCACTGAAGTACTTACAAGAAAACTATTTACCATTACATGAGTTCCTCAGACACCCAAGTGAAAGTAGGTCTTCAAAAAATACTAAACATTTTTGAGAGAGATGGCAAATATTACCCTATAGCCTAGCACTTAGAAAGTTCACGTTGAGCTCAAAGTTACATAAAACAGTTAATTATATCAGGACACAGAGAGGAAAGAAGTTCTAACCCCTATTAAACACTTAGCAAGCAAGCAAAGAAATTTTTTCATATTTAGAACTGCTTACTAACAGTTAACAGATTCAAAAAGCAGTTTGCATCATTTGGATCTACGTATTATTTATGTGTATTAATGTCAGTGTAAGACAGTGCTGACAGTAGTATTAACTTCAAAATACTAATTTCAGCATTTCAAAATGAAATATTAAAAATGTACATACTTCATTTTTTATTAAAGAAGAGTTTAACATTTTATGGTTTGGATTTCAACAGAAATAAGGGAATTATCTGTTTTTTTAACATATATTCTGCTAAAAAGATTCCATGTATTTATGTATTCTAGGTTAATACATGACAATGAAATAAATCAAAATTAAAGCACTACTGGTTTATGATTTCATTGCTGTGTGAAGAGCTGATGAAATTAACTGTTGTGTACCATGCCACTTTGCCTGCATAATTTTATAACTGCTTTATGGAAAAAAAAGTTGAGAATCTCATTACTTGATCTAGATTTATGATGGAACTTTGAAATCTATTTGCTTTCAATAAAGCTGACAGAGATTGACCAGCATCTTTTTTCAAATTTTGATAGACATCTTCTTTTAATGGCACCTAATTACAAAACAGCCAGTGCAATACACTTCTAAGATCAAAATTCAGTCTAGAAATAGTGATAACTGCCAGATTTAACTCATACATTTCTTTTATGGAGATCAGAAATAGCACTTCTCTTTTCTGACATTCATATTAGAAAAGCTACTCAAAACAGATCAGAAAAAAATTCTGAGAAAGGATAAAATCCAGGTCATCTGCCTGTCTGAAGCAGTCCTAAAGCACCTACTTCCATGATGTCAGGTGTGAAGAGCTCCTCTGCCTGTCCCCTAAGGAAGTCACACTCTTCCCATTACCAGGTGGTGCAGATCAGCATGGTCTGCAAGTGAGCCAACCCTGGAACAGGCAAAAAAGTGCAGGTGAGATATTACCTGTAATACAAGACATTGCATTCAATATTCCACATTCTGTGGATCAACCTATTTTACTTTTTTATTTTTTATTTCCTCAAAATCTTTTTCCTCCATTTGTTTCAGGGTATGAAGGTGGCGTTGGAGCGTACCCCATTCCTCACTGCAGCTCTTAGCTCTATTAATGGGACTGGTGCACAAAGATCAAAGCCGTGAAATTGCCTTTAGAATTTAACCTTTTTCCAAGTAAATCCTCAGTTTTAGCAATACTTAGGATGCCAGAAACAGACAAAATTCCAGACTGGTAAAGCAGGTAATAGATATTGTCTTACAAATTTATTTCAGCAAGTGCCCAACAAAGCAGCGCTAAGACAAAGTTAAACACATTCGAGGCTTCTACATAAAGTTGTTGAAATAACAGCCTTTGCAATGCACTGCAGTGGCATACGTTTAAAATTCCTTATTGCACCAGTTCACAGGGAAAATTGATCAGTTCAGTCACTGACAAGTGTTTCTGCAAGGGGAAGCCTAATTCAGATGTTCCTATTTCTTTATTCCGATGTTACAGTCACGTCTACCCTGGTTCACACGGACTGAATAATCAGAACTCATAGAGGACTCCAGGTGACTGTACAAGTAATGAAGAGTGAGAGGTTTTAAAATGCAAAAAAAAATATAGAAATAAACACGGACATCTTTGACTGGACAACTTCTTATGAAATTTACCAGGAAAACCACTGTTTAAAGGCTGGTTTTACATTCATCTGAAATTCGTCACCTGCGCCACCATGTTGTACTGGATGGTCTGCACTTTTTGTCTTAGTTAAACTAGAGTATCTTAAGTACAGACAATTTTATGCAAGCTTAAAACTGGTTTCATCAGATTCAGATTGTTAACTAAACAATTTCATCACACGTCTAATTACGGTGCTGTAGCCTTATGCAGAGATGGGGCCTTGGCATTTTGGGGACTTTGTTCCCATCCCCTATAAGTTAGTTTTCCGTCTCCTGTATGACATCTGTCTTGCATAGTCTCAGGTTCGGGAAACATTTTCTTTATTATTTTGTGGTGGGTTGATCTTGGCCTGTTGCCAAGTTGCCCACCAAGCCCCTCTATCATGCCTGCTCCTCAACAGTACAGAGGAGAAAATGTGATGAAGAACTCATGGGCCGAGACAAGGACAGGGAGACCACTTACCAATTTCTGTCACAGGGAAAACAGGCTGGACTTTGGAAAAAATAATTTAATTTATTGCAAGTTAAGCAGAGTAGATTACTAAGAAATAAGAACAAATTGAAAAAAAACACACACTTTCCCCCTACTCTTCCTTTCTTCCCAGACTCAACTTCACTCCCAACTCTTCTACCTCCTTAAACGATGCAGTGGGATGGGAAATGGGATCAGTTACAGTCAATTTGGAACACTTCGTCTCTGTTGCTCTTCCCTCCTCACGCGCTTCTCCTGCTTCATCATGGGGTCTCATCCGTGGGAGACGGTCCTTCACAAACTTCTTCAACATGGGTCCTTCCCACAGGGCTGTAGTTCTTCCAAAACTGCTCTGGCGTGGATCACTTCCACAGGGTGCTGTCCTTCAGGAACAGACTGCCCCAGGGAGGGTCCCCCACTGGGTCACAGGGCTGCCAGCAAACCTGCTCCTGTTTGAGCCTCTCTCCACGGGCTGCAGCTCCTGTCAGAAGTTCCAGCATGGGTGCTTCATGAGTCACAGCTTCGTTTAGGGGACACTCACCTGCTCCAGGGTGGGGTTCTTTACAGGTTGCAGGTGGATATCTGCTCCACAGTGGATCCCCATGGTCTGCAAGGAATAACCTGTGTCACCGTAGTCCTCTCCACAGACTGCAGGGGAATTTCTGCTCTGGTGCCTGGAGCACCTGCTCCCCCTCCTTCTTCACCAGCCTTGGTGTCTGTAGAGATGTTTCTCTCACATCTCTCTCTCTCACCTGCTTTTGCACAGCAGTTTTTTCCTTTCTTATATATGTTATCATAGAGGTGCTCCCGCTGTTACTGATTGGCTTGGCCTTGGCCTTGGCCAATGGCAAGTCCATCTTGGATCAGCTGGATCTGGCTGTGTCTGACATAGGAGCAGCTTCTGACGTCTTCTCACAGACCCAACACCTGCAGCCCCTCACTACCAAAACCTTGCTATACAAACCCAATGCATATTTTTGTCTTCAATTTGTTTCTCCTTACATAATAAGGTTGTAGAATGTAATAAAACTGTTTAGAAACATCTAAAGCACACAAATTCATAGTCTGTAATGCCAAACAGTAGTATTGTTTCATGCAGCCTAACTGCTAGCTAAAATGGTTGTATAATTTCATCCTTTGCTGTGAAAAATCACACCCAGTTCCTGATTAAATTAATTTCTTTGCAACTCAAACTTACCAGCTTTTTCACAACTCACTGTACTGAACTGTATTGAACTATTCCTAATGACTTCTGACAGCAACCAACGGTCTCAGATTCTTCTGCAAGCACGGGGAACACTTCCCAACTTGAGGGATCTGAAGCTGTGCTGTAGCTGCCCTCCATAGTATGGATGAGATTCATCTCACTTAACTTCAGCTGACTAGTGTGGTCCTGCACAGAGGCAGGAACTTTCAGGCAGGAGTTTATCTGTCTGAGATGCCATGGGCTTTAGATACCTTTCCTTATGTTGGTCCATAAACCAAATTGTTTTAAATCTCCTAATATATATAATATTATATATTTATTTAAGTTTATATGTTATCACAGCAGGCTTCATGTCAATGTCCTATGGTGAAGGCAGAAATATTTTTAGTACATCAACAATAAGCTATAACTCGCAAGTGACAGTCTAGTCTACTTACAGGGTAAGAGAACTACAGGGTATTGCAGCAGGTATGTATACCATATGGTATGTGGACTATGAAGGCACAGAACAGTCTCAGAACTGTCCAGAAATGCCACTGGAGATACTGCTGACTATAGAAAAACATGAGCATTTTCAGTCAACATTTTTACATGGTAAGAGTTTGGCTATAAACCAGTAGAACCGGAGATCTGTAGGGCCCTGGATCTCTATTATGTATACCTTAGATGTGTCAGACCTAATGTCAGCATGGGTCTACTGCGTGTTTGATCACTAAAACCCCTTAAGAGTATTAGGCATAATTCCACAATTCATCTAATCTGTGCTGGAGTTTAATGCAAAGCCTGTTATGTTCAAAACATCCATCTTTTTCCAGTGCTTTGCACATTAGGATGACTAATTTTAAAGTTAGCAGTTCCATCTATCATGCAGCGTAAGTAAGAAAGTTGAAAAATGAAAGTGCACAGATCATTTAGAAAGGGTTTATACTGGAGGTGGTAGGAAAGAGAGTAGGAAAGAGAGAAACTTGCTTTTGGACACTTTACCCTTTTACATTGCAAAGATATCCACGGTATTCTATTTCTGTAAATTAGGCTGAAGGTTAAAGATTAAAATCAACAAAACCACTTTGATAGCTAAATGAGCAGAAGTTATGTGCTAAAGGGGTACTAGGCTTTTAAATGCCTTGCAGATGAGACTACGCCCACTAATGTAACAGAAAATTTCTCCAATTCGCTGAAGTTTAGAATTGCTTTGAAAATAGGCAATTTTTATTCCTCCGTTAACATCATCTATCTGCCCACTGAGAGTGGTATTAGGTATCTCAAGACGGTCCCATTGTCCTTAGCCCTCGTTGTCATTTCCCATCTTCTTCCCCATGAATTAAACAATAAAATAACTGACAAAAGAACAAAATACTGTGCAGTGAAAATGCTTCTAACGCTTGTAATGGTTCTTCCCTCACCCCTTGTGGCTTTACTGTGGCAACCAGCATTCTAGTGCTCCTGGAGCTCTGATGGGTGCTCTCTGCAGGTCTTGAACTCTTTCAGAAGGGAATCAATCACACACAGGACTTTACTGATGAAAAAGGTAGACTACTCAGAGTTTTCCCTTTATTTCAAGATGGCAACAGAACACCGAGGGCTCTTTTTGGCTGAGGCACCTTCATCACCCCATGAAAGGCTGTAATGTTGGGCAAGTCATCCAGCCCTCACAGTGTGGAAAGGAGAAAGATGTAGGAAAAAAAAAAAAAAAAGTGATTTGTGCAGAAATGTTATTGCTTCCATTATTAATAGTTTTCCCAGAATGCTTTTTATTTTCTTTTTGCATTTACCTATAAAGAATTTAAATGAGCTTATTTTTCATGCAGCTAATCTTCAGTAAAAAAAAAAATAATCATGACTATTTTGAAAATATCTTGTTTGGAAGTAAGTTAACACTAGAATTCCTCGGTCTATTTAAACCTGTCACCTTCAATTCTTCATAGTGACAGATTTCCTAATGCTCACCAGGCACTCACGCATTTTATGTTTGTTGGAGTGTGCATCTTGTAATATTCACAGCTGCACTGATTCGATCATTCCTACTTTTGCTACTGATTTGGAAAGACTTCACAATATGGGGGAGAATAAGGGGAGTGAATCGGTGATATCAAATTTATCCAAGCATTCTTTCAGCATTCATAAACGTACAGAAAGCTTAATCTCACCGTTTTCCTAAAATTGATTTCGTTTTCATCATCATTCTCATGTAATTTATCAGATTTCCTTTTATTATTATAGACCATTGACTTAAAAAAATAAAAGGAATCAAAAGAATACAATAGCCTCTAGATAAGCATCTGGTCAAGCTATCTTTGTCTAAATAGTTAAATACCTATTTTTCGCAGAGACTTCAAAGACAAGGGCATTATCAGCCTTTGCCCCTGCCCCTTCAGTGAATACATAAACCTTCCTATGAAGTGAAACAATTTCACCCTCAAAACATGTGAGTTTCAAAACAGCCTGAGAACTAAGACACCATTGAGAGTGACTTGCTCAAATTTCTAGTCCAGAGTTTTTCAGCCTTTTTCAGTTTGTTTACCTGCGTTAATTTCCTAAAGGAGACACAGACCCCTCCAGAAATGTCACATCTGTGCCCTTCTACAGCGTATGTGGACTTGCCTTTTTATTTGCTGTTTTGGAAACCACAGGGGTCTACAGAGCAAAGGCTGAAAATCACTGTCCTGGTCTAAATCAGGCATAGCAGAGATGCAAATATGAGGGGTTTTTTGCACAGCAATGCCTCCCTCATCAAATGTTCACGGAGGACTTAGTGCATGAGGACAAAATTGTGAATTAAATGGGCAAGAAGGAAACTGTAGCTTATGCAGCAACCGCGGGGGGAGGAAAATGTCCTGGCAGTTTAATTTTCCTAAAAAAAATCCAAAGGTTGTAATTTTATATGATTCACAGCAGGAAAATGTTCATATCTTTATAACACATGGATAGAAACCTGTTTATTATTCTGATCTAGTTATGATCTTGTCACATAATTTGATCTGATGAGGGCTTAGAAACTCTCCAAGGACAAGAAAAGTATGCATCACCTTGTGATAACAACATAATTTAAACTATTCCTGGAATTTCTTTGGATTCTCTTCTATTTTTTAATTATTTGTTTATTCTACTTACATATATATATATTATATTTTTTTTTTTTGTTTTTTTTTGGGGGGGGGAGGGTGGAGGGAGAGAAATACAGATTTGGAACTGCATCCAAAAGTGATGATGACTTCCAAAAACAGCACAACTAAATAAAGACATCCAAGCCTCATCTGCACATTTTACACAGTGTTCAGGTTCTGACTTTAAACTCGAACAAACTGAGATTTTTTCACTTAAGATGCTCATACCTGTCATTCTTTCAGCTGAAAACACATGTTATGGTCTATCTTTTTTCTTTACATTACCACGCAATACATGTAGACATATGGGTCGTATCTTGGAATGGAGCAATGAGGAAAATGTTTTGACTCCATTAACAGGAATCCTGAAGGATATTGTAGTGACAGCTGTGGCTGTATTATTTTGAGGGCTGAGCCCTATTTTGAGGGCTGTCTGTGAAGTCTTTGCTTTTCGCCGTTGCACATATGGGTCCTTTCATAATTCAGGTGAAATATAAGATCACAGAGCTGTCTAAGATGCGCTCACAACCATGGAAGGCATTTTTTACATGTTTTAAGCGTCTAATGTAAGAGTAAGTTTCTTTCATATACACCAACACCACTAGCAGATCTCCTACTCACATATCTCAAAAATACAAACATGCTCACAGTAGCAGAACAATAAGAATAAATAAACAAAAGGATAATGCTATCAAAGGTACCATAGAATGTCATATGATCATTGAGCAATATCTATATTATGTACAAAACAGTGCAAATGCACATACTAAATGAACAATTGTCAAATTAAAACCAATAGATTGTCTTCTCTTATTTAAGAAAGTTTAAGTGAAAGGAAACATATCTTAAATAAAACTACGGTGTTTAAAAAAGTAATCTGGTTATTCCCAGGATGCTCAAACAGTGCCTTTTTTCGCTCATATTCTTTTAGTGCATAAATCATTAGGAGACTTAAATGTAAAA